>CM050904.1:2650000-2840000 GCA_027726005.1 Juncus effusus | reverse complement strand
AAATGAAAAATTATTACCAACAAAAAGGGGAAAAAAGATGCAAAAAAATTAGCTCGTGCTTACTGGAGGCGGTGAGGTGGAAAACGGAGTTGCAGGTGGTAGCCGGTGTCGTTCATTCGTCGGAAGTCGCCCTTCGCTCAAATCGCCCAGAAGAGAATATTGTTTTTGTTTTATTTTCTTTTTTTTTTGAAATTGAAGAGAGAGAAACAGGAATTATAAATGGGCTAGGTAATGGGTTTTAATTTCAAATTTTTTTGAAAAAAATAGGCGGGCTTTTTATAAGTGGTAACTGAGCCCATTTTTTTGCTAGCTGAGAAATTCTGCAATCCGTACTGACAATTTCAACCCCAAAAAAAATCAAAAATTAGAAAACCGGATTCACTCCACTTACCACATGGTTTGCTGACACCACGCTGACCACATCAAGGGAGTAGGGGGGCAATATAGTGTCACCATAGAAAGACCCTTTTTATAATTAGCTGAGTTTAACAGTTCTAGGATTGAATTTTTAATTGTTTCGTACGTTGTGTGAAATAATACATGTTTTAGTCAATGCTGTTTCAATTGATTGCAAGGAAAAACAGTGTTGTTGAAATAATAGACTTAGTTTTTTGCAAATATATTAAAATGAAGGTCTAAATTGACGAACCAAAACTTAATTTGGTCTCTTCGATTTAAGTAAACATCAGTTTCCATATCAATATCAAAATTGTATTTTTCTTGCAGGTGCTCTCCCTCTATAAAAGACCATAAGCTACCTCACTGCCCAAACAAACTAAAACCCTCATAAATCATCCTCTAAACCAACTTGATCGATCAGCCATGGAAAAGCTCAGATTCAACGAAGCCAACAATGACCCCTTGACGCCTTTACAGTTTCTAGAGCGAACTGCAACAGTTTATGGCGACTGCAAGTCAATTGTGTATAATAAAACGGTTTATACATGGGCCGAGACTCAACGTAGGTGCCACCGTCTCGCTTCTGCTCTTCACTCCCTTGGTATCTCGCGCCTTGATGTGGTAATTTCTTTTTTTTTTTATCATTTCTCATATTTCTACTTTGTCTTCGTGTGATGAAAATAGGGAGGATCTCGTTTCACATTTATATTACTTTTTCCCTTTGTACAAAAATAAAAATCTCCTTCATGTAACAATCAGTGCTTAATTATGATTACAGGTTTCCGTATTAGCTCCAAACGTCCCAGCAATGTATGAAATGCACTTTGGCGTGCCAATGAGCGGTGCAATACTCAACACAATCAACAATCGCCTTGATGCCCATACCATCTCAATTCTTCTCCAACACAGTGAATCCAAACTGATCTTTTGCGACATTCTCTCCCTTCCCCTTCTTCACAACTCAATCATTCTCCTTCCCTCTTCTCACAAACCGCCTCAAATAATCCCCATTGAAGACCCATACGAACAAAATTCTCATTCTTACTCCTTAACTTATGAAAAGCTCATTGAAATGGGTGACCCTGAATTCGAATGGATCCGACCTGTTAGCGAGTGGGACCCAATTGTATTAAACTACACTTCTGGCACGACTTCTGCTCCAAAAGGAGTCGTGCATAGCCATCGAGGAATATTTATTAATGTTCTAGATTCCATTCCTGCATGGCATGTACCAACTCAACCGGTTTATCTATGGACATTACCGATGTTTCACGCCAACGGATGGACCTTCCCTTGGGGAATGGCTGTTATGGGGGGCACAAATGTATGCCTTAGGCGTTTTGATGCTTCTATACTTTACTCAAGAATTCATGAACAAAATATTACCCATATGTGCGGGGCCCCAGTGATCTTGAGCATGCTTGCTAATGCACCCAATCATGTGAAAAAATCACTTCTAAGACCCGTACATATATTGACAGCTGGTGCTTCTCCACCGGCTGCTGTGTTAAACCGTACTCAGGAAATGGGGTTTATAGTGAGTCATGGATATGGGTTAACTGAGACAGGTGGCTTTGTCATCTCATGCGCATGGAAGGGAAAGTGGGACAAACTACCTGCGTCAGAACGTGCCAAACTAAAAGCCAGGCAAGGCGTGCGGACACCTGCCGGAGTAAAAGTAGATGTTGTGGATGGATCTACAGGGAAGAGTGTCACAAGGGATGGTGTCACCTCCGGTGAGATTGTCATACGGGGTCCGTTTGTCATGCTTGGTTATTTAAAGGATGAGAAAGCGACCAAGGCTGCTATAAAGGATGGGTGGTTTTACACTGGTGACGTGGCCGTGATGCATCCAGACGGATACTTGGAAATTAAGGTAATTGATCTTTAAATTTGAATTCTCATAACTCATATATAAGTAGTAACAATTCGATAACTAATTTTTAGATAATAATTCTGTAACCACATCAAGTTGTTATGTACTTTCGGTTGGTAAGTACTTTTAGTTGGTAAGTACAGTATCATATTTGTAAGTATTGTATATATATAACGAGGGGAGTAAAAGTGTGTTCATCCGTTAATATAAAATATATTTATTATCCAATATCTCTGACTCCTTAATTGTCTCATGTATTAAAGGATCGTTCGAAGGATGTGATAATAAGCGGAGGAGAGAATATTTCTAGTGTGGAGGTGGAGTCAGTTTTGTACGGTCATCCGGTTGTGAACGAGGTGTCTGTTGTGGCCAGACCAGATGAGTTCTGGGGCGAGACTCCTTGTGCGTTCATAAGTGTGAAGGAAGGCAAAGCTATCCCTGATGAGAAGGAAATGATACAGTGGTGTAGAGAAAGGATGCCACATTTTACGGTGCCAAAAACAATCGTTTTTAAGGACGAGTTGCCTAAGACATCGACCGGGAAGATTCAGAAGTACACTTTGAAGAACTTAGCTAAGGAAATGGGACCTACCAAGAAGACGATTAGCCGGATCTGAGTTCAACATATTGAAAGAATAATTCGGTTTTGTGCATAAGTTTTAAAGTATACCTGTCAAGAGAATAATATTGGATGCCATGGGAGAAGAGTGGGCTGGCGGACTTCTCTCATGTCTCTGATTTGATGTTTATGAAATAATGTTATTTTTTTGCAATTTGTATTTTTCAATAATGCAGTCCTACTAAATTAATAATTTATATACAATAAATTTATAGATAAACTACAAACATGCAAGAGAGATTGCAAAATAAAACTCAAGAGTTGAATATATTCCGCACAGAAAAGTTCATTATTACTTCAGTGTTTTGTCCCTTCACAAGCCAATTACATATAGCACAAGAATGCATTTTTTCTAGGTAAGTTTGATGTAGGTTATCCAACACTCAAGAATTTTCATTTGAAATAGGGAAAAAATTTTGGACCTCCCTCCATGTTTAGCCCTTATTGGCTTCTAATATTTTGGGAGCCCAAATTAGGAGTCGGCGCACATACTAAAATATTTTTTTATTAACTCATAATGACTTCAATATATTCCACTTTAAATTTTCAACCGACCCATATTATTGGCTCCCCTGCTCCCATCTCATCTCACGATATTTTAATTTCTCACGAAATTTATCCCATCTCGGGATATACACGATAGGGGTTAGACTTATAAAAACATTCAAGATCCAATCATTATTTCCTTTTCCCGCTCTGCTCTCTTTCTTTCTCTCTCACCTGAACAACGATTTTGAGGCGATTCATGTTAGAGGATTTTCATAATAAATAAATTTTAATTTAAACTATTTTTATTTTGAAACAAATAATTTTTGTGTTGGAAAATTATCAAAGAGTAGTTAGACATATATCTATATAAACATAATATCTAAGTATGATATACTTGAGATATCCATTATGTGGATATTAATAAGATATCATGTGATATACATGTGAACTTTGTACACATGACAACAAGAGATGTAATTAGCATAAAATATAAGTGTCATATAAAGAAAAATATGTCATTTTCAATGGTTTAAATTGTGATATAACGGTCCATAGCGTTTGAGCTTTTTTTGTAGCGGATCGCGGTAGCGGGCGCTATTGCGCCGCTACGACCTCATAGCGGGGAAATGCCATTTTGTATAGTTATAACAAAATTTTCAATATAAAAATCAAAATCAAAACCACCATAAATAAAGATATTACAATAATCCATAATTAAACATGCACCACACAAAATTCATTGTCCACATTTAAACATGCGACATAAAATAAACATATGAAAACTTAATTATCTAAAATAAACACATAAATACTTAATTATCCAAAATAAACATTAATACTTAAACTAATTATTTACTCTTCGGATGAAGAGAAATTATCATTCATTATTTCATCATCTTGGGATGAACATGATGAATCAACTTCATCATTTTAGAAATGTAGGGTTTGGGTTTATCATTTTTTTGTCTTTATCATTTTTTTTTTGCCTTCGTTTGCCTATGGAGAAAGAAATGTGTTTTATTTTTTTTGGGTTTTGGTTTATTTACTTATTGGGTTTAGATTTAATTACTTATTGGATTGGGTTCGGGTTAATGAATTTCGGGTCTAAATAAAAAAATACTATCCAAATAGCACTATAGCGACGGTTTTTTCCGCTATTTCAACTGCTATAGCGCCGCTATAGCGCCTGTAGCGGCGAAAACGCTATTGTTGCTATAATTTCATCGCGAGTTGCGTTTATGGGTAATTTTCGCAATTGCGCCGCTATTTAAAACACTGGTCATCTCACATGTAGCACGTTGTCATTCTTTGACATTTGTCTTATCATTATTATTTCTTGTAAAAGAAATAATAAAGTTTGTAACATGTGTCATGTACAAAGAAGATAAGTGACATCTCCTTTTAACACTTGCATCTTGTAACATGTGTCATGTACAAAGAAGATATGTGTCATCTCCTTTTAGCACTTGCATCTCGTTATAACATGTGTCGTGTAGAAAGAAGATACGTGTCATCTTTTTTGCATACGTCACAAGATATTTGTCTAGGCATGGTATACACGTGTATGTGTAGGCTAATGAGTTCATTCTCTATAAATAGGAGATAACTCTTAGTCCTGATTATGAAATGTAAGTAAGAAAGAAAGAGAAGAAAAATAGATACTAAGTCTAACTCACTCCAAGATAATTTTCGTACATATTTACTTGATACAAATTACTACAGAATTTATATATCAAGTACCACAATAGTCTTGAAAAATTCTAGTAGGTGTTTGGTCTGAGTTTGTTTGTATAGACACAGTCAGAAAGAGCTACTGTATCCTGGAAGGCTATTCGTTGACTCGGTGCACACCAACAATTATACCTGATAGCGACAAATAAGTCTTTAAGTACAACAACATTGTAACGCGAACATAAGTCATCTCGTTAAGCTCCATTATTTTTCTCTAAATCCCCACATCCTTATTGATTAATTACGGCCTATAGGAGGGCGGGGGGGGGGGGGGGGGGGTTTGAATAGGACTAAATAGTGCGGAAGTGTGATTTTTAAAATTCTTTTGTAATGTTGCAACTTTTGGTTTGTTTTACTTTTAATTGATGATTCTATTAATACAAATTGATAATAACAATTAAAATCAAATAAATAGAAATGAGAAAATGGATCAATACCAAACACGCAAACTTGTTGACGAAGTTCGGCTAGGTGGTTGCTTGAGCTATAACCACTATTTTCTTGCTAGCGAACCTTTCCGCTTTCACAAGTGCCTAATCTCCGAGCCTTGCCTTTCGGCTCCGTTTACACTAATCCAAATAACGTTTCTTTACAAGACTCGAATCACCACTCGCTTTACAACACGTGACGAATCGATGAAACAAAACTTGAACCGGATTTCTTTCAATCCAAACTAACAAACCAGATTTCTTTCAATCAAAACTAACAACCAATCTCTAGCAAATAGCTTACAAAGTTTCTCTCAAATCTCAAGTAAATTTATTATCATATTGAAAGAGATAAAATATTCCTTTTTGAGTTTTGAAAATGGAGGAATGGATAATGAAAAACGGATTGGGTTTTTTCTTTTAAAAGTGGGGGAAAAACCAAGTCAAAAAGAGCCTTTTACATGCTATTCCGTTCAGAACGGAATAATAACGGTTAGAATAACTCAAAAATTCAAACAATTCGTTCTCGACAGATTATTCCATTCAGAACGGAATTATTTCGTTCAGAACGGAATAAACAACATTTTACACAATTTTAACAGAGGCATTCCGTTCCGAACGGAATCACTATTCATCATTCCGTTCCGAACGGAATCACTATTCACAGCCCATGTCAAAAGTGGAAAAAAGCTGTTTTTGAGTTATTTCGCAATATTTTTTCTCTCAATTTTAATATTTAAATAAAATAACTCAAAATGAAATTAACCTATTTAAAACTAAAGACTTAAGAAGTGCTCCAACGCTTGATAACTTAAGAGGTGTGAGTCGCCTTCTTGTCTTTCCGAGAATTAATACGCCATGTCCGATTTATTGCGTGAATTCTTCTAGCTTTGAAAATCATGAAATAAATGTTTTGCAAAAAGGGCACTCCAAGGAAATATAACCTATTTTGCAACAATAGTTGCAAAATGTACAAGTGTGGCTTGAAGTCTCTTTAGTGCCTTTCACAAAATAATTTATATAGTGGAATGAAAACTCAACTTTCCTTAGTCTCGGTTCGATCGACTTGGCACTAAAAATGTCTGATTTTGAAAAATTGTTTAACTTTGCAAAATTGTTTAAGTTTGAATTTTTTTGTTTTTGGCGTATATTACTGTAATGTTTGAGCGCTCGATTTGCGATTCATTAAATTGAATCTTTCTCGGAACGTGTGTATTTATTATTTCAGAAAAATAATCATTTGGACCTCGTTTATAAAGTCGTTCGGTTGTGACACCATGGTTATCTTCATGAGCTTTTTGTAAATTATTAAAATAATGAAATCTATTATTATTGTATTTATCATTGTTATTAAAAATTTTAAAAGATTGGTTTTTAATGGATTAATACCAAATACGCAAACTTGTTGACGAAGTTTGGCTAGGTGGTTTCGTGAGCTATAACCACCATTTTTTTGCTAGCGAACATTTTCGCTTTCACAAGTGCCTAATCTCCGGGCTTGCCTTTCGGCTCCGTTCACACTAATCCAAATAGTATTTCTTTACAAGACTCGAATCACCACTCGCTTTACAACACGTAGCGAATCGATGAAACAAAACTTGAACCGGATTTCTTTCAATCCAAATTAACAAACCGGATTTCTTTCAATCCAAACTAACAAACAAGCTCTAGCAAATAGCTTACAAAGTTTCTCTCAAATCTCACAAGATTTTGCGTAAATTTATTATCATATCAAAAGAAAGAAAATATTCCTTTTTGAGTTTTGAAAATGGAGGAATGGATAATGAAAAACAGATTGGGTTCTTCCTTTTAAAGGTGTGAGAAAAATCAAGTCTAAAAGAGCCTTTTACAGTTTATTCCGTTGATAACGAAATAACAACGGTTAGAATAACTCAAAATTCAAACATTCCGTTTTGGACGGAATTATTCCATTTTGGACGGAACATTCCGTTCAGAACGGAATTATTCCTGTCACGCCCCAAAACCGGACGTGACCGCCGTATATTATTAAAATAATTAATAACATACGAAGCGATTTTGCCCCATTTTGAGTCATCCAAAATGCCATCCGCTTTGATTTCCGTACCGCCCGACAACCTACGCCAAAAGAACCAAATAAATGGATGAGTTTAAACTCAGTAACCGATTTTATTAATGACGCAGCTCCTCCATATTTAATCAAATTTATAAAAATAATAAATAATTTCTTAACCATCATACTGAAAATATATTGATCATAATAATAATAATTTATATAATAAAAAAAATGTCAAAATAAACCGTCTTTATTTTACTCCTTAATATACTTAAATCTTTTCACTTTCCAATTATTGAGCGAGATGCCTGAGATCGCTACTCAGGAGACCTTGCTACCCGTCAGGTCGCTCAGCATTGCTAGCTGAGATGCCCCGACGTTATGCGCATCCGGGTCCTCTAGACCCGGAAGGGAGTTCCCGAGATCGCTACACGGGATGCTCTTAACGCCCAAAATCTCGCTCAGAATCGCTATCTGAGATGCGGCCATTTTTCCGTCAGATCTGACTACTTCTCTTTTCTTCTCTTATTTAATTATAAAAAAATAATTCTTTCATCCCACAACTCGATACAACGACAAAATACCGTAAAATAATAATAATATTTATTTATCTAAATATATATAAAAAAAATACTTTGTTAAAGATGAAGAAGTCCGGTTAATAACCATGATAGGATTAGTTCACAGAGTTTTGACTCCAAAAAAATACATTGAAAGACTGATCCTATGACTCGTCAGAAAGAAAATCAACTAAAGCAAATGAACCGGCTATGCACTAATTTCTCCCTCTTAGTATGAAATTGGGCAGTAGGTTTAGGCTGCGCCTCCCCATAAATTGAATAAAACATGGCTAATATGCAAAGAGGTCTACTAAGATTCATATTCCTATTTTAACCATATATGTTTCCCTTTTTTTCGGCCAAATTAAATGGACACAAGATGGACGTTTAGGTCAGGGCAAGCTTATTAATCGGCTCCCATTTATGTGCATATACTTATTTCTATATACTTCCTATTCCTTTTCCTTTATTTTTTTAATTTGCTTAATTACTTTCCTAATCGTTTTCCTCAATTATTGATTGAATAAATCCGACTTGTTTAAGGAAATATTAATGAAGTAAAAACGTGGGAATTGAATTATGACAAATATGTGAAAAAGCACCTCATATTTTTATATTTTCATCTTAACCCTTATATATATATATATATATATATATATATATATATATATATATATATATATATATATATTTGGGTCGCTACAATTCCGTTTATAGCGGAATAAACAACATTTTACACAATTTTAACAGAGACATTCCGTTCCGAACGGACTCACTATTCATCATTCTGTTCCGAACGGAATCACTATTCACAGCCCAAGTCAAAAATGGAAAAATACTGTTTTTAAGTTATTTTACAATATTTTTTCTTTCAATTTTAATATTTAAATAAAATAACTCAAAATGAAATTAACCTATTTAAAATAAAGACGATTTTCCGAGAATTAATACGTCATGTCCGATTTCTTGACGTGAATTCTTCTAGCTTTGAAAATCATTCTCAAGATTATATTAGTAGCTCAGAATATGTTTAAATATTTTCAAACTGAGAACAACAATCCCACCAACAGTTCAGACATTTTTCTCTATTTTTTGAGCCGATTCAGACAAATTTCTTCCTCTTCGATATGTATCCCTGTCGATCTTGTTTTTTCAGACGTTGATCATTCGATAAGAGGTGAAATTCTGAGCTTTTTCGTCTAATTTTACTTTGCAACATGTTGAAATTTGTTTTTACAAGTGTTTTAAATAGTATCGCAATAGCGGAAATTACCCATAGAACGCCACTCGTACAGAATTATAGCAATAATAGCGTTTTCGCCTCTACAGGTGCTATAGCGCCTCTATTGCGGTTGAAATAGAGGAAAAAAATCAGCACTATAGCGCTATTTGGATAATATTTTTTATTTAGACCCGAAATTCATTAATCTGAACCCACCCAATAAGTAATTATAGCCAAACTCAATAAGTAAATAAACTCAAACCCCAATAAAATAAAATACCTTTCTTTCTCAGGCAAACGAAGGCAAAAAATAAATAAATGATAAAAATAACAAAACGATAAATCTAAACCCTACCTTTCTAAAATGATGAAGTTGATTCATCATGTTCATCCGAAGAAGATGAAATAATGAATGCTAATTTCTCTTTATCCGAACTAAATAATTAGTTTAAGTATTTATTTTTATTTTAGATAATTAATTGTTTGTATGTTTATTTTAGATAATTAAGTTTTCATATGTTTATTTTGAAATTTTATATCGCATATTTAAATATGGACAATGAACTTTGTATGATGTATGTTTAATTATAGATTATTGTGGTATCTTTATTTATGGTGATTTTGATTTTGATTTTTATATTGAAAATTTTGTTATAATTATACAAAATGACATTTCAAGTGTGTGGTCGTGCTTGCGCTCCCCCATGTGTGTTGTCATTAGAAGGATTAGACGAAGGATCAGCCATTCTAGTCCTCTACAAAAGAATGAAAGATAAATATTCAACATAGAAAGACTAAAATTGCGAAACAAATTTATTAAATACCAGTTTAATAATTAATTCAAAGCATAATGTAAATAAATATACGTCAAGCCATTATATACCAGTTCAATTCAACTAACAAGAGAACAAAACCATAATAAAAGTCTGACTGAAATCTGACTAAAAGTATATACGAATTCAACAAAGTAAAAGTATATAGGAATCTTACTAAACTGAAAGTATAAATGTATAAACTAAAATAATAAAATCTGACCAAAAGTATATACTAAAAAAGTTTAAAATCTGACTTCATCAACTAACAAAACGAATTGAATATGTGAAAAAACAGAACCAATACGAGCAATACCAAAATTTGACTAAAAGACAAGTATATGCAACTTGCAAGATCTAGTGAAAAAAACAATCAGAAAGGCAAAAATCAAAACCTTAACCGAATCTAGGGTTTTGCCGCGCCCTCTTGTTCGTGTCGTCGCCTATCTGTCACCCTTAACGCACGGATTAGCTAGGAGGCGAGGTAATAGGCGGCGGCGGCAGATTTCGTGGTTGCAGATTCGCGAGGTTCCTGACTCGTGAAAAGAAGGGCAACAGGCAGCAGCCAAAATAAGGGCCAGGGTTTCTGAGAAATAAAAGATGAAGTCTTATATAGTTCAAGGGATTTTAAATCCTTGTTCTAGAATAATTGGGATTTAGATAGAAAATCTTGAAATAGACAGCAAATCAGGAAATAGGCAGAAAATAGGAATTAGGCGGGCAAATCGCTAATTAGGCGGAAAAATCGCTAATTAGATGGGGAAATCATTAATTAGGCGAAAAAATCGTGAACCTAGGCGACAAACCTGATTTTATTGAACGAATAGCTCAAAATTCAGCGGTAGATGACCGCCTAGCGCCTAGAAAAAAAACCTGATTTTTAGAACACTGGCGACGCAATAGAGCCCGCTATCGTAATCCGCTACAAAAAAAACTCAAGCGTATGGACCGCTATATCGCAATTTAAACTATTGGTTTTTACTGTTTGTCTTATGATTACAGTTAAAATTTTGTACTTAATTTCTCCCGATTCATTACTGTTATGTTTGAGTTTACTATTTTTCTATGTTTGTCCCGGTCAGATGTGAGATTTTGGACTACGATCTCTATGAAAGGCTGAATACGACAAATAAGGTTATTGATTATAGGTGAAACCAAGACGTTCTTTAATTCAACACGCTTTTTGCTCTCAATCTGCATCCCATAGTTTTCATCTCTACTGAGCACTTTTTAGCCTAATTTTTGTTCTAATTCAGCTATTTTAATTAGTCAATTGAACCTTATTCATCTTCACTTGACTGAAAAAGATCATGAGTAATGTATAACATTAGTGTTGAATGTATTTTAATTCGTAATTGAATGGTATATTTCTTTAATTTATTGATATTATACCCTTTATAATTTACCTTTTCTATTTGATCTTTTTCAAGTGTTAGGTTCTATTGAGTGGTTTTTGTTATTCTTTCACGTTTCGCCAATAATATAATCCATTCAGGTCAACAATATTTTTCTCACATTTTAGTATTTATTTTTTTTACACGACTATCTAATGTTTACGGTTGAAGCTGTTTAATTACTTTTGACCAATTAGAATTCTAATATCTTTTATAGTGATATTACTTTTATTATTGATAAGTTACATTTACAAGTTATCACATATACTTTTTTACATCCTTTTTATATCCCGTATTAATTATCTGATTCATTTTTTCATTAATTTTGTTACATTTCCAATACAATTTATCATAATATAATTTTTTTCAAATACAGATGGATCTTGTTGAATTTAATTCTACGGAATTTTATCAGTCATCTTCTTCAAGCTCAGAAAGTGAAGAATTTGACGAAACAAATTATGATGTTGAAATAACAACTTAAAATGCTGCTTTATATGCATCTCCCTAACAGTTAGCAACAATTTAAATGCTAAATAAATAAAATCATTGAAAAATTTATCATTTTTGTATATTGACATGTCAAAATTATAGGTTTTATTTGATTAATACAAATAATAAAAAGCATAATTAAGTGATGTGCAAAATCCGGTTAACCCATCCAAGAAAAATCACCATCCAGTTTCGATAATTTTTTCGTATATAGGTTAAGTCGGCTGAAAAAATTCAAACCCGTTATAGTTGTGTTGTATAACAATTTTGATCTAAACTCGCTGCTCAACACAACCCATTTATACTCCTAGAAACACCTCTATTTTTCTCTAACAAAGCATAGCTGGCTTATTGGCATTGGAGCTGGAGCTGGAGCATCAGATACTCTTCTAACAGTTGCCCTGATATTAATTGTCCTCATCCGCATGAGTGCTTCGTTGGAGCTGAAGAATTCAAAAATCTACTACTTTTGCCCCGAAGCTAAAGAGCTAATTGGCTCCTTCACCTCTCTTTTTCCTTGGCTTTTGTTCGATATTTTAATCTTTCGAAAGGATATATATGTAAAATTGCTCCTAAATCGAATTATGATTTGTCTTTTGTAATTTAAACCTTATTATGAGGTTAATAATCTTTAGTCACTCAGTCCAGGGACGGAGCTAGGATTCGATATTAGGGGGGATATCATGTAAAAAATCTGCCAAAAAATCATATAACTAATGACAAAAACAAGAATTTTTTTCACAAATAAAAATTCTTATTTGCTTCAACCTAATAGATTTGGTAAAAAACTTGTAACAATTTCCTACAAGATAATTTTTTTCTTTTTTAACAGTAGGCGATCCTACAAGATAATTATAAACATATACAAATTTGTTGTGATAGGAAAAGATTTGTTGAGATGATATTTTCAAAAATTATATAATCACTTATAATAGCTGAGTTGTAAATAATTACAAAGTAAGGCTTTTATGCAAATGGTTGATATTTATTGAAATATTGTAATTAATATTAGAAAATATTGTCAAGTTAATAAATTAAGTACAACTAAACTGACCAAACAATATATGTACTAAAATTTATTTGACAAATCATTATTTTAATTTGTCTTCAAAAGTTCTGAGTTGTTTTGGAAGTTAATTAGACATGGCTCCTTTTGTGTCATTAAGATAAGAAATAATTTGTAAGAAACCACACTTGTATATAGATTATATATATCAGTTTACTTCAGCACAGATAATCCAAAAGAGCAAGACTCTTTGACAAGCCTAGACTATTTTTTTTTTTTTACAGAAGGCCTAGACTACTCAGGTTTTGCCTTTTATGCTATTACATTCTCTCTTTTACTGATATAACCTTGATTTCCTCATTATTTAGTTTTTGACTTCAATCTATAGCATATAAAAGGACCAAAATTTAAATACTAAGGACTAGTATTGAATTTCCAGATTTATAATGGGGCTAAGGCCCCCTTAGCCCCCCTGGTTCCGCCCCTGACTCAGTCAGAGACCTTAATCTAGAAACTTACAATGTGGAAAAAGTATCTTTAGAAATCTCGTAAAGCAAACAGTAAAAGCATAATCTAGAGACTTCGAGAAATCTCATTGGCCCAGAAATCTTAATTATTTTCTAAATTTCTCATTGGCCCTGGTTATCTAAGATAAATGACGATAATTAAGTTCGAGGTTAAGCAAAGAAAATTCAAACTGTACTAAACATCTACAAGTACACTTACAATTTGAATTCCTACCCTCCAAAATTTTCATATGTAAATTAGAGTTTTGTCAAGTTCAATATTTGCTATGTTGCACGGATATAGATATGATATACGGTGATACGGTAATTTTAAAAATATTCAAGATACGATACGAAAATTTATATATTATTTTATTAATTATATTTTATATATTTAATTAGTTTAGATATATTTGGATATAAGAATTTGATGTAGGACCGGGAAAGTATATGCAAAGTATCCGTTATTAATTTCAAATAAAATATTAGGATACGTCACGTGAAACATACGATATGATATCCGAGCATCCGATACGATATATGATATGATACGGCTAAATTTTTGAAGTATCCGAGTAACAACTAATAATGTGTTTTTTGAAAAAGATAAGGTTACACAGATATGATAAACAAAATACAGGTTTTGGGAGGGTATATTTACTGAAACTTGTTTTTAATGGGCACTGGTTTGACACTTCGTAATAATAATAGAACATTTGAGGGGTATCTAGACAATATCACACCCTTCTTCTCCTCCAGCACCTGACTCGGTACTGATCCAATCAGAATCCGACACGTCATCACAAACTCTAGAACTCCACCCTTCGATATCACTCCCGCCGCCGGAGCTTCTAGAACCTTCCAATCCGCACCTATATAAACTCCCGTCGTCCTTCGAATCCCTTCTCTTTCCAACGAGCACAAAATGAAGACTTCCTTCTCTCACCTCATCAAAGAAGAACTCTCCAGCGATCAACAACAGCTCGGCTCAGGCTCATCCTCTTCCGTCGGCTCGTCTCATCCGGCTCAGCCGGCTAAGCCGTTCGAGGGTTTAAACGAAGCCGGGCCGCCGCCGTTTCTGAGCAAGACGTACGAGATAGTGGAGGATCCGGCGACGGACCCGATCGTGGCGTGGGGAGCCGCGGGGAATAGCTTTGTGGTGTGGGATCCGCATGTTTTTGCGACGGTGCTGCTGCCGAGGTACTTCAAGCATGGGAACTACTCGAGCTTTGTCAGGCAGCTTAATACCTATGTAAGTGTTTGGTTAATTGCCTCACTTGATTTTCATTCCTTGTTCTGATTTTGAAATTTTTTTGGAAAACTAATTGAGTTAACACTAACAATTAACAAATGTTATATGTTAGTAGAGGTGGTTTTATATTTATCAAAAGAAAGGGGTAAATATAAGGTTTTGCTTATGGGCAGAAAGAAATGCTGGTAGAGATGATATTATTTTGTTATGATACTTTGTCAGCCAGTTCAATACCTATGTTAGTGTTTGACCAATTACCTCAATGAATTTTTTGTAATGTGTTCTGATTTTGAGGTTTTGGCTAGAATTGAACTGTTTTATCAAACTATTTGAGATAACTGATAACACTAACAGTTAACAAATTCATGTAAAAATCTTATATTTGAGTGAAGATGATAACACTAACAGTTAACAAATTCATGGAAAAATATTATTATTTGAGTGGAGATATGATTATATTTAACATGAAAAGAAATGCTAGTAAAGATGATATTATTTTGTTCTGATATTTGTATTATTTGGAAATTCTATTGTGTAGCTAGGAGGAACAAACAAGGCATAGCATCAGCTAGACGCAACAGAACTAATCAAAATAGTATTAATAATTCGCTTCCCACTCCTACTCTAAAATTATTTTTATGAATCAAAACTAACATTTAATAACCAAAATTCGTATTTTGTTCATTTCAGGGTTTCAGAAAAGTCGATCCGGACAAATGGGAATTCGCAAACGAGAAATTCCTACGTGGCCAAAAACACCTCTTAAAATCAGTCAAACGCAGAAAACCCCCTCCAAACCCTAACCCTAATCCAGCTCAGCAAACCCCAAATCAGTCTCTCGAATTGGGCCAATTTGGTGGTCTCAATCAAGAAATCGACCAATTGAGACGAGACAAAAATACCCTAATCGCTGAGGTCATCAAATTGCGTCAGCACCAACAAGCCACGCGTGCCCACATAGTGAAATTGGAAAAGAGGATTGATTTATCCGAAAAGAAAAACATTCAAACTATGGGGTTTTTAGCTAGGGCAATGCGAAACCCTAATTTCTTCGGACAGCTGGTGGAAGAGCGAGGAGGCGAGAGGAGAGAGATTGAGGAGGAGATTACCAAGAAGAGACAGAGGCCGATTGATAGTTCACCTTTTTATGAAGATGGAGAGAAAATTGGGGATGAATTCGGGGAATTGATGCAATTTGGTGGAAAAGGGGAAGAAATTGGGTACGAATTTGGTGATGCGGGTCAATTTGGAGGAGAAGGGGAGAAAATTGGGGACGAATTTGGCAACGTGGTTCAATTTGGAGGAGAAGGGGAGAAAATTGGGGCTGAATTTGGTGATGCGGTTCAATTTGGAGGGGAAGGGGAGAAAATTGGGGATGAATTTGGTGAGCTGATGCAATTCGGGGGAAATGGAGAGGGATTGGAGGGAGAATTTTGGGACGAGTTTTTGGAGGGGGAGGAGAGAAATGGAGAGGATGAGTGTGATGTGGAAGTGCTTGTGAAGCAGTTGGATTATATGAGCTCTAGCAGCAGCCCCAAGTAAAAAAAAATCTTTTTTTTTTAGGGTTATCGAGTTTTTTCTTATTTTTATATTTCTCACTTTTTGAATAATGAACTGTGTGTTGTTGCCTGTCTGTGGTTTGAGATTGGGAAAAGTGGAGAAGATGTTTGTTTTTCTCGCTCGTGCTAATAAGTGGTTAATGAACTGTATTGTGATGGTCAATGAATGGTGTTGTGGTGGTAAGTGAAAAGGTTTTAGATTGCGATGAGAATAGTGTTCATTGGCGTCTCAACAGACTTGTCGCCAGGGTTGCAAAATAGTGACGAATTAATTGGGGATTGATAAACTTTTTTCCATTGTTTTTGTGATTCATTTTTTCTGGCACTTCTGATTATCCTATTTTTTTAGTATGATTATGAATTTTTTTCCTTTTCTTTGAAACTACTGTAGTGATTCCTCACGATAATTAATTTTAGATTTTCTTATTTCTGCTATTATTTACTCAAATGTTTACTTTTATGTTTTAATATACTTTTAATTAGACTAGGAGAATTTCCGCGCTCCTCTGCGATTTTTATCATTTTTATTGTTTAATAATTAACACATTAAATTTATCTTATGAATTAATAATCATAAAAAATCTATATAGATTATCTCAAAAATTAACTTATAACAGAATAAACAATGAATAATTCATATTTTTGTTAGAAATTATTTATGAATCAAATAAGATTTATACAAGTCATAATAAAAAATATGTAATAAGAATTATACATAATTGTGCGTTCGAAAGTATAACAATTGAGATCTTGAATGAAAGATCTCATCGTCCTTGTTCTATTTTTCATTTTTCACAAAAAATTAAGCTACTGAAAAATCATATTTTGAAAGAAAACATTGGGAAAAAATTACCTGAGCTAGACACATGAAGCCCACATTCTTTTTTTGAAAAATGATTTATTTATTTAATTTCTTTTTTTTAATTATTTAGGGAGAGAGAAAGAGAGAGCCCACATTTTTTTTTGAAAATTATTAATCTATTTTTTTTGTTTACTTGAGGGAGAGAGAAAAAGAGTGACATATGAGACCCGCATTTTTTTTGATAAATTATTATTTTTTTATTTTTATTTAGGAATAAGTCATAATTCCATCTGATATTGTGATATTCAATCCAGTCGATTGAAGACACGAGATATTGAAAGTCATTATGATAAAATATAATATTGCGTTCGAAAGTATAACAATTGAGATCTTGAATGAAAAATCTCATCATCCTTGTTCTATTTTTCATTTTTTCACAAAAAATTGAGCTACTAAAAAAGACATATTTTGAAATAAAATGTTGGGAAAATATTACCTCAGAGCAAAAGACATATGGAATCCACATTTTTTTTTTGGAAAATGAAGTATTTATTTCTTTTTTTTTAATTATTTGAGAGAGAGAGAAAGAGAGGGCCCCACCTTTTTTATTTATTTTGGAAATCATTAATCTTTTTTTTATTTGAGGGAGAGAGAGAGAAAGAGAGTGACATGTGGGCCCAGTTTTTTTTATTTTTTAAAATCATTATTTTTAATTTTTTTTATTATTATTTAGGAATGAATTATATGTAGCGAGTATTCAGTGGTTATTGATATTATAACTCACAACACATAAGTTACACAGTTTAGTTTTCAAAATAATTAATTATATTTGATTGGACATTTCACACTAAATCAGGATAGAACACAGAACATCAAATTCAACCAATCATATTCTTACACTATTTAACTACACAAAAACCGTCATAAAATATCAGAAACTCTAAACGATCGAACGGTCCATATCAACCCACGTCATCCCATCCAACAGTCTCCAAAAGAGGATGACATGGCCTCTTTTGGGGACTCCCTTGGATGCTAGAATTTGGGGGGGGGGGGGGGGGGGGGCGGGGGGGGGGGGGGGGGGGGGGGGGGAATTAAAATTTGTGTATGTTGTCCTATAATTTCTTTTTGGTTTATTGTTGAACGAAGTAAGCATCCTTAAATTGGGTCCAGGTTTTGCTTGGAATCCGTACATTCTAAATTATATTATATTATACTACCACTATAAAAGTATTCATGTCACCTATGATTAACACGTGTACCTACTAAGGCCAGCCAACAATCCAAATTAGCACCACCAAGTCAGCCTAAATGATATTTTTGGCACAAACCCACTAGAATAAGGCCTTCATATAAAGGCCTTCCGTTTTGATCGAGGGTTGTGGGATTAAACTACATGGTACAAATTATTTTATAACTTCTTTATAAAATAATAATTTTTAATGAAATATTTTATTTCTCATATTAAAATCATCAAATATAAATTTGTAGGAATTTTCTCTTGATTTTGTATTTCATATTGTTATGGTTCCAACTTAATTTTTTTATTGCTAAAAATTTGAATATAATATACATAAAAAAACATGTAAAAAATGATATGCTTATTAACTCTTACTTTAGTTTTCACATCTCTTTGAGCATTCTCAGAAGTCCTACATCAAATTTGTGTATCGAGAAGGGAGGGGGGGATTAAAATTTGTGTATGTTGTACTATAATTTTTTTTTGGTTTATTGTTGAACGAAGTAAGCATCCTTTAATTGGGTCCAGGTTTTGCTTGGAATCCGTACATTCTAAATTATATTAGATTATACTACCACTATAAAAGTATTCCACCTTAATTTTTTTATTGCTAAAAATTTGAATATAAAATACATAAAAAAACATGTAAAAAATGATATGCTTATGAACTCTTACTTTAGTTTTCACATCTCTTTGAGCATTCTCAAAAGTCCTATATCAAATTTGTGTATCGAGAGAAGGGGGGGGGGGGGGGGGGGGGATTAAAATTTGTGTATGTTGTACTATAATTTTTTTTTTGGTTTATTGTTGAACGAGTCCAGGTTTTGCTTGGAATCCGTACATTCTAAAGTATTCATGTCACCTATGATTAACACGTGTACCTACTAAGGCCAGCCAACAATCCAAATTAGCACCACCAAGTCAGCCTAAATGATATTTTTGGCACAAACCCACTAGAATAAGACCTTCATATAAAGGCCTTCCGTTTTGATCGAGGGTTGTGGGATTAAACTACATGGTACAAATTATTTTATAACTTCTTTATAAAATAATAATTTTTAATGAAATATTTTATTTCTCATATTAAAATCATCAAATATAAATTTGTAGGAATTTTCTCTTGATTTTGTATTTCATATTGTTATGGTTCCAAGTTAATTTCTTTATTGCTAAAAATTTGAATATAAAATACATTAAAAAACATGTAAAAAATGATATGCTTATTAACTCTTACTTTAGTTTTCACATCTCTTTGAGCATTCTCAAAAGTCCTACATCAATTTTCTCTCGGCCATCAGATCAAAAAATGTTCTCAAATCTTAGTTTTTCATTTAAATTATTACAACAATATCACAAGATTTGTTAGATAACGTTTTGTGTATCTCCAATTACGTGAGAACTATCATGTAAAAAAAATTCAGAGTATTGAGAACTATATTATATTACTATGTATTATGGATTTTAAAATAACATATGTAATCAATTTATACATAATCCAGATCATTTTAACAACTAAAAAAAATAAAAAAAAAATAATAAGAAAAAAAGTAGTGCAATTTTTTAAAGACAATGAGTCATGTTTAAATAAAAAATCAATTTATACATTTTTCTATGTATAGTATGCATACTTTTTTTTTTAATTTATATAATATCCTATTTCCTTGTTAAAAAATCATGTTAAAAAAAATAATTATTTTTTATCCTTTTTTTAAAGTTAATCATCTATATGAAATCTTATATAGTTTCAACTAAAATCTTTGAAATGAATTATCTTGCCTTTTTATTCTTTCTGGTCTCCTTCATCTATGCTTGATTAATATATTTTTTTAATATAATATGTCAAGAGATAATGGCATATGGGGGGGATTAAAATTTGTGTATGTTGTACTATAATTTTTTTTTTGGTTTATTGTTGAACGAAGTAAGCATCCTTAAATTGGGTCCAGGTTTTGCTTGGAATCCGTACATTCTAAATTATATTATATTATACTACCACTATAAAAGTATTCATGTCACCTATGATTAACACGTGTACCTACTAAGGCCAGCCAACAATCCAAATTAGCACCACCAAGTCAGCCTAAATGATATTTTTGGCACAAACCCACTAGAATAAGACCTTCATATAAAGGCCTTCCGTTTTGATCGAGGGTTGTGGGATTAAGCTACATGGTACAAATTATTTTATAACTTCTTTATAAAATAATAATTTTTAATGAAATATTTTATTTCTCATATTAAAATCATCAAATATAAATTTGTAGGAATTTTCTCTTGATTTTGTATTTCATATTGTTATGGTTCCAACGTAATTTTTTTATTGCTAAAAATTTGAATATAAAATACATAAAAAAACATGTAAAAAATGATATGCTTATTAACTCTTACTTTAGTTTTCACCTTTCTTTGAGCATTCTCAAAAGTCCTACATCAAATTTGTGTATCGAGAAGGGGGGGGGTATGTCTTTCACTTAGCACCACAAACATAATCACCGACCATCCCAACACAGTCCATTAACCACTCAAAAAAGATGACTAACATCAAACCCTAAAACAAAGTACAAATTCATTCTACTTAGGACTACTGCTAGAGATCATATAACCCAACTGCTTCACAAGCATTTCCACGTCACACTCATCCTCTCCATTTCTCTCCTCCTCATCCGATAACTCATCCCAAAATTCTCCTTCCAATTCCTCTCCATTTCCCCCAAATTGCATAAGCTCACCAAATTCATCCACAATTTTCTCCCCTTCTCCTCCAAATTGAACTGCATCACCAAATTTGTCCCCAATTGTTTCCTCCTTTACCCCAAATTGATCCCCGATTTCTTCACCTATCGCACCAAATTGCATCAATTCCCCAAATTCATCCCAAATTTTCTCCCCTTCTCCTCCAAATTGAACCGCGTTGCCAAATTCGTCCCCAATTTTCTCTCCTTCTCCTCCAAACTGAACCGCATCACCAAATTCGTCCCTAATTTCATCCCCTTTCCCCCCAAATTGATCCCCGATTTCTTCCCCTTTTCCTCCAAATTGCATCAATCCCCGAATTCATACCCAATTTTCTTTCCATCTTCATAAAAAGGCAAATTATCAATCGGCCTCTGTCTCTTCTTCGTAACCTCCTCCTCAATCTCTCTCCTCTCACTCCCTCTCTCTTCCGCCAGATGTCTGAAGAAATTAGGGTTTTGAATAGCCCTAGCTAAAAACCCAACAGTTTGAGCGTTTTTCTTTTCCGATAAATCAATCCTCTTTTCCAATTTCACTATATGGGCCCGTGTGGCCTGCTGGCCCTGACGCAATTTAATGACCTCAGCAATTAGGGTACTCAATTGGTCGATTTCTTGATTGAGACCACCAAATTGGCCAAATTCGAGAGACTGATTTGGGGTTTGCTGAGCTGGATTAAGGTTAGGGTTTGGAGGGGGTTTTCTGCATTTGACTGATTTTAAGAGGTGTTTTTGGCCGCGTAGGAATTTCTCGTTTGCGAATTCCCATTTCTCCGGATCGACTTTTCTGAAACCCTGGAATCAATAAAATATGAATTTTGGTTATTAAATGTTAGTTTTGATTAATTAAAATAATTGAGTAGGAGTGAGAAGCGAATTATTAATACTATGTTGATTAGTTCTGTTGCGTCTAGCTGATGCTGTGTCTTGTTTGTTCCTCCTAGCTACACAATAGAATTTCCAAATAATACAAATATCAGAACAAATAATATCATCTTTGCTAGCATTTCTTTTCATGTTAAATATAAGGGTAAAATTCGCCTCAAGTCACCCAACTTTCAAATATGACTAAATAAGTCACTCAACTTTCAATTGTCCCCTATAGGTCATTCAACTTTTAAAAATTATCAAATAGGTCACTCAACTTTCAATTGTCCCATATAAGTCACTTAACTTTCAAAAATAATCAAATAAGTCACTCAAAATTTAACTATTCGGGTGACCTATTTGGTCATTTTTTTAAAAGTTGAGTGATCTATTGGGGACAATTGAAAGTTTGGTGACCTATTTGATAATTTTTGAAAGTTGAGTGACCTGTAGGGGACAATTAAAAGTTGGATGACTTATTTGGTCATTTTTGAAAGTTGAGTGACCTATGATGATATTTACCCTAAATATAATCATATCTTCACTCAAATAATAATATTTTTCCATGAATTTGTTAACTGTTAGTGTTATCATCTTCACTCAACTATAAGATTTTTACATGAATTTGTTGACTGTTAGTGTTATCAGTTATCTCAAATAGTTTGACAAAACAGTTCAATTCTAGCCAAAACCTGAAATCAGAACAAATTACAAAAAATTCATTGAGGTAATTGGTCAAACACTAACATAGGTATTCAGCTGGCTGACAAAGTATCATAACAAAATAATATCATCAGCATTTCTTTCTGCCATAAGCAAAACCTTATATTTACCCCTTTCTTTTGATAGATATAAAACCACCTCTACTAACATATAACATTTGTTAATTGTTAGTGTTAACTCAATTAGTTTTCCAAAAAAATTCAAAATCAGAACAAATTACAAAAACCCATTCAGTCAATGAATCAAACACTTACATAGGTATTAAGCTGCCTGACAAAACTCGAGTAATTCCCATGCTTGAAGTACCTCGGCAGCAGCACAGTCGCAAACACATGCGGATCCCACACCACAAAGCTATTCCCTGCCAATCCCCACGCCACGACCGGATCCGTCGCCGGATCCTCCACTATCTCGTACGTATTGCTCAGAAACGGCGGCGACCCGGCTTCGTTTAAACCCTCGAACGGCTTAGCCGGCTGAGCCGGATGAGAGGAGCCGACGGAAGATGATGAGCCTGAGCCGAGCTGTTGTTGATCGGTGGAGAGTTCTTGTTTGATGAGGTAAGTGAAGGAGGTCTTCATTTTGTGCTCGTTGGAAAGAGGAGGGGAGTTTATATAGGTGCGGATTGGAAGGTTCTAGAAGCTCCGGCGGGAGTGATATCGAAGGGTGGAGTTGTAGAGTCCGAATCTTCTGCTGCCGTAAACATCAGCCATCCGTCCGGCAAGCAATCTCAACCATCCATTTCGTCGGCCCCACTCAAGTTTGAAACGAAGGAAATGAGGCAAACTTCATCTCATGGGTCCCACCTTAAATAGAAAGAAACAAAAAAAAAATTTCTGCCCTCCATGAAAATAAAAGAATAGTTTGCAAAAATGCCCCTGTATTATTATAAATTGCAAAATACCCACTGAATAATATAATATAATATAATATAATATAATATAGTATAATATAATATAATATAATATAATATAATATAATATAATATAATATAATATAATATAATATAATATAATATAATATAATATAATATAATAACTAATTATGGTTTCAATTGGTTTAAGCAAAAAAATAATTATGTTTCCAAATTGTGTGATGCATGATTTTTTTTAAACCATTTGAAAAACATAATTAATTATCCCATGTTATGCATAGTTTTTTTTTAAACCATTTGAAAACATAATTAGCGTACCAAAGTATTATATTATTTTTTATATTATATTATATTATTTATTATATAGTATATTATATTATTTTGGGGGTGTTTTACAATTTAGAATAATGCAGGGATATTTTGCAAACTATTCTTTTATTTGCACGAAGGGCAGAATTTTTTTCTTGTTTCCTCTATTTAAGATGGGACCCATGAGATGGAGTTTGCCCCATCCGTTAAAAGTTTTTTCCTTCATTTCAGACTTGAGTGGGGCCAATGGAATGGATGGTCCGGATTGCTTGCAGCACGGATTACTGATGTTTACGGCAGCAGAAAATTCGCACTCGGAGTTCTAGAGCTTGTGATGACTTGTCGGATTCTGATTGGAGATGGGTGTGATCATGTCTATAGATGCCTTGAAGTTTCTATTATTGCGAAGTGAGAAACCAGTGCCCATTAAAAGCAAGTTTTAGTAATATACCCTCCAAAGAACTATATTTTGTGTTAAGAAAACTTAGTTTCTGCTTGTATATTTCACATTTCTAATTTAAATATGAAAATTTTGGAGGGTAGCTTGTAGAGTTTTATCGTTAGTCTTGAGCTATGTTGCACGGACACGGACACGAATGCCGTATCTGACACGATACGGACATGGCGACATGATAATTCTAAAACAAGTAAAGGACACGACACATTTTATATATTTTTTTATATTATTTTTATTAATAAAAATATATAATTTAATTATTTTATATATTTTTTATGCCAACTTTATTTTATTTTATAAGATTATGCATAATATTTTTACAATACAATTAAAAAGTTGCATGTCATATTTTGTTATTAATACAATATACATGGCATTTGCAATGTAGTTCTACATGGACATATATGATATTTGATGTTGTACATGTTTTTGTATGAAAATTTGACATTAAATATAAAATTCGTTTTAAATATTTAGTCTCACAATCAGAGTAAAAAAATTAGAGTATAGTAGTCTCTAAAAATAAGAAAATGGTGAATTGGTGCAATAATTGAGCCAACAAGGCTAATGCACATGTCCGTATTTTTTGTTGTATGTATCCATACATGTTTTGAGAAAGGTCTGAGAAGTCTCCTGAGTATTTAATAATAAAATATTTGACATGCCACGTGATATATCAGACACGTACACGAAGAGTGTCCGCCGGCCGGATTTTTGAAGTGTCCAACGTAAGTCTTGAGTCTTGAGTCTTTGACTTTGAATTTTATTTGCTTAACCTCGAGCTTAATTATGGTCGGTTTGTATTAATTAACCAGGGCCAATGAGAAATTAGAAACTAATTAGATTATTCGGCCAATGAGATTTCTCAAAGCCTCTAGACTATACATTTACTTTTTGTTTTAAGAGATTTCTAGAGATACTTTTTCCAAATTTTAAGTTTCAGGATTAACTATGTGATTGTAAAGGTCAAGGAAAATTTACAAATAACCCCCTAATATTTCTGAATATTATAAATATCCCCTTATATTTTCAGCTTTACAAAAAAACTTCTCCATCCACTTTTCCATCTCATCATTAGTTAAAGTTTTTGAAATTCCTATTTTGCGCCTATGATAAAATATTTTTCCAAAAATAATTTTCCGAAAAATAATTTTCCGAAAAATAAATATTTCTAAAATAAATATTTTATCAAATATTTTTTTTTAAATTTCTAACAAAATTTTCCATAATATTTTTTATTACAAACTATTTTTAACTAATAAATTATTCTAAAGTATTTTTTAAAAACAACAAAATTTCGGAAACCTTTTTTAAGATTATTTTTTGGGGAGTTTTTTCCGGAATTGTTTTTTGTTAGAAATCATGTTTTTTATTCAGAGAAGTTAGGGGGTTATTTGTAAATTTTCCAAATATTTTTCTTATAAAATATCTTCAAAAAAATATTAAAAAAAAATATATCATCAAATCTTTTAACTAAAAAATCATAAAAGATTCTAACAAAAAATTTCTTTAAAAAGCTAGTTTTAAGAAAATATTTTTTGAAAAATATTATTAAAGAAAATGTTTTCTGAAAAATAATTATTGCATTCGAGAAATTTATTTCTGATAAAATTTTAGATAAATATTTTTTCAGAAAATATTTTTTGTAGAATTTTTAAAAAAAATTTTGACCAATTTTTTTTTATAAAAAGTCTAATCATTTTTTTTAATTTTGACTAATTTTTTTTCCTAACAAAAATTATTTTTAGAAAAAATCCTCTAATTCTTTTTTAAAAAGGGATTTCTGAAAATTTTGGTTTTTAAAAAAAGTTTAGGTAAAATATATTTCTTAAAAACATTTTTCAATAAAAAAAATTTGGGAAATTTTTGTAAAAAAGATTTGATAAAATTATTTTATTTTATAAAATATTAACTTTTCAGAAAATACTTTTTAGAAAATTATTTTTGGAAAAAGGTTTTATCATAGGGGCAAAATGGGAATTTCAAATTTTTAACCAATAATGGATGGAAAATTTGATGGAGGATTTCTTTTTGTAAATGAAAAGTTTATCATAGGGGAATATTTTGTAAATCTGAAAACATAAGAGGTTTTTTGTAATATTCAAAAAAGTTAGAGGGTTATTTGTAAATTTCGCAAAGGTTAATAACATGAGAACAAGGTTTAAATAAATTACTAGAGTGAAAGTACTCTCATATTCATTTTTTTTTTAAATTCAACTCATATTTGATAGGTCGAGAGACTTTACTAAATATGTGCTAAATGAGATTATGTTTACCGGAATTTGAACTCATGACCTCTTAATTCAGATGCAATAGACTCTATCATCTATGATATAAGCCATTTTTTAAAATTCTCTGATATTCTTATATAACAAGACCGGATAAAATCCAACTAAGAAAAATCTAATGTTCTGCTGCGACTACAAGTATTTGAAATTTATGATTAATTAAAAATAAAATCATCTATTATGGTTAATGACTCCTAATTAATTAGTTGAGTGAAAAAAAGTAAGAAAACGAAAGTTTGTTGATTGAATTTTTATAAGCATAAAAACAATTCTTGCAATAAAAAATATTCAATCAATTTTTATTAGCATCAAAAGAGCCTCTTCAATTAATAATTTTTTGTTGTTGTAATATATCATTTTTAATTGAGTATAGAAATATATTTAAAAATGTTCATTACAATATATTTTTTTTCTTGTATGTGATGGGCTAAATAAATCAATTATTGTTTAAAAATAAATTATGAAAGTTTAATAACATATAAATAAATCATACTCTATGTCGAATCTTTTAAGTTATTCATTTATGTAGACAATAATGTGGCTTTTTAATTCTATTCATCATTAACAAAGTATGAATTTAAGATTTGAAAACAAATGGCTTAAAAACCGAGAAGTGGATAACATCATTGTGGAGAATCTTACCTCCACTCAGGCCAACACATTAAAACAACTCTCAAAAAAGCTCTCTGACCTTGGAGGTAAGCTAAGACAGTGGGAAAAAAACAGAAGAAAAAACTCAGTGAAATACAAGGATAACTGCATACAAATCATACAATGGCTGGACCTAAAAAGAGAAAGCAGAGAGCTCACAAACCTAGAAGACTGGGTCAGAATGGTTATTAAACAACGGCTAAGTGAATTAATTGAAATAGAAGAAAAACATTGGAGACAGAGAGTCAAACACAAGTGGATTAAAGAGGGGGATAAGAATACCGCTTTCTTTCACAAATATGCCTCATCCAAGAAGAACAAACTTATGATCCCACTTCTCAAAGAGCCTCAAACAGACCAGATCGTAACAAGCCACTCCCAAAAAGCTAAGCTTCTGTTTCAGTTTTATAAACATCTAATGGGGACAAAATCTGCCCATAATCAAGATTCCTCTCTTGACCTCTCCGTCATCTTTAACCAACCAAACCTCAACCTGTCCCACTTAGATGACAAAATTCAAATAGAGGAATTAGATGAAGTGGTCAAAAGATGGAAAGGCAATAAGTCGCCGAGCCCTGATGGGTACAACGGCGAATTTTACAAAAAATACTGGCACCTTCTGAGAGAGGAAATTCACACCATTCTAATCTCCAACCAAGTTGAAGAAGGGTAGGGAGACTTTTTTCTCTCCCATATTGCACTTACCCCTAAGAAGGAAGGTGCGATTCTGGCCAAAGATTATAGGCCTATTAGCTTGATAAGCAGCCTTCAAAAAATACTATCAAAATCTCTTGCTACTAGGCTGAAATTGATCATAAATCAGCTCATAGCCCCATTCCAATTGGGTTTTTTAGAGAACAGAGAAATCTCAGGATGCTACGTTTATGCAAGAGAGGCAATTAACGTTGCACATTCCTTGAAAAATCCCATGCTATTGTTTAAGGCAGACATTCAGAAGGCGTTTGACATTGTCTCGTGGGATTTTGTGATCAAAGTCCTTCACGCGTGGGGGTTTGGGGCCAAGTGGATTCAATGGGTTAGATACTACGTGTTACAAGGCACAACAAAAAATTTACTCAATGGATTACCTGGCTTTTCATTATAGCCATTGATACCTTAGCGAGGTTGGCTGAAACCCTAGGGGCACGAAATTTCATTGAAAATCCCATCCCCCGTGCAAACATAGCCCTCTTTTACGCTGATGATTCCTTGTTTTTGGTGAAACCTGTTGGGTTTCTACCGTTCATAACGCAGCGGAAAAACAAAACGAAACAAAATCAAATTCGAAACCCAAAAGAAGGATCCGTGAATTACAATTAAATCAAAGAAAAATTCATAACTTTGTACCTTCGGATTACGCTTAATCCGTGATGATCGAAAGCGAATTTGGTTGACGCTTTTCTATGCCCGATTCCAAACCGGTTTCCAAACCGATCCTTTGAATGTTCCTCCTAACCGGTCTCACAAACCGATCTCCAAACGATCTCCAAACGAACCGATTCTCCAAGCAAAACAACGGTTTCAACCCCAATCACAAAGACGCCGCACTTCGCTTCGTCCTCTACCAGTATCCTTACGAACAACCCCTTTGAACGGATAAAGAACGATATATGCTAGTATTCGTTCTTCATTTTTCTCACAGAAATAACAAGAGAATAATTTTCGGATTTTTCTCTCTTTTTGTCTCACAAAAGTTGGACGAAAATAATATGCCTTTTCACACTTATTTGGGGTGTCTCTTGTGCCCATATAGTCCATAAGTTTCATATCCTATGTGCATGGTAACTATGTAACCATATATGCAACACATCTTATCATATAAGATGTAGGATTGGATGTGTCACTTGACTATGTAGCTCTTCATACAACTTATCACATAAGTTATGATCTTTTCTGTATACATCTCAATAGTTGTTCTTTGTGTGTAACCCTGTAGGTTTACTTAATGTTGGCAATAATCATAACGGATTATAAATCATGAGCGGCCTCTAGCAAGACATCATGATTACCCAAATTAAGCAAGTATAGATGATTCGATCAAACCTAATTTATGTTCATGCGTTGTATCCCTTTGTTACACGATATCTATATCGTCCACAAGGCATGGTATGTGTCAACCTTACGTTGGTCGATAAATATTTCTTGACACCGAATTTGATTGAACATGAAATGACATTAATAACTCCTTATTAATTCACTCGAGCACGGCCGTGCGTTTTCTTCAATCAAATCATCAAGAGGCCTAAAGATATCTCTCTCAATTTATGAGAGGAACAAATCCTATCTTAATTAAACTCTTTCCTCCGCATAATTCATTATATACCTAATTATAATCTTTATGACCGTCCGGTTAAAGACGATGTTAGATTATATTAAAGTATAAAATTTCTCATGTAGGAAACTGAGATAATCTCAAGTCTAAGGATTACAGATACATTCTTTATTGAGAATAACTAATGACACGAACCATGTAGCATTCTCATGGTGGGTCAATCCAGTATATGGTCTCTAACATATACTTACGTTAATGACTTAATAACTCTTAGTCATGATCAGTAAAACGTGATAATCAGTCAACTAACATACTGATCTACATTTATAGCTTATCATAAAGTATGATTGTCTCACAAACATCCTATGAATGATCAGGGACGGTTTAGAATATCATTCATAATACTTTATAGTTTTACTATCAAAGTCACATACTTTGATGATATAAAGCTGAATATCATATTCAAGGTTCATTTAAATAATAAGAATAAAATAACCAATACGCATTTATTATATAAAATATCTCCAAATAAACACAATATTTGTTTTACACAATCCATACATCTAGGTCTCAAATATATATTGGCCTAGGGCATACTACTAACAAAACCAACTGTTGTTCAAGTGAGGAGACTAAAATTCTTATTGGACACTTTTGGTGACTCCTCTGGATTGCGCATAAACTATGAAAAATCAGAGTTTATCTTAATGCCTCACAACCTGCAAGAGGTTCACGAACTAGTGCAAGAACTTGATTGTCCACAAGTTAGCCTCCCTTTTAATTATCTTGGATATTCTTTGCATTACAAAAAACCCACCAAAGAAGACTATCTTGGAATAGTAGATAAATTTGGAAAACGCTTAGAAAGTTGGAAAGGTTCCTTGCTCAATATTGGAGGCAGACTAGTGCTAATCAATGCAATTCTCACCGCTCTGCCAATATACCATTTTTCTGTGTTCAAGTTTCCTAAGTGGGCCATTGAAGAAATGGACAAGTTGAGGAGAAATTTTCTATGGAAGGGGAACAAAGAAAAAGGGTACAACCTGGTGGACTGGAAGCTGGTGTGCAAGTCTAAAGATGAGGGTGGAATGGGGGTTATTGACTTACGTGCGTTTAATTCTGCCATGTTGCTTAAATAGTACTGGTATTATTACAACAAGACAGACGATTTATAGTGGCAAGATCTGGTCAGTAATTTAGCAGAGGAGGACTCAGACCCTAAATAAGTCAACGGGGGTTCCTACTTTTGAAGGGATCTTAAAAAATCCCTTCTTTTCTTCTATGCTAACTCAAAATTCAAGGTGGGAAAGGGGGATAGAGTGAACCTTTGGCATTGTGATTGGGGGCAAGGGCTCTTATGTCACTCAATGCACTCCCTCTTCACCCATGTAGAGGATGCGAGAGGGTCTGTTGCTCAATTCAGACATGTGGAAGACGTGGAAGAGCTCTTTAAGCCAATCACAGCTGCCCAGCCTCGAGCCGAGTTGGATTGTCTGAAACAGATCATCAACCACCTCACACTTAATGAGGAAGAAGACTGAGTTCAATGGAATCTTAATGGAAATGAAAAATTCACAACCAAAAGTGCTTACCAAGGGCTGGTTGAGGGAGACCCCTCCCGATCAGCGCTAAAACACGTTTGGAGGATCAAACTCCCGCTGCGGATGCAGATACACTTGTGAATTCGGAGGCAGAAAAAAATCCTCACTCAAGACAATCTCCAAAAAAGAGGGTTTTCGATCACTAACAGGTGTCACTTGTGCTTGAAAGAGGTTGAGACTATCGATCACCTCTCCGGAGGCTGCGAATTTGTACAAAAATACTGGAGATTTTGGAGAAATCTAATCGACGCGCAGGGGAAACTTCCAGGTTCGGTGGCGGCCTTAGAAGATTTACTCTTCCAGCCAGGGGGGATGTGAGGTTGACGCAGATTGCCGGAATTTTTGTGTTCGTAACCTGGCGCGAGCGGTGTAGACGTGCCTTTTCAGACGAGAAGCGAGCCGAGACGAGTTTGATTGAGGAAATGGAAGATGTATTCAAGCTCGTGATAAAAATGGCAGAGAAAGACTAAGAGTGGATCGCCGCAGAAATGTGAAGGTGGTCTCGAGGCGAGAGGGAGAGTAGAAGACAAGCTCAGGAAAGAGGGCTTTCTTAGCTGGAGTGAAGAGAGTGTGGAGCGAGCTTGCTTCCACTCTGTGTTGATCAAGCGACGAGCGCCTGATGAGAACTCGGCGATGGAATCAATGGAGAGCGTAGAAAAAGAATCTTCTGGAGGAGAAGACTTGAGAAGATGAAGTGGGTGGGAGTGTGCTGGCACTTTTCTATGCATGCTCCCCTTTTAGATGGGCCGAATTTTTTTCTTTATCTATTTTTTTTTCTTTCTTTTCTTCTTGATGTAAATCTATAGAAAAAGCTTGTAAAACGAACTTATCTTATAGTCAATTTATATCATCTTTGGATGTGGGATATTGAAAGCCCTCTCCAAAATTCATCAAAAAAAAATGAATTTAAGATGTTGGATTCGCAGCCAACGGCCATAATAAAGGCGAGGATTATAATATGACAACTTGATATGGGTCTTTAAGAGTAGCTTGAGAGATTTTCGAATCTGAAGGCTGAATGGTCTAGTGGGGAAGGACTTCAAAAGCTCGAATTCTTGCTATAACTTGAGTGAGAATAAACAAGATGCTCCAGATCTCATCTCTGATCATCAAGGATTAAGCTTGATATCAAAATTGGTTGTAATTCCCCTTTTCTCACTTTTTGATTCAATCTTTGAAATCTAATATTTGTGTAATAAACAACAAATTCTAGTTTGAAATCTTGTTTGTTTGAGATGTGTGAGTAAATTTAGATTAGGGAAATACTTCTTGATTAGTCCTACTTGAAATCTGAAATTATTTTGCTCTAATTTTGAGAAATTGTTATTTAGTTCATGAACACTACCAAATCTGTTAGTCTTCTTAGAAACAAAAATCCTATTCAATTTTTCTGAAACCTCATTTTCTGATTCGCTTAATAGAAGCAAAATCTCTATTCAATTTTCCTTTTCCCTTTATCCAAATCTTCCCCAAATCGAAAAATGTTGAGAAAGAAACTGTAGCAACACTTCGCTTATGGCTCAATGGCGATGGCTGACCGGCATTTGTTGTTGTCTTCTTCTCCGTCAGACTAGTGAGTCACCACCTCCGCCAACCATCCTCAAATCCGGTCCCGTCTCTCTTCCTCCCCCCTCCTCAAATCCAATCAATTTAGAGTTCTTGAATCATAAAATTAATTAGTATTTCTTCTTCTTTTGATTGACATTATTCATATTGTTGCCAATTGAAATATCTATTTTTATTTTTTTTATATATAAAAATAAAAGAATATATTTTTACGCAACTTTTGAGGCGACTGATTTTTTTTTTTAGACTCAAAGTGACTATAAACTTGCTAAATATTAACCGTACTAAATAAATTTGCTAGGACTCGAACTTGAGATCTCCCTCAAAGTTCAAGGCGTGTCTATCACTTGAGCTAGCAAGTTTTGGCAAATTAAAACTTCATTCTCAATTTTTCTTTATGTTTCTTTTTCCTTTCTTTTTAGTTCTCACTTCATAACCGAAATGACCACATGACTCACGGTACCAAAATTGTATTTATACTAGATAGAACCTTGCTCCTCTTCGGTATCACAATATTTATTTATATTTTGATAAATTTAGTAGGAAATATTAGGAAAAGAAAATTATCAAAAAATAAATTTGGTAACTTGTAAATAAAACTGGTAACTCGTAAATAAAATTATTTTTATAAGTGGCGAAAACATCATAGTAATATATTCAATTCACAATAATGAAAGAAACATTATGTAATAAATTATTTGATTTATTTGCCTCTTTTTCATTTCAAATAATACTCCAAACCGTAGGACACGTATCATCCAAACATTAACATGTCCAAAATTGTAAACTAATAAGAACAAGAAGATGCTCGCGCTTTGTGCGACGGTGACATATCTTCCAAGTTCATTTTAAGAATTTAAAACATTTTAGTTTACACGATTACATAATTCTGAAATCATTTCTTAAATTACCGTGCATAAACATAAATATAAAAAGTAGGTATAACCTAAAGAAATCTGAGCCCCCCCCCCAAATATTTTTTTGCAATATTGATATATATTGTTATGTCAAAATCGGGGGGGGGGGGGGGGGCATGCCACATGCACTCTCGGTTTTTATAAAGTTCTACCGCTGATAATGAGGATTTCATGTGTCAATAATAATAATAATTATTTAATATTATTTAATTTTTTTATTTTTTAGTTTCTATTTAATTATTTGTATTTTTATTTTATTATTTCTAGCTTTTTAATTATTTTATTTTGTTTAATTTATTATTTTAATTAATTTTTTAAACTTTTTTTATTTATTTTTATTCTTTAAATTTTATTATAGTTAGCATTAATTTTTTTGTAGTTAATCCTACAATTTAATTTTTTTAGACAATATAATATTACAGTTTAATTTGAAATTTTGAACATATTTGGTGATGAATAAATAGGAGCAAAAATATTTTGTAATGCATTAATCTTTACATTTAAACTTTAGTCGTAGTGATATATGAAAAGATGAGACATGGCTATTCATGGGGGAGGGATATGGTGCTGACGCGGGGAATAAAGGTAGGTGGGGAGAAAGTAGGATTTTAGACATGGTTCATTTATAAAAGACCAATAAAGGCGAGGAGAGATCAATGATGTCTATATTTGGTCCACATCTATTACTTAGACATGGTACATTTGTATCCTCTTTAAATTGCATTTAAATTTAGATCATTGGATTAGAATCGGATGGATGTAAGAAAGAACACACACGTGGAGCCATGTGCAGTAAGTACTGTAGAAACACAAGGGGAACTCCATGCTCCGCTTCGGAGATGGCTATACATTTATTTTGATATTTTTCGGAGATATTTATCAAAAGACTATTAACAACGATATTTTTTAAGGTCACTAAGGAAATGATTATTTCTACCAAATATATAAAATAACAAATAACAAATAATATTTCTTTTTTTTTTTAGATTTTTGAACGATACACATATTTCTGGTCGGAAGTGATGGTTACAGAAGTAACATATTTCTATCCTTTGGTGTATATATTTTATATTTCATATGTTTTGTAGAGGTTACATGAATAGTTATTTTTATGTAAGATGGGTCAACAATAAAAGTATATTTATTATTCTTATTATACAGGGATATACACAATATTTTGACTTTTGTGATGATATAAGTAAAATTGTCCATGTTGTAAATGATGGATCATATTAATTTTTTATATAAAGCTGGATGTAAAAAAAGATATAAATTAAAGTTAAATGAGGGAACACAATGATATTTCTATTTTGTTGAGTTATACTTTGAAATTTTATAGGGCTCTAAAATAATATTTCTATTTTGTTGAATTATATTTTGAAATTTATAGGGTTCTCATATGAAAATTCTCTACCAATAAATGACACTATAGAGTGGGCCTATCCCGTCATTTATTCTTATATTTTATTTTTTTATTTAAAAAATATAAAATATCTCTACCCAGTAACACTTCGCCTTTTCCACTCGGATACAAACTCATTTGGCATACCACTATTCAAAATAACATTATATACTCGATTGAAAGATTTCAATCTGAGTGGCGAAATGATGAAATTGTCCTTACTTTTTTGAAGTGTCTCACTCCCGCACGAAATACCACATTCATGAGGAGGGGATTTTTTTAGGGGCATTACGTAATTTCACACCTAATGTTCTGTTTCATTTGTTGAAATGATGGTATTGATCTCAAACTTTTGGAAACGATCATGTTTTGATGGGGGTAATATAGTAATATTATCTGGTGAATTGAAGAGATAATTGAAAAAAAATTCTAGCGTCCAGGATTTGAACCGAAGACCTCAAGATTACAATACAACAAATTGAACCAATGGTCCAACATGAATTTTGAGATATATTTCAACTAAATAAATATAAATGTGCTATTAGACAGGACACAGCTTCAGGTGGAACTCGAACTTCCTTGTATATATGATTAAATAAATGAAATCATAAATTATATGAACGAAAAAATATATTAAAAAAATATATTATTTCTATAAAATAAAATAATGTGTTACTAAAATAAATCACAAATGAAAAACTAACTTTAATTCTTATAGTTAAAAACAATATAATTTCTAGAGACTAAAAAATGAATATAAAAGTTTAGGTGAGCTTTAAAGATATTGTGAAAAATAATGGGTGTTTCAAAAACTTCCAAAACAATATCAAAATTAAATCAAGTCAGGACTCAACTTTTATATATATGTGAAAACAGATAAGATAATTTTTAAATATTGAAATGATTTAAAATATTTTATTTTGTAGGGACTAAAATGAAAACATGAAATGAAAATATTTAAGAGGTAAATGAAAAAGATCCTTTTTTAGAGTGGGGACCATATTATTTTAGTATAATTTATCCAATATCATAATATATTATATTATTAATTATTACTAATAAAGAATCATAATATCAAATATTAATTGATACTATTTATGATATATTATTACTCCTTAAAATAACTTCATAAATAAATAAAAATTTATTAATAAGATGTAATTATTGGGTACAAATTGGAGACTCATATCATATAAGAAGAGTACATAGTGGGTTCAAATTGGGTACTCATATCAATAATCCTAGAGGACACGTGTCAATCAAGCCCCAAATTATAAGCTTTATATATTAGAAAGAATACCATTTAAGATTATAATATATAAATAGATATGCAATTTCGCTTAGAAGCCCTCCAACTTTCTTATTTTACAAAAGAAAAATATGATATCACGACTCACTATAGCATGCCTAAATCACGACAGACTGTATATATACTATTTTTTCGATTTTAAATATTTTTTTTTCTATATACTGTTTTCACTGTTTTAGATATATTTATATTTTTAATGCATTATTGACTTTTAAAATTTTTATATATTGTTTTACCGCTTTTTAATATACTATTTATTTTCTATATTTTATTTTCATTTTTTACATATATATTATTTACAAAAAATGAATTATATATTATTTTTTTTAATTTTATACATTGTTTATTAGCCATTTATACTGTTGTCATGATATCACGACGGAAAACCCGTCGTGATATATATGCTACCTTTACAAAAATGAAAATTAAAGCGGAGGCCTATTCGCCAACTTTTGAGTGAAGAGGATCGATATACTCAAAAATCGATGGTGTTATGTCCTAGGCCAAAGTGTTTGTGACCTAGGTTGATGGATTGAATTAACAAACATTATAATTATTCTAAGATATTTCATATAATATGTGCGTATAGGTTATTTTAATATAATTAAAATAGACCATGAATATGCAATTCAGCTTTATGTCATCAAAGTGATTGACTTTGATAGTAAAACTATAAAGTATTATGAATGCTATTCTAAATCGTCCATGGTCATTTATAGGATATTTGTGGAGACAAATATACTTGCGGATATAAATAAATATATATTTATATACAAGCTATAAATGTACACCAATGTATTAGTTGTCTGATGATCATGTTTTACTGATCATGGATAAATAGTTATCAAGTCATTAACATAGGTATATGTTAGAGACCATATACTGGACTGACCCGCCATAAGAATGCTACATGTTTTACGTCATTAGCGATTCTTGTAACATAAAGTATTTATGGTCCTTTGACCTGAGATTGTCTCGGTTCCCAACATGAGTAATTTTATACTTTAATATAATCTAACACTGCCTTTAACCGGGTAGTCATAACGGTTATGATTAGGTATATAATGAATCATGTAGAGGGATGAGTGCAATCAAGACGGGATTTGTTCCTCTCATAAATGAGAGAGATATCTTTAGGCCTCTTGATGAATTGAACTGAAGAAATGTATGGCCATACTCAAATGAATTAATAAGAGTTATTAATGTTATTTGTTTTTGTTCAGTTTAATTTGGGATCAAGAAATATTAATCGATTTATATAAGGATGATGTATTACATGCCTTATGATCGATATAGATATCGCATGACAAAGGGACTAAATACGTGATTGTTGATTAGATAAATCGGATCACTGATATTCACTTAAATTGGGTTGTCATGATGACTTGCTAGAGTCCGCTCATAATTTATAGACTGTCAAGTCTATTTCCAATATTAAGTGAACCTACAGGGTCACACACAAAGAACAAACTGAAACGGACGCAGAAAATCCTAACAACTTATATGATGAGTTGCATAGGGATGTCACAAAAAGATATTGTCATCTTATGTGATAAGATGTAATATATATGTATATAAAGACTATGAGCACAAAAGATCATGTAATCTAGAAGAGTCTAGATGATGATATGTGGATAATGATGAGTGATGTCATACACATATTTTAGTGTGAAGAGACATGACTCCTCATCTCTATATAAGGACATAGAGGGCTCCAAATTCATAACACTATATTATTCTCTCTTTCATTATTTCTCATTCTCTTTTGTGAGACAAAAGAGAGAAAATATACTTTCTAATTTGTATGACAAAACTATGAAAGGGTGCTTTCCTTTTGTATGAGAAAATGAAAGAGTGTGATTATATGAAAGAAATTATACATCTTTTGTGAGAAAGAATAAGAAGAAGAAAAATAGTTTTTCCTATGCAAGAGGAAAACAAGCTACTAGCATATATATTGTTCTTCTTCCCGTTTTAAGAAGTTTGCTCGTGTGCATACCAGTAGAGGCGTTCGTACTTTCGGCGCGTGTGATCTATTCGGCCTAAGAAGATGAGAACAGCTTGTTGAGAGTTTCGGTGAAGACCGATTGTGTGTGCGGTAGATGCCTTCCGCACGATCCGACCTGGACGGCCTAGACGGACGGAAAATCGGTTAGGACGGTAACCGGTTTAGAGGCGCTTGGACAATACGCATGGTTTGAGCGTCACGGATTAAGCGTAATCCGAAAGGTATCTTCAAGTTTTATTTATTTAATTTAACCGATACGCACGGATCCTCGGATTGGTTTTGGACGAAATTTTTATTTTTCCGCTGCGTTTTGCATGTCCGAACACCAACAAAAATACCAACGGTTTAGGTTGTGTTTGGATGTACAAGGAATTTCAAGGAAAGAGGAGTTTAGGAAACTTTTTTGGAATATTTATGAAAGTTTGTTTGGATCCATTTTACGAATTTATAGGGAGGTGTGGTCTAGGAATTTTTAGGGAAATTTTGTATATAAAGTTGGAAGGTTTGAAAACTTGACTTTTTGTTAAGTTTTTTGTAGGAATTTTTAGGGTCTTATTAAAATAATACTAAATATTATATTATATTATATTATATTATATTATATTATATTATATTATATTATATTATGTTTTTCGATATTATATTATATTATATAATATTATATTATATTATATTATATAATATAATATAATATAATATTATATTATATTATATTATATTATATTATATTATATTATATTATATTATATTATATTATATTATATTATATTATATTATATTATATTATATTATATTATATTATACTATATTATATTATATTATATTATACTATATTATATTTTATTATATTATATTATACTATATTATACTATATTATATTATATTATATTATATTATACTATATTATATTATATTATATTATATTATATTATATTATATTATATTATATTATATTATATTATATTATATTATGATATATTATATTATGATATATTATATTATATTATATTATATTATATTATATTATATTATATTATATTATATTATATTATATTATATTATATTATATTATATTACATTATATTATATTGTATTATATTATATTACATTACATTACATTACATTATATTAGATTGTATTATATTATATTGTATTGTATTGTATTACATTATATTATATTATATTATATTATATTATATTATATTATATTATATTATATTATATTATATTATATTATAATATATTATATTATATTATATTATATTGTACTATATTATATTATATTGTATTATATTATACTATATTATACTATATTATACTATATTATATTGTACTATATTATATTATATTGTAATATATTATATTATACTATATTATATTATATTATATTATATTATATTATATTATATTGTAATATATTATATTATACTATATTATATTATATTATATTATATTGTATTGTATTATATTATATTATATTATATTATATTATATTATATTATATTATATTATATTATATTATATTATATTATATTATATTATATTATATTATATTTGAATGAATTATGCCCTAGGCCAATGTGTTGGACTAGAGATTAGATTATGAGAAACGCGTTTATTCATTTCATATATGAATGAGTGTATGGGTGACTAATATATTTACATATATTAGATCGACCATGAATGAGACTTCGGGTTCACGTCATCAGAATACGTGATTCTGATAGTAGAACTGTGACCCAATGAATGACATTCTAAACCGTCCCTAGTGATATGTAGGATGTTTATAGAGATAAACATACTTCAAGTAAGAAGCTACATATCCACACTAGTATATTTTGCAGACTGGATGATCATGTTCTGCTGATCATGAACATAGGGATGTCAAGTCTGGAATATGGGTGCGTGTTAGAGAACATGTACTGGACTGACCACACTATGAGAATATGCATGGTATATGTCATTAGTGATTCTCATATGAATAGTGTGCTTGTTCCTACGACCTGAGGTCACCATGGACTCCTGTATGAGGAACTGCATACTTTAATATGATCTTACGTCATCCGTAATGGGATGATCATTAGGGTCATCATTAGGTATCCACTGAATCATGACGAGGAATGTGAGTGACCAAGATGGGATTTGTTCCTCTCGTTAAGAGAGAGATATCTCTGGGCCCCCTGATGAACTAGGACTGAAGGAAATGCATAGCCATGCTCAAAATGGATTAACATGTGTTGTTAATATCATTTTGTATTTACTCAGTCTAATTCTCGATAAGCAAGCGATCTAGTTCTTCATCCCTAGGAAGAGCAAGAAGGTTTGCAGAGTCGAGCTTCAGAAACCAGGAAGGAGAAGGAAGCAAGACGGAAGTTCGTTCAGACCTACATCCGCTTCTCTCTCCCGGATCAGGAAGATCCGAGGTATAAATTTAATAGCATAATCTCGTACCTTTATTTCCTTTACGATGATCCTAGGGAAGGTTTAATCCGTAGGTTCCGCTGCGCATGTAACGTACATGGCTACAGGTTTCACAACAGTGGCATCAGAGCGTTCGTTAAGGAAATTAATCGTCGATTATATTTAAAATTTAGTAAATTCTAGTATAATAAATTTTAGGGTTTTGAAAATATTATTTCAAAACATCACGGAAATAGTTTCTAGGAATATAATATTGGATATTATGATTTTCTAGAGTTTCAGAAAATAGTTTTTCGAAATCTGTTTTGGAAACAGAATAAAATTAAAGGAAACTGAAAATTCAGCGTTATTCCGTTCCGAAAGGAATAGTTCCGTTCAGAACGGAATAGGCAGAAATTTAGTCAGAGATTTTCAGCGTTGATTCCGTTCAGAACGGAATGGTTTCGTTCCGAACGGAATAAGGCTGAATTTTGCAAAAACCCTAATTTTTGTTATACATGGAATTTAAATATAAATATGGTATGAGCTTTAGATATGTGATTGTTCTGTGATGTAATCTTGTGTGTGAATGCTTGTAATTTAATTTAATATATATGGCAACCAGTGAGTTGTCCAAAGTTGTAATTATGGCAACATGTGAGTTGTCCAAGTTGTAAATTACCTTTTCTAGCAATAGGATCGTTGTTAGGAAATATATTATATCAAGACTACAAGGCAAGGATCTTGGCGCAATCTTCGGAAGATGGCATTGGATCTTCGCACACACACAACGAAGGGTTCGTTGAAGATTACACCTGCAATCTAGAGATAGATCTAGGATTAGGAACCTCATGATCGCTCGTGAGGAATAGGCTCATACCATATTTAACTTAGTTTCTGTGATGTTTATATTTATAAATCTAAAACAAAATCCTTCAGAATGTTAAGTAAGGAAGTGCCCCCCATGTCACTGAAGCCCTCGGTACTTAGACAGTCTTATATGTGGGTCATGCCAAAGCTGAGCATATGGGGGATTGTCTTTGTAAAAGAAGGTACGCGGGAAATGGCGTCCAGCATGGGTCATGCCAAAGCTGAGTGTGCTGGATTCTATTTTGCCGATAATCATACATGGTTAAACTTAACTGAGCTAGCAAGTCGGACTTGGGCTCATGGCACAAGATGGGATAATACACCGGGCATATGATGCTCATTCCATAAAAGGCAAGAATTGCATATGATGCAATTGGAAAGAGTTCCTACGTAAATAGTTGAGCAATAAGGGTTGCGCCAAAGCGCACTTAGTGTTCAATGAAATATGGATCTTGACTGACTATGAAACTTCACTCAGTTGAATGTTTCCGAATCAATACTACTGAAGGTGTTTGATTTGAAGAAAAATAGTAGGAGTATAATATATGAAACAAAATTAGAATAATAAACTTTACATTGCATATTAAAGTTGTAGAATGAGTTTGAAATTTACGAACTTGCGATTTATCCTTGAGAAGGATAAGCTCGATGGCACAAACTTCCCTGAATGGTTCAGGACTCTGAGAATTGTTCTCAAGAGTGAAGGAAAGTTTTATGTCCTTGAGACACCCGTCCCAAATCCACCGCCTTCGACCGCTTCTAGAGTCGTTCAAGATACTTATCAGAAGTGTATTGATGATTCTGATAAAGTAGCCTGGATGATGTTAGCAAGAATGAAACCTAAGCTTCGGAAGCAAATAGGTTTCATGGATGCCTATGATATGATCAAGGTGTTGGCTTTCTACCGTTCATAACCCAAAAGAAGGATCCGTGAATTACAATTAAATCAAAGAAAAGTTCATAACTTTGTACCTTCGGATTACGCTTCATCCGTGATGATCGAAAGCGAATTTGGTTGACGCTTTTCTATGCCCGATTCCAAACCGGTTTCCAAACCGATCCTTTGAATGTTCCGCCTAACCGGTCTCACAAACCGATCTCCAAGCGATCTCCAAACGAACCGATTCTCCAAGCAAAACAACGGTTTCAACCCGAATCACAAAGACGTCGCACTTCGCTTCGTCCTCTACCGGTATCCACACAAACAACCCCTTTGAACGGATAAAGAAAGATATATGCTAGTATTCGTTCTTCATTTTTTTCACAGAAATAACAAGAGAATAATTTTCGGATTTTTCTCTCTTTTTGTCTCACAAAAGTTGGACGAAAATAATATGCCTTTTCACACTTATTTGGGGTGTCTCTTGTGCCCATATAGTCCATAAGTTTCATATCCTATGTGCATGGTAACTATGTAACCCCTATATGCAACACATCTTATCATATAAGATGTAGGATTGGATGTGTCACTTGACTATGCAGCTCTTCATACAACTTATCACATAAGTTATGATCTTTTCTGTATACATCTCAATAGTTGTTCTTTGTGTGTGACCCTGTAGGTTTACTTAATATTGGCAATAATCATAACGGATTATAAATCATAAGCGGCCTCTATCAAGACATCATGATTACCCAAATTAAGCAAGTATAGATAATTCGATCAAACCTAATTTATGTTCATGCATTGTATCCCTTTGTTACACGATATCTATATCGTCCATAAAGCATGGTATGTGTCAACCTTACGTTGGTCGATAAATATTTCTTGACACCGAATTTGATTGAACATGAAATGACATTAATAACTCCTTATTAATTCACTCGAGCACGGCCGTGCGTTTTCTTCAATCAAATCATCAAGAGGCCTAAAGATATCTCTCTCAATTTATGAGAGGAACAAATCATATCTTAATTAAACTCTTTCCTCCGCATAATTCATTATATACCTAATTATAATCTTTATGACCGTCCGGTTAAAGACGATGTTAGATTATATTAAAGTATAAAATTTCTCATGTAGGAAACTGAGATAATCTCAAGTCTAAGGATTACAGATACATTCTTTATTGAGAATTACTAATGACACGAACCATGTAGCATTCTCATGGTGGGTCAATCCAGTATATGGCCTCTAACATATACTTACGTTAATGACTTAATAACTCTTATTCATGATCAGTAAAACGTGACCATCAGTCAACTAACGTACTGATGTACATTTATAGCTTATCATAAAGTATAATTGCCTCACAAACATCCTATGAATGATCATGGACGGTTTAGAATATCATTCATAATATTTTATAGTTTTACTATCAAAGTCACATACTTTGATGATATAAAGCTGAATATCATATTCAAGGTTCATTTAAGTAATAAGAATAAAATAACCAATACGTATTTATTATATAAAATATCTCCAAATAAACACAATATTTGTTTAACACAATCCATACATCTAGGTCTCAAATATATATTGGCCTAGGGCATACTACTAACAATCTCCCACTTGCACTAGGCCGAATCTAACAAATATCTAATACCCATCGACCTAGGATGACCCGCATGCTTTGCTTGAGAAAGTGGTTTAGTCAACGGATCGGCAACATTATCATCACTATCAACTCTGCATATTTTAATATCTCCTCTCGCAATGATCTCCCTGATCAAATGGAAACGTCGAAGTATGTGTTTGGTTCTCTGGTGCGATCTTGGTTCGTTTGCCTGCGCGATTGCCCCATTGTTGTCACAATAAAGATCCACAGGATTTGCGATACTAGGAACCACACCAAGTTCTTCAATGAACTTCTTCATCCAAACTGCTTCCTTTGCTACTTCTGAAGCTGCTATGTACTCCGCTTCTGTCGTAGAATCCGCTACAGTGTCCTGTTTGGAACTTTTCCAACTTATTGCACCTCCATTCAAACAAAACACATAACCAGATTGCGATCGAAGATCATCATTGTCGGTTTGAAAGCTTGAGTCTGTGTAACCTGTTACAACTAGCTCACTTTCAAATCCTCCATAAACCAAGAATGAATCTTTAGTTCTTCTCAAGTACTTCAGAATATTCTTGACTGCTGTCCAGTGACTTTCACCGGGATCAGATTGATATCTGCTAGTTGCACTTAATTCATATGATACATCTGGTCTAGTACAAAGCATGGCATACATGATAGATCCAATAGCCGAAGCATATGGAATTTTATTCATGCGATTTCGTTCTTGATAAGCAGGACGTTGAGTCTTACTCAATTTTATGCCATGTGACATTGGTATGAAACCTCTTTTCGAATCTTCCATTCGAAATCGTGTCAACACTTTGTCAATATAGGTACTTTGACTTAGACCTATGAGCCTTTTAGATCTATCTATATAGATCTTAATGCCGAGTATATAAGCGGCATCTCCTAGGTCCTTCATTGCAAAAGACTTTCCTAAAAATATCTTAACATTTGTTAAAGTCGGAACGTCATTTCCAATGAGTAATATATCATCTACATAAAGTACTAGAAAAACTATTGTGCTCCCACTAACTCTCTTGTAAACACAAGGTTTATCTTCATTTTTGATAAAACCAAAACCTTTGATTACTTCATCAAAATGAAGATTCCAACTCCGAGATGCTTGCTTTAATCCGTAAATGGATCGCTGCAATTTGCAAACCTTACCAGAATTCTTAGGATCAACAAAACCCTCGGGTTGTGTCATATACATATCCTCGAGTAAATTTCCATTAAGAAAAGCTGTTTTGACATCCATTTGCCATATCTCATAGTCATGCAGCTATGGCAAACAGAATTCTAATCGATTTAAGCATGAAAACTGGTGAGAAAATTTCGTCATAGTCTATACCATGAGTTTGTCGGAAACCTTTCGCAACAAGTCTCGCTTTATAGGTATGCACATTTCCGTCCATATCAGTTTCTTTTTGAAAACTCATTTACACCCAATGGTCTTAGAACCTTCAGGTGAATCAACTAAATTCCAAACTTGATTATCGTACATGGACTGCATCTCCGTTTTCATGGCTTCCAACCATTTATGAGAATCAGGATCCTTCATAACTTCTTGGTAAGATGTGGGTTCATCATCTATGAGCGTCACATTTTTATCATCAGTCACGAGAAATCCATATCTCTCGGGCTCATGACGAACTCTACCAGATCTACGAGGAGCATCTTGTGTTTCAAGACCGGACTCGTCAACTCTTGAAGAGACTAGTGGATCTTCCAATGGCTGTTCATTACTAATTAGTGGTTCTTGAATTTCTTCAAGGTGTACTTTATTCCCACTAGTTCCTTTAGAAATAAATTCTCTTTCCAAAAAGATACCATTTCGAGCAACAAACACTTTGTTCTCGGATGGGTTATAAAAGTAATATCCTTTAGTTTCTTTAGGATATCCCACAAATAAGCATTTATCAGATTTCGGTGTTAACTTGTCAGAAATTTGTCGCTTCACATAAGCTTCACAACCCCAAATCTTTAGAAAATACAATGTGGGACTCCTCCCAGTCCATATCTCATATGGAGTATTTTGAACAACTTTTCATGGAATTTTGTTTAGTATGAACGCGGCAGTCTCAATGGCATAACCCCAAAAGGATATCGGAAGATCTGTTTGACTCATCATAGACCGAACCATATCTAATAAAGTTCGGTTTCTCCTTTCCGAGACACCATTCCATTGAGGTGTTCCAGGAGGAGTAAGTTGTGAAACTATTCCACAATCTTTAAGATGATCGTCAAACTCTAGGCTTAAATATTCGCCACCTCGATCTGATCGAAGTGCTTTTATTTTCTTACCTAGCTGGTTTTCTACTTCACTCTTGAAAATTTTGACAATTCAAAAGATTCGGATTTATGTTTCATTAAGTAAACATATACATATCTACTTAAGTCATCAGTAAAAGTAATGAAGTATCGAAAACCACCTCTGGCTGGTGTGCTCATTGGTCCGCATACATCTATATGTATGAGATCCAGTAACTCACTTGCCCTATCACCTCTCTTTGTAAAAGGAGCCTTTGTCATCTTACCTAATAAACAAGATTCGCACGTCTCGAATGATTCTAAATCAAATGAGTCTAAAAGTCCATTTTGGTGGAGTTTAGAAATGCGTTTCTTATTTATGTGTCCTAAACGACAATGCCAGAAATATGTCGGATTCAAATCATTAGATTTAAATCTCTTTGTATTAATGTTATAGATAGACTTGTAACGTTCATGATCAAGATTTAAAACATAAAGATCATTTTCTAATTGACCATTCGCATAGAAAAAGTTTTCTTTACTTATGGTAAAGTTATTATTCTCAATAACAAACTTAAAACCATCCAAAACCAATCTCGACACAGATACAATATTCCTGTTCACAGCAGGTACATAGTAGCAATTATTTAAATTTATTACAAGTCCAGAAGGTAAAGATAATAAATAAATGCCCACGGCTAATGCAGCAACTGTTGCGCCATTTCCCACCCGCAGGTCAACTTCACCTCTCGCTAATCTTCTACTCCTTTGCAGCCCCTGCACATTATTACAAATGTGAGTACCGCATCCGGTATCTAATACCCAAGATGAGGAAGTAGATAAATTAAATTCAATAACATTAATACCTGAAGTAGTAGTCTCACTACTCTTGTTCTTTTTCGTTAGATCCTCCAAGTATGCCTGGCAATTTCTTTTCCAATGGCCCGGTTTGTTGCAGAAGAAACAAACGCCCTCCTTGGGTTTCTTGCTCTTAGGTTCGGACAACACCTTGTCCTTACCTTTTCACTTGACTTTGCCCTTGATTTTTCTCTTCTGACCCTTGCCTTTCTGAACCAAGAGAACATCGTTGACAACATTTGTCTTCATAGTCCCCTCGAAGTTCTTCAGCATGCCGTGCAACTCCGTGAGACTCTTGACCATGTTATGCATATTATAGTTCATTATAAATGGCTTGAAATTCGGAGGAAGAGACCTAAGGATCAAATCTGTAGCCATCTCATCGCCAACCTTTCCCCCTAGTTTCTCAAGTTGATCAAGGTACCCCTTCATTTTCAGAATATGAGCACTCACCGAGGAGTTGGGAACCATCTTACAACTTGCTAATGCACAATGTGCATTATACCTCTCATTTCTAGCTTGCTCTTGGAACATTTCCTTGAGCTGTGCCAACATTGGAAATGCCTCTAAATTTTCAAACTGCTTTTGAAGATCTGCATCCATGGTGGCTAACATGAGACATGTCACATCATTAGAGTCACTTGTATGCTTGGCATAAGTGTCTTTTACTTCTTGACCAGCATCATTAGTGGGCTAGTCAGGCATGGGCCATTCAAGAACATAGTGCTTCCTTTCTTGTTTGAGAACAATTCTCAAATTTCAATGCCAGTCGAGGAAGTTTTTCCCATTGAGCTTGTCCTTCTCAAGGACGGATCGCAATGTTAAAGTTGATGTGTTGTTTGTCGCCATTTTCTACACAGAATTAAATGCAGGTTTATATTAATATGTGATTTGAGATATTTTAATATAATTTTAACTCCCACTATTTTATTCAAATCAATAACCCTCAAATGTATTGATTCGGAAATTTTAACTTTAAATTTCATAGTGGACCAAGATCCATATTTCATCAAGTTCCAAGTGAGCTTTGGCTCATCGCCTGGAACCTAATTATTTAGGTAGGAACGTTTCCAATTGTATCTCATACAACTCTTGTTTAATCATAGGATGAGCATCATATGCTCGGCGTATGCATCCTATCATATGCCCCAAACCCAAGTCTGACTTGATAATTCAGTTGAATCTAACCATGTCTAAATATCGAGAATCACCATTTCTCGCTTCTTATCACCCTAAGATTATGTTAATTCACTATGCTTTGGCATACCCAAATTTTGCATAATCGAAGGGATGATAAGTATAGATACATGGGAGGCATTTCTATGATTCAATATTATATGAGGGATTGTTACTTTTAACCTTTTTGTTTTAGTTGTTTTATTTTATTATGTATTTCATCACAGAACATCACATGCACATATAAAATAAATATGATATGATATAACATGGCCTTGATGATCTAAATGAGCCAATCATTAAGATCATTTCCTAAGATACATTCAACCACAAGGCATTGATGAACTCCTTCATCTCCATGATGTGTATGAGGTGGACGGTGAACTCTTTCATCTCCATGATGCGTATGATCGTGGTAGTTATATTATATATAAAATGAACGGAACCATGCCCGTCACAATTAACCATCAAAATAAATTACATCACATCAACCAAGAACGGAACCATGCCCGTTATTACATACATACATATATCACATGATTATACACAAATCACAACCATTCATCACATATCTAATAGGCCATGTTATATGCATTATGTTGTACTTTAAACCATTTTACGAAATATGTATAAGGCGTTACGAATATGAAATTCAGGGTCAACAATTAATCTATGCGTGAGTGCAGGGTCAAGGGGCAGAGCCCCTGCAAGGTTTCAAGGGGCAGCGCCCCTGAAGAAATTTTATTTTATATAGGTGCCGAAACTCAAATATTTTTTAAAAAAACTTGATGTGTTGAATACATCTTTTCCAAATTTATGTAGTGTATCATGTGCGTAGTTTCGCACCTTTTCATAAAATTTAGACACCCATCCGAAGGTTATGATATATCACATGCATCCCTTCAAGACATACCCAAGGCACCCTTTTAATCAAGTCACAACCTTTCATGATCAAGATACATCACATGCACCCTTTCATGAAGTCGCACCCTTTCAATCAAGTTGCAACCTTTCATGATCAAGATACATCACATGCACCCTTTCATGAAGTCGCACCCTTTCAATCAAGTCGCAATCATTCATTATCAAGATACATCACATGCACCCTTTCATGAAGTCGCATCCTTTCAATCAAGGTTCAACCTTTCATGATCAAGATACATCACATGCACCATTTCATGAAGTCGCATCCTTTCATGAAATCGCAACCGATCATGATCAAGATACATCACATGCACCCTTTCATGAAGTTGCATACTTTCATGAAATCGCAACCGTTCATTACGAAAATTCAACAATAACGCCTCAAAATCAAAAGAAATATTTCGAAAATGGTTTATCCGTCTTAATTTAATTGGAATTCACTTGGCTCTGATGCCACTGTTTGGTTTCTATCGTTCATAACGCAGCGGAAAAACAAAACGAAACAAAATCGAATTCGAAAACCCAAAAGAAGGATCCGTGAATTACAATTAAATCAAAGAAAAGTTCATAACTTTGTACCTTCGGATTACGCTTAATCCGTGATGATCGAAAGCGAATTTGGTTGACCCTTTTCTATGCCCGATTCCAAACCGGTTTCCAAACCGATCCCTTGAATGTTCCGCCTAACCGGTCTCACAAACCGATCTCCAAGCGATCTCCAAACGAACCGATTCTCCAAGCAAAACAACGGTTTCAACCCGAATCACAAAGATTCCGCACTTCGCTTCGTCCTCTACCGGTATCCACACGAACAACCCCTTTGAACGGATAAAGAACGTTATATGCTAGTATTCGTTCTTCATTTTTTTCACAGAAATAACAAGAGAATAATTTTCGGATTTTTCTCTTATTTTGTCTCACAAAAGCTGGACGAAAATAATATGCCTTTTCACACTTATTTGGGGTATCTCTTGTGCCTATATAGTCCATAAGTTTTATTTCCTATGTGCATGGTAACTATGTAACCATATATGCAACACATCTTATCATATAAGATGTAGGATTGGATGTGTCACTTGACTATGTAGCTCTTCATACAACTTATCACATAAGTTATGATCTTTTCTGTATACATCTCAATAGTTGTTCTTTGTGTGTGACCCTGTAGGTTTATTTAATGTTGGCAATAATCATAACGGATTATAAATCATGAGCGGCCTCTAGCAAGACATCATGATTACCCAAATTAAGCAAGTATAGATGATTCGATCAAACATAAGTTATGTTCATGCACTGTATCCCTTTGTTACACGATATCTATATCGTCCATAAAGCATGGTGTGTGTCAACCTTACGTTGGTCGATAAATATTTCTTGACACCGAATTTGATTGAACATGAAATGACATTAATAACTCCTTATTAATTCACTCGAGTACGGCCGTGCGTTTTCTTCAATCAAATCATCAAGAGGCCTAAAGATATCTCTCTCAATTTATGAGAGGAACAAATCCTATCTTAATTAAACTCTTTCCTCCGCATAATTTATTATATACCTAATAATAATCTTTATGACCGTCCGGTTAAAGACGATGTTAGATTATATTAAAGTATAAAATTTCTCATGTAGGAAACTGAGATAATCTCAAGTCTAAGGATTACAGATACATTCTTTATTGAGAATAACTAATGACACGAACCATGTAGCATTCTCATGGTGGGTCAATCCAGTATATGGTCTCTAACATATACTTATGTTAATGACTTAATAATTCTTATTCCTGATCAGTAAAACGTGACCATCAGTCAACTAACATATTGATGTACATTTATAGCTTATCATAAAGTATGATTGTCTCACAAACATCCTATGAATGATCAGGAACTGTTTAGAATATCATTCATAATACTTTATAGTTTTACTATCAAAGTCACATACTTTGATGATATAAAGCTGAATATCATATTCAAGATTCATTTAAGTAATAAGAATAAAATAACCAATACGCATTTATTATATAAAATATCTCCAAATAAACACAATATTTGTTTAACACAATCCATTCTCAAATATATATTGGCCTAGGGCATACTACTAACACAAGGCGCTTAAGAAAATGTTCCGAAAGCAGGCTAATATTCAGCGCTACAAGGTCACCAAGTTATTAATCAAGAGCAAGATGGCTCATGGCTCCTCTGTGGATACTCATGTGGTCAAGATGAGAAGTCATATTGATTACTTAGAGAGACTTGGTTCGCCTATTCCAAGGGAATTCGCGGTTGACATGATTCTTGGATCGCTTCCTCCGAGCTTTGATTTGTTCATTACTGAATATTATAAGTGTCGGATGGAGATGACGATCACAGAATTGCATAAGATGCTTAAAGAGGCAGAGAAGGACATAGAGGCAAAAGTTGTCATTGATGCCCTCAGGATTGAAAGGGAAAGGGAGTTGAATAGACAAGCCGCATTGGAGAGCTGGATCAAGAGTAAAGGGAGTTATATTATATTTGTTGGTTTTATGCCCTAGGTCTTTCGGTTGAATTTGCGAATGTCGTTTTGGAGAATCGAATTGGTTGTGAGTCATTTCGGTTAGAGAAGCGATTGAAGGCGATTTTAAGCGAACGAGTGTGTGTGGTGAAAATCGGTAATCGTTACCGGTTTGTGTAAAAGGAGAAGAAAGGCTCTACCACTTCAAGTTCGAGATCGGATCAATTCTCGATCCGGTAGGTATGAACTTTAAGTTCTTGTTTTTGTTTGACTTAATCGTATTTCACTGATCCTTTTCTTTTGGTTTTCTTGAATTTCTTGAATTCTTGAATGTCTTGAGTCTTGAATCCACTTCCGCTGCGTCAAGAACACTCAAGAAATCCCAACAATATTATATTATATTATATTATATTATATTATATTATATTATTATATTATATTATATTATATTATTATATTATATTATATTATATTATATTATATTATATTATATTATATTATATTATATTATATTATATTATATTATATTACTTTATATTATTTTATTTATTTATATTATTTTATTTTATTTTAGTTTATTTTATGTTAAATTATATTATTTGTGTTATATTTTATATTATATTATATTATATTATATTATTTATGTTATATTATACTATTTTATATTATTTTATTTTATATTATATTATTTTATATTATATTATATAAATTTATTTTATTTTATTATATTATTTTAAATTATATTATATTGTTTTATTTTATTTTATATTATTTTATTTTATATTATTTTATGTTATATTATTTTATTTTGTACTATATTATTTTATTTAATATTATTTTATTACATTACAAATTAAAAATTATTTCATAATATAAAATTAAATTCCTTTATTTTCCTAAAACAACATCCAAACAACATTTTTAAAAAATCCCTATATATTACTTATCTCTTAGGATTCCCATTTTCACAATTCTAATCCCTAAGAAAATCCTTTCCTACCCTATAAAATCCTTGTGCATCCAAACGCAGTGCTTGGACATTTCTCTTTCCAAATCTGAATTATAGTTGAAGCTTTATTTTGACAAGTGCTTGGACATTTCTCTTTCCAAATTTTAAAGCCAAGGCTGACAATTTAATTTTGTGATTCATTTGTCATTTTTTTTGGATAAAAATTTGTCATTTTCGTTTGTAAATCTTGAATTCGATATACTGGGCTGCAGCAACTCATTTCTTTAACCCTATATTAGCGTGAACTAACCAGGTTAACAACGGTTGGTAGCGGCAGAATTTGAATTCCTAACATTCATCAGTGAATCTGGTGAAAATTTTGTATTTTCACCAAACCAATGGGGGAAACGCTAGTTTTGCTAGTAAAATTGGTTAAACATTATTTCTGCATTAAATTATTTTTGTGCTATTTAAAAAAGTATCACTTTTTTTATGAAAGTTTAAGCTTAGTGAATTGTAATTGCATATCTTGGAACTTCTTATATATGTAAATGTTAGGGTAATGAGAAAATATTGATGTAGATAAAGAGAATCCGTGAGAGAAATAAATAAAACCAAAGCACCTTCCCGAATCGCCTTAACCGATGCATCATCGTCATAATGAGAGTTATCATAATGCTCCAAGTTATGTCGAGTAACTTCACCTTGTTGATCGGGAACTGCAAACTCCACCTCCTTCCTGACCGTCACAATCTTCTTAATAGCCAGATCAGACACTTGCTCCCTTATCCGTAACATAACCGACTCAAAAGTCGCGTCTCTCAAAATAAGGTGTCCCAGTACTGGACATCGCAAACAACTGCCTTCACACCTGAAGCGTATCCAAGAAGAAAGCATTTCTTCTCCCCATACTTGAGTTTCCATTTAACGACTTATGCATAAACGGAATATCCAAATACCTCCAATATCAAGTAATTCACCTGTTTACCCGACCAAACATTTGTTGGTGTCTTGAACCAAATTATTGTATTCGGAGAATGGTTGGCTAACCATCAAGCAGTATTAGTGGTTTCTACTCAGAACTTCTCGCCTGAGCTCGCCTCAAAAAACGCACACCAAGTCTTCTCGGGTAGTCTCCGATCAGCCACGACATTATGTTATCGAGAGCGAACAACCATTTAATGTTGAACACTCCTTATAAAAGGATCACAAATTTGTCCCCACAAATCCAAATAGATATCGTCCAAAATTTCCTTCATGCCATGAACGACTATACTAAAGCTGAATCTCCTCCACTTGCCACAAACATAATCTTCACAAAACTCATGCTTTCCGGTATTCTGGCCACACAGTAGATCCATCGTGCTAAAAACTATCACCCCACATCTAATCATAAACCCTGACCTTCTAACTGAGGCAGAGAAGGCGACGCCAACTGAGCCTAAAACTGCGCCAACTTCATGAAATAATTACTTTCCGGTACTCTGAACTTCCAGAAAATATAACGCACTAGTCATTCCAGCCTTCATCAATGTAAGAGTCCCTCTAGATACCTTGAGGACTCCACCTTCGCATCAGAACATGAAACCGATATCTTCAAGAATGCCTAACGAGATCAAATGGACAACCTAGTCATGCATCTTGATCCCAACCGTGCCAACACCATCAACGCAGATGATTGTCACTCAAAAGAACATCTCCACTAGACGCCTCATATGTGGTGAACCACTCTCGATTCAGGATCATCTGATTTGAATTACCCGAACCCATAACCCAATTCTTCTCCACTCTCTCATTTCCATTCGCCACAAACAAGCACCTCAACCTTACCGGATTCAACTATGTTATCTTCTTCCGAGAGAACACCCTTATCCGTCGGGCTTGTAACAGTCGGGCTTAATGTGTCTCGTCTCCTTGCAATAGTTGCACGTCAAATTCTTGTACTTAATTTGCGAATGAGTATTCTTTGAACTTGAATTTCTCTCCCTACGTCTCTCCCTCTCCGCAAACAACTCAACCTCTTCATGACTACTATCAGCCATGGACAAGTCATAGTCGATCCCAGACTTGATTAGTAAGTTGCTCTTGACACCCTTAGCGGTAAGTGATTCCCTCATATAAAGCATAGATAGCGTGCACAACAACACCACGGTTTTATGCTCTCCATCCATCTTATTACCAATGGTCTCCATATCATTAAAGAAACTGACATATCCCAAAATATGGATCTTAACGGATATACCTTCTGCCATCTTCAAAGAGTGGAATCGCCGATTCAAACATAACCGGTTGGTAACCAATTTCTCCATGTAGATGCCTTCTAACTTCTTCCATGAGCCAACTGATGTATCCTCCATGAAAATTTCTTCAAGAGTCAAGTTGCTTAAATAAAACTGAATTGTCGAAAGGGCTCTATCATCCATCATCTCCCCAACATCGCCCTTCATCTCCTTCGATCGCCTAAAAATGATGGCCTTCACATCTTGACTCGATAATATAACCTTCATCCACACTTGCCGTAATGCAAAACTCGTCATGTTATCGTATTTCTCAGTATCAGATTTGGTCGACATAACCGCAGTTGAATTCATGATAGAACAAAACGGTATACTTGACTTGCGGAAGCACAAAGATGGCCGTAACTTAGGTTTGGTACCAATTTGTTAGGGTAATTGGGAGAATATATGGATATAGAGAAAGAGAACTCGTGAGAGAAATAACAAAAGAAAAGAAGAGAAATCATATAATTAATTCAGAGACTACATTGTAATAATTGAGATACTATTACAATAGCTAGAGGCCTCTTTATATAGAAGAGAGACATAACTAATTATCAAAAATAAGTTGTCCAAATTAAACATACAATATCTAAATTACCTAAAATATAATACAATGATGGAAACAATCCACTCCTTCCACCCTAAATATTTATTTTCATAGCCTAATTCTTTCCTAAATAATATTACTATAAAGAAACGTATTATGTTGAGATATCGAGGCATATGTAACAGTAAACTTGTTCATTATTAATGAAATTATGAGCAACGGGTAATCATCTACTCTCCTCCAGAAATAATTAGTTGTAGTAACGAATAAGTTCTTGTCTTATGTGTATGATAATTACACAAATGGAAAAAGATAAAGAAAAAAATACATACTCAATGTGGGGTTAAGTATGTGCACTTTGTGTATTGTGGAGGGATAAAAGCATAAATAGAATAATAAAAAGGGCTTAGCAAAGATACTCCACATCCTCTGTTTTTGTCAACAATTGCACAGTTATGCATTTTTTTTCTAATTGGACCATTTAATCAAATATAAATTATGAAGCATTACGACTTGATTTATGTTAAATTGTCTACATTCCACAAGATTAGGAATTTTTTTTCCAAAACTTGAAAATGTCGATGAAGCCGTTCAAGATAACTTAAAAAGTGAATATCATTTTTTTTTAACAGTAGGCGATTGGCTACTGGAAGTGAATATCAATTATAATGATTTTTTGTTTTACAAGTATATATTTGAATTTAATATGTTTCATGTTCGTACGATTTAAAGTGGCATTTCATAACAAATAACTGATAGTCTAGTTGATTAAAATATTTGCATGTGTTATTGTGTAGCTAGAAGTCCCGACAAACAATCATGTAGTACATATTTAATAAAGTCCTTCAATACAATGAGTTGAACATAAAAAATAAAAAGAGACATTTCGTTTATTTATTTTTAATAAAAAGGAGTCATTTTATTTATTGCAAGTTCTTGCAATTGAGCAAAAAAAGAGGACGACATGGACTCAACAAAGAGAATGTTAAAAAGGAAAAAAGATTAAAGTAACCACCAAATTGGGATCCCCAATAAGCCTAATCTTAAGTCATTTCAATCAATCAACACGGATTTAATCTTCTTAAAAAGGCCTAAAAGATGCATCATGATGAAAAGGAAACCCTAATATTTGAGGCTTATGTTAGAAAAGATTGTAAAAGAAAATCAAAACTATAATTTTCTGGCAAGCAAGGACATCTAATCAATCATCTTATAGATCGTACTAAATGCCGTATAAAATGCTATTAACATGTCTCATTACCTTTCAATATATATACAGGTTAATGTAAAAATGCATTTGTAAATGTTAATTACTTTGTGCAAAACTCAAAATAATTAGAGGATTCTTGGCTTTATGAGGTGAACCTCATCTAAATCTTAAATCTCTCTCTCCAACTTTTGTCTGAGCACTCTGACTGCTTTTTTTGTGGTCTGATTTTATTGTTTTTCTTCATCTCACATGCAACAGTAATCATCATATTATTACTCAATAAGAGAAATAGGTAACACCAATAATATTAGTATTCATTTTAAGACAAGAGACAATAAATTCTGGACAGTTGGTCCTCATTATGCATTCAAAATTTCGACCTTTTTTTTCTCAATTTGTTGGTATTTGATTGCATGGCCATGAGCTAGCACATGAAAAAAGCTGATCCTTATCAAATATATTACCTTTTTTGGAGCCCTAGTCTGCATACTCTGTGCCTCTCTCCTCCCTCTTCTCTCTCTCCTGTGCCCATAAAATCAGCCCCTGCGATAAGAACAAAGAACTACACCAGCAGATACACACTGATCTCTCACTAGCTAGCCTTTGCAGTACACCTCTTCTTGTCTCTTTGATCAGAGAAAACCAAAAAATGGAAAACATGAACATGTTCACTCCAAACTTTTCAAACAAATCAATTTCAGATGAAACAAGTCTTTCTTCTGTCACCTTGGCCCCTCTCTACACACCCTTATCTCCTATTCAGACCTCTCTATTACCTGTCAAAACCAAAAGGAAGAGAAACCAGCCAGGCAATCCAGGTACACACAAACAAAATTTAACATGTCATCTCATGTCAGTAGGGTTTTTCAGTTTTATTTATTAACTTCATCCTTTAAACAGATCCAGAAGCTGTGGTAGTAGCCCTCTCTCCAAAAACCCTAGTGACCACAAACCGATACATATGTGAAATTTGCAACAAAGGCTTTCAGCGGGACCAAAACCTTCAGTTGCACCGAAGAGGTCACAACGTTCCATGGACGCTGAGACTGAGAAACAGTTCAAAAGACGGAGGGGTTAAAAAGAGAGTTTATGTCTGTCCTGAACCGACTTGCGTGCATCACGATCCGTCTAGGGCTTTAGGAGATCTGACTGGAATTAAGAAGCATTATTCAAGAAAACATGGTGAGAAGAAGTGGAGGTGCGAGAGATGTGGAAAGCGGTACGCGGTCCAGTCTGACTGGAAAGTGCATGTGAAAAATTGTGGTACTAAGGAGTATAGATGTGATTGTGGTATTTTATTCTCAAGGTTCGTGATCATTTTTCTTTTTAATTATTAAGGGACATATAGAAATGATTCAAGAGGCATGCAGTAAAAAAGTATCATTATATTCCTCACCAAATTATCGTAATTTGAGACAAGAAATTGAACTTACTTTTGATCACATGGCTAGCTCTAACTAAAAACATTGTACAAACATAAACTTGTTTCTTCTAATTTGTATTTTTATTTTTATTTTTATTTTCTTCAGTATAATTACTTGGTTTTTAATTAGAGAAAAGTGTACATGATAAGATTATTTTTAATTCCCACTGTTACCTTGTATCTTTCTCTAATGGAGTCAAAGATTGAGCCTGACAAAGATTTCAATTTCTATACCAGTAATAGAAAGTGAATAAGTCAGTTTGACTTTTTGATTAGATTTGACTTTCCGTTTCTTTGAATTAGAATTATTTGCATTGCTATAAAAAAAAAATGAGCAACTGAGTTCACTATAAATTCTCATTACAAAACAACACTATGTTCACTGTCTTCCTTGCAAAAAAAAAAAAAAAAAAAAAAAACCCTATGCTCACTGTCTTAACTTCTTGCATTCAAATTTTAACAAGCATGCATGTCATCAAAACAAAGCTTGGTTCACATAACAATTAATTAAACTACATATGTATAAAATTTAAGTATTAATTAATTATGAAATTTATGCATATGCAGGAAGGATAGCCTTGTGACTCATAGAGCATTTTGTGATGCCCTAGCCGAAGAAAGTGCAAGAGTACTTCTTGCTAATACCATTACAACCATCAACCCTCTTCCCCTTCATCCCTCCTTTAACCAGAACCCTAAAACTAATCACATTGGAGTGATAAACCCTAATCCCAACCCTAACTCTAATTACACTGCAATGATAAACCAACACTCTAATCATACTGCAATGATAAACCCCAACCCTAATCACATTGCAATGATAAACCCTAACCCTAATCACATTACAGCCATAAACCCTAATCTTAACCCTAATGCTAGTCTTATGTCATTCCAGCTTAATCCACAACATCAAACCCTCCACAAACCTCTTTTTCAACCTTGTCTCACTCTTCCTACTACAATTCCAACCAATACACTGGTTGAGAAGCCATTTCTACAGAAAGGCTGTAATGTGGGGCCAACCAACTACAATAATAGAAAGTTACATCCATTTACCACTCTTGGAGATATGATCAAGGATGAATCCAATGGTAGTAATCTTGCCACGTGGCATGCTGATCAAAGGCTGACGAGGGATTTTCTCGGTGTGGTGGAGGAGGAGGAGGAGGAGGAGGAGACCAGTGGAGTGGAGGAGCTCGCTCCATTGCCCTTGATATTTGGATAAGTTACTACCATAACATCAAGTTTTATCTTGTATTTTTTTTGCTTTTTAGAGAACATGTCAAGCATTATTTTTTTTCTGCGCATATGTTGTTGATTTTCATTTTTCAGTTTGTTTAGTTGTTTAGTATGGATTTTTTTTTCGTCTTGTTTTTTGGTGTTATGTATGACTAAATACATGCATGCATGGAATTAGTCGTGATGACAATTTATTGTATGAAGCAATTTAAATCAGTTAACTAGATAGTTTTTTAATTACATGAGGATATTTATTTATTTTCTATTTTCTATTTTTTACTTTTCATTTTTTAGTGTTTTTATATGTCACAATGCATGCAATAAGTATAGGTAAAAGATCCAAGACACTAACTATATTACAAAAAGGACTTTGAAACACACTGCTTGACTCTTTCAAACTTTTTATTTTGAAAAGAAAAATTGCTCTATCAATAAAAATTTAATCAGTATTTTTTTTAATAAAACATTTAATCAGTATTGTTTTACAATTTTTCAAACCATCACTACCATCACCACACCTAATAAGCGCATGTTGTCAATTGTTCTTAAGAAAACATTGATCCGTACCTACAAATATTTAATTAGGATTTGAATTTTGAAATAAGAATTGTAATAATACATTTCTGATTAAAGAAAATAATAAAAGTACATTTCTTGATGTTTTAAATGCGGTTTTTAAGAGAGATTGATCCAATAAAAATGCATCATATAAGGCTGGAGAGAGAAACCCTAAATGCTGCTTTTCCATTGCATGCATGACAACTGCTGGTTTAAGTTTAAAAAGGGCGGAAAAAATGAAAGGAGAAAGGGGAAAAGAAAAGAAAAGAATGAGGAATTAAGAAAAGATAAAGGGCTTGATAAAGGAATATGTCAACGCGTGACCTAAAAGCGGTTACAGAGGGGCAGCCCAACAATTTGTACGTATTAATTACCACCAGTCTCTTTCTATTCTTTTCTTTCTCAATTTCTGTGCGAAGTGTTGGTTTAAGAAGAGTCTGTGAGTTGAAATGAAACATTTGATATAACAAACTTGACAAATATTGTATCATATCAATCATCTTATATTATATAGTTGGATATATATGGGGCAAGTTTCCATATCTAGTGTAGCCTCCTCAATGTTTCATATGCACAAAACAAAACAATCTGATATTTAACTCATTTTTCTTATTAAACCGGTTTAGAAATTCAAATTATGCATCAGATAAATAGATGGAATTTCAAATCCAACTTCATGTCTTAACATTTATAAAAATATCATCTGCGGTGGGATTTTTGACTCCAAAGTCCAAACAGATCAGAGAAAGAATATGAAAATCAGATTGTTTTAAATATTTATAAAAATAAAGCGAATTACTACCAACCCAGATGTTAACAAAACAGTTAGAACAAAAAAGCCGGTGTTAGCACAAACGAAGTGAATCCAGTTCCATTGTAAAGAGGATGCCAAAAGCTTATTAGAGAATATTCATTAGGTTAATATACTTAAAAAAGTGATAAGGGTGCATAAGGGATATCCTTGACCAGCTTTTACAAAGTTGTGTGGGGTTTGGATGTGGATTTCGAATTCTCCATGATTTGTATGTGACATCTGTATTTTGCAACAAGACACTGTCATATAGAATTCCAACTTCTTATTTTAGGAGTTCATGCAAGATATGCCAATTTTCACCTACCAACAAACCTATAATTTCACTTATCATCATGCTGACATAGCAAGTATTCATGAGCAGAAAATGGGGGGTGTCTTCTAAGTTCATAACTATTACCTAAATTCTATCTCAAAAAAAAAAAAAACTGTTACCTACATTAATATATGACAGGATTTATTATATTATTCTTTTTTTTTTTGAAGAAATTATTATATTCTTCTAAGAATATATATTTTCAATTTTAACTTTTACTTATTTTTATAGTTTTATTGTAGTTTGAAGAATATAAATATTAATTGTACTACAATTAACCATGCTTTGAAACAGGCCACACAGAGGATTCAGAATGATCTTAAGATTTGTGGGGGTAAGAGTGAGAAGCAAGTAATAATGAAGGATGCATGTGGTGATATATAGTGCAGGTTTAAGAAGTGCAATTACCAATGTTAGGGTTTCTCACTTAGATTCCACCCCATCTGCCTGCTCGAAAGACTGCTCTGCCTTTTCCCTTCTTTTTTTTCTTCTTTATTCCCCCTTTACCTTGCCTTTCAACATCACACTTCTCTTGATTAGTTATTTAATCTTAGTATAATTCTCATGCTTTCTCTCAATTTTTGTTCATGACATTTGCAAATTGCAGTACCAATATACAATTTTGATATATGATATACACTTTGAAACCTATCTAATTAGATTTAATTTGTCTGGTGCATCAGAGCGCTTCTTTTAAGTATCCGGTGTATAATAATATGTAAATTGATAAAAATAGTAAATATTTTATATAGAATATATTTGCAAAACAGTATATAATAGAAGTTAAGAGGAATATGAAAACAGTATATAGACTATAGATATATTAAAATATTATATATAGATTAAAGAAAATATAATATATGTGATATGAGTAGTCGACTCAGTCAAGCAGATGGGGCGATATGGCGGTGTTTTGCATTTGAGAAATTACCTTATTTTAAGTTGGTGTATTTTTCAGGTTCTTTTTATAATGCTACATATATGCAAGTCTTATAATTTAGATACACGTGCATATAGTTAAATTATTTAATATATTCTATTCTAACTTTGACGTTTTAATTTCAACTCACTAGTTTTTTAAACTCTTAGAAAGGCTGCACAGAACTGAGAACTCAATACTCAATATTTGCATAATCACCTCATGATCAATGAAAATCTGAATCAGTTGATACGATGACAAATCATCGAGTCAATCAAATTCGGAACCAAGTACACATAAGATCCAATAATTCAGATATCATACACAAGCATGCATGCGTGCATGTAATTTTGAAATTTGATCAAATCAAAATGAAGAAATGATGATGAAGCAAACTATACGTGGTCCAAACTATAAAATCCAACTTTTATTCGAGGGACCAAAAATGGAAATTATTGCGATTCGCATTCATCATGCGTTTACGTTAGAAATGCGTGATGGGCAGCAAACCAAGATGCAGGCTTGCATATCCCTTATTGCCTCGAGATTCACGCCTGTAATAGTCATGAAAATGACACGTGTGGGTTCCATTTTCAGACCTTTCTCATCTCCATATCAATCTCATTATTTTACTTATGAGAATATATCCCTGTAACAAGCATCATTTTCTATTTATGAAGAGGTGGCAAATCTGAACTAAACCCGAAAAATTTGTCTGATTCATCTGAAATGTAACTTGCCCGATTCGAAAAATTTAAGAAATTCTAGCGACTCAAACCTGCCCGATCCAAACCCGAAGTGACTTATTGCTTGGTAATGCCCAAATCCGACCTGAATTGAACCTGAGTTTTCCGAACCTGATACAACCCGGACCAAGTAGACCCGACCTGAACTAACCGTAGTTTAGACTCAAGAGTGAAAAAAATTTAATATTATCATAATTACTTTCTCAACTTCTAATTGGTTTACCTTCATTGATTATGCAATAATATTCTAAAATAAAGTTGATTTATGTAATTAACAAGAAATCAGATACAGACTGAACCTGGATAAATCGAAACCCGAACAAACCCGTAGCCTATACGACCAAAAACCCAGATGAGCCCGAACCCAAAACAGCCAACCCGAAAACAATCATAGCCAGAAAATGACCCGTTCAAAATAAGGCCCGAGTATAACTCTAACAGACCCAAGTGGACCTAACCTGAAGAGGCTCCCCGAGAGAGCCAAAGCCGAAGCCGAACCCGACCGGACCCCCATTTGCGACCTCTATATTTATGGTTCAATCAAAATACAGTCAAAGATGCAATATTTTAGAAATTTGTAAAATGGGCTGGACGGAAGGGTTGAGTTTGGATTCGATCAATTCAAGTTGCAGGTTACTTAGGTCGTGGGTTGTTCTGGTCACGGATTATTTACGTGTCGGATACTCGGATTAGTTGTGTTATGTACATTCAGATTTCAGATAAATTGGATTATGTGTCATCCAGTTATGAATAATTCGGATTTTCAATCAATACGGTTCGGGTCATATTGATTCAAATCATTTAGTATAAGTAATTTTGGCTTTCGGGTCATTTCTGGTTCGCGACAATTCGGATCTCGGTCACAATATTTCATGTCACTTATATTAGAGGAATTATTGAAATGATGAATTTCAAAAAAATTATTCGATTTAGGTCAAGACTCGAGTTATTTTCTGGGCATGTCAAACGAGTTATTTGAGTTCAGGTCATCTCAAGTTACGGGTTATTCAGGCAACTAATCATTATATTTTCTGGTCATTTGAGTGATGAGTAATTAAAGTATAGAAAAAATTTGGGTTTTAAATCATTCGGTTTTTGAGTCATTTAAGTTCGAGTAGAGTCTAGTTTACGATCATTAACTTGTCAACAATTGCAGATCATATCACGTTCAGATTATTTCAGGTCGGAACAAATTTTTCCGCTACAATATTTTATTTTGGAAATCAAATATTTACAATTATGATGCCATTTTTAATTCAATTTCAGATGAAGTCTTCTATTTAATTGGCAATCCAACACTAAACATAAACCTCCATAAATTACAACAAACTTATTCATCGAGACAACAAAAAGTCTCATGAATCACATTATTAAAATGCAAAACATTATTAAGATACAACACAATACAATGCAACACTAAGATACAATACAAAATAATACAACACACTAAAACTCCAATGTTACAATACTACAATCATACTTTTCGCAAATTTAAAACACTAATTTGATTTTAGTTTGGCAAAGGTGTATTTGCATACTTCCAAGAATAGGGTTCCAAGATTCCAGGAACCCTATTTCCTGCCACGTCACTCACATTTACAACAGCTGATATTTCTTTCAATTCATCAACACTAAGCTTCACATTTAATGAGCCTATGTTCGCATCAAGGTTTTCCACTTTCGTCGTCCCTGTTTACAAAAAAAAAAAATGAATAAAAAAAATATAAGAGAAATTTGTAGAAACCGCTTGCATTATTGCCGAAATCATAAGAAACTCCGTAATGTTAATTTGAAGCTAACACAATTAGTTTTATTTTTCTAATTATTTGAAAAAATACTTTTTATAGATTAATAAGCATCCCTCTCTCTCTCTCCAAATTGTAAGACATTTTCGTTTCAAACGAACACATTAGAATTAATTTAAATTCGTTTTTTTTTTGCCAAAGTAATTCAAATCAAACTCTAAAAATCTTAATCAAATTTCAAAATATGATTTTTAGAGTGAGAAACTAACGGCATTACCTTGTACTCAATGATAAGAATTTTTACCAATTTCAGCAATAATATCACCTTTTTTTAACAAAGGGTTTTTTTCAATTTTGGCATAATGCGCGGGCTTTTTTGCAAGAAATCCCAAATACAACCATTAACATTTTTTAAAAAGTAAATAAATATTTATAATTGGGTACCTGGAATCGGTACGACATCATCGCCTTGATGAAGAACCCAGGCCAGAGCGAGCTGAGCTGGCGTGCAGTTGTGCTTTTGGGAAAGTTGCTCTAAACGCGTGTATAATGCTCTGTTTTTCTCTAAGTTCTCTCCTTGAAATCTCGGATGCTTCGCCTGATTAAAAGTAACAAAAATTAGATCTTGGTATCATAAGAAATTAATTAAATTTATTTATTACTTCAAAAATAAATAAATAAATAAATAAAAGGAAATTTGGAAAAAAAAACCCTGCAAAAAAGGATGAAAACTAACAAGGTTAACTTCTAAAGGGTTTTTTTGCACTTTTGGCAATAATGCGGGGATTTTTTTGGAATTTTGGCATAATACATGGGCTTTTATGAAAATTAACCATAAATAAATAAATAAATGAACTACCAAAAGGGTTCCAGAAGGAGCGGATTCAGTTACGTATTTTCCACCGAAGAAACCACGCCCTAAAGGACTATACGGCACAATCCCAATCCCAAGTTCCCTATTCAAAACCAAATATTAAATAAACACTTTCCGCTCACCATCAGGAGGAAGAAATATACCTATCTTTCTAATCAATTTAATTTATAACAGCAATTCAAGGACCTACTCGCAAAGAGGCACTATCTCTTCTTCTATATCTCAAGTGCAAATAAAACATTCCATTTAATTCCAATCCAATCAACTTAATTTATAACAATTTAGAGAAGGATTTCTTCTTACTTGCAAAGAGGAACTATTTCTTCTTCTATATCACGAGTCCAAAGAGAATATTCCATTTGAACACAAGTAACAGGATGAACCAAGTGGGCCCGCCTTATTGTATCCACACTCGCTTCAGATAATCCAATGTATTTTATTTTTCCTTCTTCCACCAATTTCTTCAACTCGCCCATCTGAAATATAATGTATTTATGTGATAAATTAATGCAGTTTCTGTTGTGAATTAGTCCTTCCTTGTACTATGCGTTTACGCTTTTTGGTCCTTGTAGTTTATAAATTCTGTATATAGTGATGATTTACCCTCACTGTTGTAATTTTGTAAAATAAAGGGGCTAAAGAATTAAAATGCATAGTGTAAGGACTAACGTGCAATCCGAGTAAAGTACAGGGGCCAAAAGTGCGTTTAATGAGATTGATTTTATCTTTCCACCAGTTTCTTCAACTCTCTTATCTAAATTTATAATGTTTTTACATAGAGAGATATTCCATCAAACAGTTTATGTGCGTATCAATTTTAATATGAGGGATACATACACTATTTGTTCCTATACTTTAATTGGATTGCAAATTAGTCCTTGTACTATACATTTAAACTTTTTAGTCCCTATACTTTATAAATAGTGCACGATTAGTCCCTGAGATAACGGTCCAATATAACACCATCAAGTTTTTTTAACATAATGACGATTTTACCCTAAATATTACAATTCTACAAAACACAGAAGCTAATAAGTTTAAATGCATAATATAAGTACCAACATTTATAATTTAATTAACAATATCTACTGCTTACAGTTTCTTCAATCGGCACGGACTGATCCACTCTATGTTGATAATACAAATCAACATAATCAACTCCAAGTCTCTCTAAACTCCCCTCACAACTCGCCCTAACATATTGCGGGCTTCCTTTCACGCTCATTCCATTCAAATCTACTCCACTTATGCCAAATTTGGTCCCGATTTGGATTCTCTCTCGTGGTAATTGCTTCAAACCCTGAAAATTGAGGAAAGATTGAAGGGTTAAGAAGGGGGAATTGTCCCAAAGTGTTAAAAATCAAGAGAAAAAAGACGAAATTGAGGAAAGATTGAAGCTTTAATCAGGGCAAATTGTCCCAAAGTGTTAAAAATCAAGAGAAAAAGACGAAATTGAGGAAAGAGAGTGAAGCTTTAATCAGGGGAAATTGTGAAAAACCAAGAAAAAAAGACGAAATTGAGGAAAGATTGAATCAGATTTGTGGGTATTTTTTGCAAACGGACCTTGCCTACAAGGATTTCGTTTGATTTGTTGCCGTAAACATCGGCCGTGTCGAAGAACGTGATGCCTTTGTGAAATGCGTGTTTGAGGATCGAAATGATGGATTCTTCGGAGAGAGGCGCGCCGTAGGATCCGCTCAGTGCCATGCATCCAAAACCCAGTTTGGAGACCTGATTTGATGATTGATTTTAGTTTTTAAAGCGGCTAATTGAGAAGAAAAAGAGAGGGATGAAGAGCAAATATCAAGAGTTCAACAGATTGATAAAGACCCATGCATTCGAAACCCAATTTGGAGACCTGATTAGATAGTTGATTTTAGTTTTTAATGGTTAATTAAGAAGAAAAAAAGAGGGATAGAGTAAGACCCATGCATTCAAAACCCAATTTGGAAACCTTGTTAGATGATTGATTTTAAGTTTTTAATGGCTAGTTGAGGGAAAAAGAGAGGGATGAAGAAGAGTTTAACAGATTGATTTGTGGGTCAGAAGTTACTTACCTCTAATCCTTGAGTTCCGAGCTTCACTGTTGGGATCTCAATTTGAGCTGAATTCTCCATTGCTGAGCTTCCCCTGATTAGTGATTAGTGATTAGCAATCAAGACTTGAGAGGTACGTTGAGATAATAAAACAGTTCGGCTTTCCCACACTGAGTACTGGACATTGGATTTTTTTGGGCCTCAAAATTTCATTTGTATATTTCCCTATAAAGTTAGGGAAATTTACAAAAAAAATCCCTATCTTTTCTAAATATTACAAATAACCCCCTGTATTTTCGTTTATTACAAATAAAGTTAGGGAAATTTACAAATAACCCCCTGTCAGAAATATTTTCTTTACAAATACTCCCCCCTCCATCCATTTTTCTATCCATTTAAAGTTTAATTTTTTAAAAATGACCAAAATACCCTCACCTAAAAGAAATTAAATAAATTAAATAAATAAAAATATAACAAAATAAATATTTAAAAAATTAATTAATTAAATAGAAATAAAATTAATTAAAATAAATAAAATTTAAAGAATAAAAATAAATAAATAAAGTTTAAAAATAAAAATAATAAATTATTAAAAAAGTATTCAATGAAAATAATAAATTAAACAAAATAAATTAATTAAAAAGCTAGAGATAATAAAATACAAATACAAATAGTTAAATAGAAAGTAGAAAATAAATAATATTAAATAATTATTATTATTCTCGAAAAGTCAGATAAAAGGTGAACTTCCGATCATCCATGTCCTAATTCAGACCCAATAACTACACAGACTACATCATCAGCCTCTCCACACTGAATCATGGACATATAACGGCTAGTACAACACTTTCCTAACTGCCTCTACTTTGTAAGTGATTCTTGTATAAAACTCTTCACTTCATTAGTGTTTTATCGTTACACCTTAATAGCCCCCCTCAAGCGTGACATCGAGTAGATGACGAGCTTGTCCCGTAAGAATTGAAAACATGTGGTGGAGAGTGCTTTTGTCAAGCCATCCGTTAGTTGATCTTTGGAACAAATGAAGCGGACAAGAAGTTGTTTGGCTTGAACACGCTCTCGGATGAAGTGGTAGTCAATTTCTATATATTTGGTGCGGGCATGAAAGACGGGGTTGGAGGCGAGAAAGGTAGCACCTAAGTTGTCGCACCAAAGAGTCGGGGGAGAAGATAGAGGAATGAAAAGTTCAAGCAGAAGAGATTGTAGCCAAATAACTTCAGCCGTTGTAGCAGCTAGCGTTTTGTATTCGGCCTCCGTACTAGACCGAGAGACAATGGGCTGCTTTTTGGAGGACCAAGAGATGAGATTTTGGCCAAAGTAGACACAAAATCCGGTGGTAAACCGGCGATCATCGGGGCAACCAGCCCAGTCAGCGTTAGAGTAAGCGTGAAGCGTAAGGTGAGGAGATTTGGTGATAAGAAGGCCATGATCAATGGTGCCTTTGAGATAGCGGAGAATTCGCTTTACAAGGGTAAGATGTTTATCGGTCGGGTTTTGAAGAAATTGGCTCGCTTTGTTAACAGCGAAGACGATGTCGTGTCAAGTAATGGTAACCCACCATTTATCGATAGACTTGAGGGTCGGAGATAGGATCACCCTCTAGAGAGGAAGGGGAGTCACCAACGGCCATCTGAGTGGAGCACGGCTTCGCATCCTGCATTTTAAACTTACTCAGTAGATTGTGAACATATTGCTCTTGACAGAGATGATATCCATTAGTTGTTTATGTACATTTTATTCCTAGAAAAGAGTTTAGTGATCCTAGGTTTTTGAGAGAAAATTGACTATTTAGATGGGAAATGATTTGTGAAATGAGCGTAGGATTATTGCCCGTTATTAAAATATCATCAACATAGACTAAAATCCACACAATGTCTTGTCCATTATTTTGAATGAATAAGGACGTATCAGAAGAACAAGCTTTGAATCCTAGATGTGTGAGAATAGAACCTAGTTTGGAAAACCATGCTCTAGGAGCTTGTTTTAAACCATAAATGACTTTCTTTAATTTGCACACATGGTCGGGAAAATCAGGATTAATGAAACCTGGTGGTTGAGTCATATAAACATATTCATCAAGTGTGCCATGAAGAAAAGCGTTATTCACATCTAATTGATTGATATGCCAACCTTTACTAGATGCTAAAGAGAGCATAAGACGTATGGTTGTGGGTTTGATAACGGGACTAAAGGTTTCGTCATAATCAATGCCATATTATTGTGTGAAATCTCTGGCAACTAGTCTAGCTTTGTAACGTTTAATTGTACCATCAGAATTTTTCTTAATACGATAGACCCACTTACAGGAGACAAGATTTTGATTTTGAGAGGGAGGAACTAGAATTCATGTGGAGTTGGTGTGAAGAGCATTTAGCTCATGAGCAATGGCTTCTCGCCACTTTGGATCGGTGTTGGCCATTTTGAAGGTAGTGGGTTCAATGAGATCAGCAGTTGAGGTTAGTTGTGTTGTTAATGCTACAAAGTCAGTAAAAGTTTTAGGTTTGAGACTTTGAGTTTTTGACCTTGTAACCCTAGGATGGATAGGAATAATGGGTTGAGCTTGAGAATTGTTGAGAGGAAGTTGAGGTGAAGAAGTAGAGATGGAAGGTAAAAAATTGTCAGAGGGAGAAGTGGAGGTTGAGTTATCTGAATGAGAGGAAAGATCAGTAGATTGTTGAGGTAAAATGTGAAGAGGAAAATTAGAGAATGGAATGATGGATGAAGAAGGTAGAACAAGTTATTGAGAAAACGGGAAGACGATTTCGTTAAACACCACATGTCTACTCACATAGATTTTGTTAGTAGTGAGATCAAGACATTTGTATCCTTTTTGAGTAGAGCAACATCCTAAAAAGACACAAGAAAATGACTTCAGATAAAGAAAATATTCACATCCTAATACTCAGAGGAATTTATAACCTGGTATCTTTTGAAAAAGTTTTTGATAGGGAGAATGACCAGAAAGTGTAAGAGTTGATAGTTTGTTTATAACAAAAATGGTACTATTAAAAATAGCACATTAATATTGCATGGGAATAGAGGCTTGGGCTATTGAAGAGAGACTTAGTTCAACAATGTGCCTATGTTTACGTTCAGCAAGTCCATTTTGTTGGGGGGTGTGAGCACAAGAAGTTTGGTGAATAATTTGAGGGTAATTTTTGAGAAAAAAGAATTATGTTCCACCATCGGTTTGCACACATTTTATTGAAGTAGAAAATAAATTTTCAACCAATGATTTAAAACGAGAAAAAGCTAAAGCAACATCCGATTTAGAAACTAAGAAATAAATCCAAGAAAATCGTGAGAATTCATCAACAAAATGAAAATAATACTTAAAACCATTAATTGAAGGAACAGGAGCAGGTCCCCACAAATTAGAATGCACAATCTCAAGTGGTTTACTTATACATTTATTGGAACGTTTAAAAGGCAATTGATGAGCCTTGCCTTGGCAACACTCCGTACAAAAAGAAAATCTTTCGTAGAAAACTTTATTTGTGAAGTAGAAACTAAATGTGAGATAACGGGAAAAGACGAGTGACATAGTCTTCTATGTCAAGTACTAAGAGGTACAATTTCAAAAAGTAAAGTAGTAGGCGTAGTTGTTGAAGAAGATAATAACTTATAGAGGCCATTAATAGCTGGAACTTTGAGAAGAGTTGTCTGGGTAGAAGCATCCTTTACAAGACAAAAGTTAGGATGAAATTCTAAAAATACATTATTATCTTGAGTAAATTTAGAGATACTAATAAGATTATGAGTGATTTTAGGTACATGACAAACATTTTTAAGAGTTAATTGATTAAAAGGAGTTTGTATTAAAGAATTGCCAAGATTAAGAATAGTCAAACCTGAGCCGTTACCGACACGAACTTTCTCCTGATCTTGATAAGGGGTGTAGGAACTGAAATTGTTTATGTCGGGAGTCACGTGATGCGTCGATCCTGAGTCCAGAAACCATTCGTGCGGCGGGGGAGCGAAGTTTGTTGGAGTTGGAAGGAGTGACGGAGAGGAGTAAAGAGAGGGTCCACGTGCCATGAGAGCCATTGGAGGAAGTGGCTGAGGACCAAAGGTGGTGTCATTGCGTCTCCAACAAATCAGTGCTGTGTGGACAGGCTTGGAACAAATTTGACAGATAGGACATCCATCGGGAACAGGAACAGGGGGCCGGTACTGAAAATTTTTCTTTTTCTTGCCTCGAAAAGTTTGATTATTCAGCTTGTAAGAATTATTGGGATGTTGGGCTTGGAAATGGGCATTGGGGCCAGAATTAAATTGGGTATTTGAGTGAGTAAGAAAAGAATTAATAGGCCCATTTCGCAGTCCATTATTTGGTCCTGCTGTAAAGAGTGGGAATGACCGGCTGAGCTGGTTGAGGGTTAAAAGCGGTGATTTGTTGCGGAGCAAGGTTGAGGTTTGAGGGAAAATCGATGAATTTGAGGGAAAAAGAGGATTCTGTGAGAAACTCGAGCTCTGAGTGAGAAGAGAGACAGCAGTAGACGCTGAAGCTTGCTGTTGTTCAAGGTGAGCTTCCTAGCTCAGTAACTGAGCTTGTAGATCGATGAGAGAAATGAGTGTGGTCATGGTTGGCGATGTGACAGAGCAAAAGATTGAGTTGTAGTCAGGTCCAAGACTGCCCAGAATGCTCAAAATCAACTCGCGATCATCTACTTTATCGCCAATGGAATTCAATAGATCGGCAATAGCCTTTTTTCTGTTGAGATAATCTTGTATCGATAGATTCTCTTTTCTGATATTGGCCATTTGTAGTCTTAACTGCATGACTCGAGCAAGCGATTGATTTGAGAAACTTATATGTAGATAGTTCCATACCTCAGCAGAAATTGTGTAACAGGCGACTTGTGCATGAATTTCGTCAGTAAGAGAGCCTTTGAGCCACGCCAGGATGAGCTGATCCTGACAGTGCCATTGTTTGGGCTTCAGGATTTGAGCTGAGTTGATGGGGTGCCATTTGCATTGGGTAAAAAAGGTGTTGGAGCAGGATAAGATCCATCGAGAAATCTCATGAGATCGTATCCTCTCAAAATTGGCGTAATCTGAGATTGCCAGAGCATGAAATTGTTTCTGTCGAGTTTAATTGAGGTAGGTTGAGAAAAAGAGATGGGTTTTTCGATGGAATTGACAGTATTGACTACTGTTAGAGGATTATTTGTATAATCTTGCGACCTTTTGAATTTTCTTCTTTTTTTGCCTGTGATGAAATCTAGGGAATAATCGAGGTTGAGGAACCCTAAATTTCAGGAGGCAGCTCCTTCGATTTCTCTGATCTGAGGCAATTTCGTGAAAAAGATTGGATTTTTGAAAGAAGAAAGGGGATTTTTGCTCTTGAATTTGAATCTGAGATTGAAGAAAAGGGATGAGAGATAGGAAAAGAGTAATTGTGAATCAAGAGAGGATCTTTTTATGCTTGATTAAAAAAAAATGGAATTCAGAAAGAACACAATGTTCTTGATTTCTTGAAGTATGAGATAAAAAAAAAAAAAAAAAAAATTGGAATTGAGCTGTTAGCTCTTGAATTGGCTCATGATACCATGATAAATAATTGAGAGAAGAGAGAAAGAGATTATTTTATTAATTGATTTGGATGATTGATTACATGAAAGAGTAGTCATATTTATAGATTACATGGATCCTAACTAGTGGTTCTCAATCAACTACACAGACTACATCATCAGCCTCTCCACACTGAATCATGGACATATAACGGCTAGTACAACACTTTCCTAACTGTCTCTACTTTGTAAGTGATTCTTGTATAAAACTCTTCACTTCATTAGTATTTTATCGTTACACCTTAATAATTTCCGATCCGATGGAGTTCTAGCTTTTCCATTGTTCTGTTTTAGGGTTATGGTTCTCCCTCTGAAGTTTCTCGATTTCCCTCTCACGTTTTTCGGCAAATTTTGTATTCAGTTCGGCTACCGCTAAATATTCTTCTTCTTGAACCTTCTCTCTATGTACGCCTAAATATTCACCTTATCTGTCAAGAATTGACATCAATTTGCTTAGCGAAATTGGTTGAATTGGGGGTAGATTGCCACTTAAATATACCAATTTTTTCAAGCATTGATCAGTACTGGTGTTAGTACCGGTGTTGATATGTAAAATGGCATTTTGCCTTAAACATTGGTATATTGATTTTATGACAAAAGTAAAAGCTTTCCCAATTATTTAAAAAAAAAATCAAAAGAACTGATCATTATTTGCCTGGACATAATTATATTTCTGGTTTGTAAATTTTGGAGATAACCATGATGAGGTCCTAACAATCATACATAGATTTGAGAGCTCACAATAGGTCACATAGATTGCAGAGCTCACAAAAGGTTCCTTAGCCGAATTTAAAAACCTTACTAACCTTGAAGAAGCCTTTAAAGATTTAAGAGCCTCATTGCCTCAGCAACAGTTAAGAGAATTAACTGCACTAATGCATTCAGTGCAACTTAATGATAATGCAGATCAGTTGAGATGGGGAGGGAATAATAAGGGTCTATACACTGTTAAAAGTGCTTATAAGACCTTGATGCTAGGTGATTTTACCTGTCACAGACTGAATAACATTTGGCAAATAGATCTCCCTCTTCGAATGCAGATCCACCTGTGGGCAAGTAATCAGAATAAAGTATTAACTCAGGACAATTTGAAAAAAAGAGGATACCAATTGGTGAACCGATGCCATTTGTGTTATTCGGAAGAAGAAACTATCTATCACTTAACTGAGGGTTGCGGATTTGTGCAGAGACATTGGTCCTTGCTCAAAAATGCGGTTGGAATCGAATTGAAACCTCAATACACTATCTCCTTCATGGCGAGTTGTGTAACCTCAACAATTCGAGATAAATCCTTTGCACAATTATCAGGCCTCTTCCAGTTCGTGATCTGGCGGGAGCGTTGCAGGCGAGCTTTTTCTGAGCAAAAGAGTCGTGATTCGGCCCTGATAGATGAAATTCTAGTAGAAAGAAGAGCTCTGAATGAGTTGTGATATGGTAAATCCACTAGAGAAGAGGGTAGAGAGGAATAGAGAGGCGATACTCTCAAAGAGTGAGTGAATGAGTGAGCAAGAATAAGAAGACGGAGGAAGAAAGGTAAGAAAAAGAGGATCACAGCTGTCTTAAAGGCAGCAAAGAGGGAAACAGAATCCTGGAATTCTATTCCAGGTTTTGTTTAGATTAAATATAATAATCGGATCATAAAATCTGATTATTAGATGGGTTTCTTTTTTTTAGGCTATTTTTTGATCTTTATGATAATTTCTTGTAAGGGATGTTAAATAGTATAGAAAGGAAAAGAATAGAACAGGGACTTGTAATGTTTGTAAATATTCTTGATCAATATAATATTTGGATGGGGGATTTTTAAACCCTCTCCATTTTTCTCAAAAAAAAAAAAAACAATCATACATAGATATTTCAAATTTCTTCTATCCAGTGTAAAAAGTTTGGTCTTAAAAGGAGAAACATATATTCAAGTATTTTTTTATGTTCTTGAAGAGGGCTACATATCAGATGTGAAGATATTATGACATTTCTATTGTTCTAAGATGATAGTTTGTTACTTACGAATTCATTTGACTTCTTGTGGTGATTAGTAGGAAGGTGAAGGAAGATTGATCAGTCACATTTTAATGCATTAGAATTTCAGAGTAAGAAGAATCTTCCTTTAAACTAGTCATATCATCATAGCTTCTTTGGTAATATGGCTTTTTCTTTTTTATGGTATTAGAGATAAATTTTGAGATTTTTGTAAGATGATTTAACAGTTGTATTGCATAATAATGTTGTAATCCTTGCATGATGATTGTACTTGTGAGGGATTATGGTTTTATATCTTATTCATTGCATTATTGTTTTACTATTAAAAAGATATAATTGAAGCAAATCTCTTGAACTTCTTTTTGCCAACATTTTTTTCTATTTGATGTTGTTAAGAGTAACACGGCAGCACTGTATCTATATAGCTACAATTCAAGTATTTATTTTTAGTAAATTCTTGTATTAATTTGATACATTTTAGTAAGATAATTATATGCAAGTAGAACCCACAAAACAACTAAAAATATAATTTACTTCAACAACAATACAAAATCTTTATACAAAAAGTACCTTCAGTTTATCTATCGTATCATTAATACGATCCTATTTGCGTAAGACAATGCTATTCTGAGACTTATCTGTTTATACAAAATACTTCCATTAAAACTCTATATTTGACAATTGCACCACTGGTACGAAGCTATTATGTGAATCAAAATAAAAAATTTAATATTACATGTACATTTAACATGAAGCTAATTTATCAAAATCAGATGCTAGTACCCGTCTTCCATTTACCTTTCTAATTAACCCATTTTCTGAAATAAGAAAAAAAAAATGATAATTATATAACAGTATAATTCACAAAAAATATGTACAATCTACAAATAGTATGTATACAACAAAGATAATAGTATGTATACAACAAAGGTGAAAGATTCCCGGTTTGCATTGATACAAATTCAGATTACCATTATATCCACATTACATAAGAATAAAACAAGAATCACCTAACACAATGAAAGACTAATAAAAAGATAGCATTATACTACTGTATTGATGCCAAGTAGAGAACTAATGAATGTTGCCTGGACACAATTAAGCACTCATCCTTAATTTCTTAATTTTCTTAATTAAGCCTCTGTTAAGCCCATTTTGCCTCAAATTAAGCTCAATTTACGATTCGACACCAGCAATTCAATACTACACAAACAAAATATCAAAACCTGCTTAGAATAAAAGTATATAAAAGGTAATGCAACTAAAATTGTTCTCAGAAAAAGAATTGAGTGATGGTACTGGCATGATATCAATATTAAATGAATAAAAAAACTGGCATCTTCATATTCTTCCCCAATTAGAACCACCACATTAATTCACATATCGATGTCGACTCGTGACAGATAAGACGCATATTTAGGAGTAGATTGAGACCAATCGTACCTGATTATAGAATTTGGTGAAGCGCTTGCCGCTCGTTTCTCAGTTGGATCCAGCAGCTTCCTATATGAAATCGTGACCCCGGAGCAATAAAAGCGGAAAGCTTGAATTCTGTCGGATCGGTTTAGAGATGGAGCGACCGAGCTAGGGGTGTAAACGGTTCGGATACGGTTCGGATAGTGCTCTTACCATATCCGTATCCATATTTTTTTTCGGATTCGAATACGGATACGGATAGACCCGGATACGGATACGGTTCGGATCTTAAACGGATATGGATACGGTTCGGATATCTCGGATACGAATACGAATACGGACTCATTTCGGATTGTTAAAACGGATATTTTAATAAGTAGCTTAGAAAATTGCTATATAAATATAACTATTAAAAGAAAAAAAAAATTAACCAAGTAATTGCACTAGATATATCATTGTTCATTTGTTCTACATAGTCAAACTACAAAGAAATACCATTAATTTTAATATAATAACCGTACTAAAACAAAAATATCACTAATTTAATTGTAGCCGTACTACAAACAAAATTATAACTAGTCCAAATATTTTAGCCAAAAAAACAAAATGTCTTTATTTCAATAGTCATACTATAAAAACTACTCCAAAAAGAGGAAAATAAAATATATTTTTAATTGAATGGCTGGCTTGAAAAAGAAGGAAATCTGGAAATTGTTTTCAAATAAGAGGAAAGATTAGAGAGGTATATGGAATTTATGGCTGTGAAATAAAAAGAAATTAATATTTAATGGATATAAATAACTAAATTGGGTCTCATAAAAACGGATATCCGAATAGAAATATTATCAGGATACGGATAATATCCGTATCCGTATCCTTATCCGCATCATAAAATAGATACTATATCCGTATCCATATCCGTATAAATTATCCTTATCCGTATCCGTATCCGTATCCGTCGGATACGGATATTTTTATTCGGATATGGATATTTTGCGGATACGGTACGGTTCGGATACGGATATTATCCGATCCGTTTACACCCCTAGACCGAGCACACGCACGAGAGAGAGAGAGAGAGAGAGAGAGAGAGAGAGAGAGAGAGAGAGAGAGACGACATGAAAAATGAGAGTCTGATTGAAAAAAAGACATGAAAAATTGTCTTAGAAAAAGAAAGACATGAAAAATGAGAGATGCGCAGGTAGGGAGACGGGTGAGAGAGAAGTAGGTCAATGGAGAGGTGTAAAAGAGTGTTAAAAATGCTCCGCTTGGTTGTGATGGGATATGTGAAAATCTAATTGAATCAACGGTGGATCTGATCTTTGGAAAACATTTTTTTCAAAGAGCTTTGGAGCATATCTGCTCCCCACCTCCCCTACATCGGAGATTTTAGGCAGCCTTGAGGTGAGAGAAGATCATGGAACCCTAGAAGAGTGAAGGCAACGAGAGATAGAAAGATAACACTCCAACATACATTAGCACGTAAAAAATAGAGGGAGAGAGAAAAGCATACAAGAGTATATACAATAGGGAAAGTATATTTGGCCCCCTCTAAAAATTCTCTCCAACTTGTAAATAGAACACTATCAAACGGGACCCACTATCAAATAGATGTCAAATGGGCCCGTTTGACAGTATGTGGAGCCCATTTGACAGTGAAAGAGCGACAAATGGGAGATTTAAGTGGGGGCCATGTATATGAGCCCTATACAATAAACTCTTGAAAATATAAAATTTATTTAATAAAATATCCAATCATAACAATCATAATGCATGACAAGTAACCCACGTTACTAATTGAATAAATCCACCATCCACATATTAAACTCCAAACATATCAAACTCAACACAATCGTCTGATCATTCAAACGATTTAACTAACAAAATACATAATATTTGCTTATATATTATCGCTTTATGTAGAATCAATGATAACCTCCATGGCTGAACTCGGGAAGCTTAAACCAGATCCTTCAAACTGCTCTCTAGTTATCACATCCAATTTATCGGCCATCTCTAAGCTCATATGATTCATCCAATCCCCTTTCCCTCCTTTCCGAAAAAATATATGATTTACATCCAATAAATTGGTATTTTCATCTTTCTTTTTGTTGACATCTAAATCAGTCAAGTTTCTAAAGCTACAAAGTTCTACAATTTTCTCTGGTATTCTTTCCATTTCCTCCTCTTTAGAAAACGAATATCCTAAGAAATCTGCTATGTTTTTCACCCCACCAAATGGGTTTTCTAACAAATCTTCATACTTTAAGAACAACATATTTTTTGGAGTTTTCAAGCTCTCATTCCAATATTCTAGCATATGTTCCCATATGGGTCCATTTATTGATTTTCCCTCACAAAACAACTCAAAAGCTTCTGAAAATGGAAATGACGAGTCGGCATTAAAACCCTTGCACATGTGCCATATACACTATTTTACACTCAGATTCTTTAATAGAATCAGGAAGCACAGAATAAGGGATGTGAAAGCTAAGAACTCTAGGAGAAGGAAGGCTTTCGAGGTAATTACCATAATTTCCCTCACCAAAAGGTGCTTCGATAAACTTGACACATTCATGGGGGTTAAGTCTCAAAAGAGGGTGCGATGCAAAATCATACTTATTTCGGTTTACTATAGAGAAGGTTATTGCTTTTACCCAAGTCGTGCCACATTTTGGAAAGCTTGCGATAAAAATATCGTTAAGACGAGATTTGAACGAGTTTTGCAATGAAATGATTTCAGGAAGTACGCCTTCTTGCTGCCAAAATCCCTGATACTGGCGAAGAAGGGTTCCGAACCAACGTGTCTCTTGCGGAAGAGAAAGAATTACATCTTTATAAGGAGAATCTAATTCTTCTATTGGAAGAGATAAACTTATATGGGGTTTCCATGGTTTTAATGTTATGTCTTCTAGGTTTTTTCTTTCTTCTTGAGGATAAGTCACATGGCATTCCTTGAGAGATGTATTTGCCATGAGAGAGAGAGAGAGTAGTTGGCTACAACAATGTGGCTGTACAAATATTCATATTCATATAATGAAGGTAGGCAAGTTGTACATGCCCGTCAATAAATAAGCCACCAACTTGATTAATCACAAAATAGTAGCTGGCAAAATAATATTATTTGTTATTTTATTTAAATATGATATAATTTCTTATTGACATGCTTAACTCGTTTCAATTAGATAATGAAGATATTTAAATCTTTGTCTGGTATATTAGTATTATATAGCATGAGATTAAACATTATTTGCAAATTGTCCCAAATATTTGTACTTCTCTTTTTGAAAAAAAAAAATTGTCCCAAACTTTCATTTTTAATTCATGATATTGATAAGAAGAACTTGATTTATTGAGAAATAGGAATAAGAAGTTTGATTACTAACGAGTAAAATTGTAACATTTTTCTCCATTCTATCAAAAAAAAAATTGTAACCTTTTTTCCTATGCGGAACTTGAGAATCGTAATTTTTGTCACCGTCGAATTTTAATTGTGGCTCGTATGGTCATCCATCATTGAAAGATCTCCATAAATATTTTGTATATTTGTAACTAATTATACTGTATAACATAAAACTGAATGTGTTTTTAAGTCAGCTGAACCTGCTGCTGACATGTGTCAGCACATTTTGTGAAACTGAAAAAATACAATATACATGCCCACACGCTACAGCCTGCCTTAAATACTTCTCTCCTCTCCTGTTTCCTTTTCTATTTTCCGTTCATCATTCATTTGAAACGTGTCCAGCCAATCTTTTCTTTGACCAGCCGATCGCAATCCAACGGGCCCAATTTCTCGGATGATGGGACTAAATTGACACTAAACCGGAGTAACACTTGCACATGAGATATTTAGAAAAACATGTTTTATTTACAACACTAATTATACAAACTATGGTCCACATGGACCAGTCCCATGCATCTTTGTACCTATATGGATTTTCTTGCATTTAATGATTTCTGCGGATAAAATAAAGTGAAGAAATATATAACGGGTTATAGTTAACAATAATTTAATCCGTTACGCGAAAAGTTATTGAATAGATTCCACAAGAGATCAAATTAAGATTGCATACATATAAGGTCAACAATGGAGAACTCCAATTAATTCAAAAACTTTCTCTCTCCTCAGATTCTTTTCATCCTTCTTCTTCTTTTCTTTGCAAACTTTTACTTATACCCCTCAAAAAACTGAAAATATCAATTATAATTTTCAAAAATTAAAATCAATTTTTATCAATATAATAAGCTATTTAAATAAAAAGTTTAAATATTTTTCCTTTCATTTTAAAAATTCTTATAAATGTAAATAATTTTTTCTCCATCCTATAGCCTTCTACAATAAAATAAAATATGGTGCCTATCATAAAAAAAAATCATAAATTTGATTTTTGTCTCCACCAAATCTCAAAATATCACATATATCATATTAAAAGTGAAAATATGATATTAATGTCAATTCAAGTGAGATAATATAACAAATAATTATTTTGCAAGATATTTTTCATCGTACACTCTTTCAAAATATGACACCCCTACACAATGGAAATCTGAAAATATTAATATCACATATATCACATTAAAATTGAAAATATGATATTAATGTCAATTCAAGTGAGATAATATAACAAAAAATTATTTTGCAAAATATTTTTCACTTACACTCTTGAAAAATATGACACCCCTACGTGAAAATATCATAAATATCATGTATAACTTTATAAAATGGAAATCTGAAAATATCATAAATATCTCTACAAAAACAATAAGATATATTATATATGTCCTAAGAAAATATCAAATATAAATATTGATTTCTTTAAAACATTATAGTATAATGTGTGTCTCTTAATATAGTATTTCAACATTTATATAAAAATAGTTCACAAATGAAGTCGCACTCCAATGGTTATAAAGTTTCACTTAACCTGTGATATCCCATGTATTAACCCCTTTATTTCCTTTTTTAAACTTTTTTTTTTCATTCCGCACTATGTATCAAGTGATCAATGCTCATGTAGCACAAAAGCTGGATGCCGATTTACTGTGACTTTCGTTCAATAATTTAATATGTGTCATCTTAGAACATTATAGTTTTCAACTTGCTACATATATCATACAATAAATGATGCCTTATTCTCAATGCATCCTGCCAAATCTAGAAATAACATATTTTCATTTTGTTTCGTCAAATTTCGCATGTAAATAACACATCAGAAGAATTCACTGTTTATGCAAGAAAAAAAAAATAATTCCCGAAAAATACATATGTCGGAAAAAATTCCAATTTTGGCATTTTCGCACTTTTAAAGTGCGGTTACTGTAGCCTTTTTTTTTTTTTTTTTTTAGAATTTCTGGTTTAAATTAGAAACGCTGTTAAATCAGTCTGTATCCCCCACACCATACAATAAATATTCATAAATCGCACTCTTCAGTCAAAAAAAATTTCAGTACTCATTTGAATTATAATTATTGGAACTATCTTAAACATGTGATTGCGCATAATTATAATATTTATTAGTATTGGACTGTATCATAAAATCTATATATATATTTGTTTTCTAGATTTTATGATACAGTCTAATACTAATAAATATTATAATTATGCGCAATCACATGTTCAAGATGGTTCCAATAATTATAATTCAAATGAGTACTGAAAATTTTTTTTGACTGCAAAGTGCGATTTGTGAATATTTATTGTATGGTGTGGGGGATACAGACTGATTTAACGACGTTTCTAATTTAAACCAGAATTCTTAAAAAAAAAAAAAAAAAATTGCTACAGTACCGCACTTTATAAGTGCGAAAATGCCAAAATTGGAATTTTTTCCGACATATGTATTTTTCGGGAATTATTTTTTTTCTTGTATAAACAGTAGATTCTACCAAATTTTTTTGATTGCAGAGTGCGATTTATGAATATTTATTGTATGGTGTGGGGGATACAGACTGATTTAACAGCGTTTCTAATTTAAACTAGAAATCCTATATAAAAAAAAAAAATGCTACAGTAACCGCACTTAAAAGTGCGAAAATGCCAAAAATTGGAATTTTTTCCGACATATGTATTTTTCGGGAATTATTTTTTTTTCTTGCATAAACAGTGAATTCTTCCTAACACATTTGCTCAAATAAAATTGAAAATTATGTCTCTTCAAAACTTTCATATTTATCTCTATCAATTCTCAAAATGATAAAAGTACAAGGAATTGCATGGTTGCAAAAATAATAATAATATATTAAATGTCATACCTCCTTCAATACTATATTTGTTGTTCAAATTTAAATTTTAATAGATATTATTTTTTCTGTCTAACCCTTTTTTTCTTCAATTATGTCTAATTATTTTAACTTACAAGATGGAGCACATTATTATTATTAATAGTTCTAAATCCTTAAAAATCTCCTAAACAGACATTTAGCCACGCCAATCAATTGAATCCCACCATCCGATTATAATCTAAAGGCTAAATAAGCTTTGTGACCATCAGATTAAGATATCAAAGGCTCAAATTTGACCACGTATCTCTTTCTTTCTGTTTTGTTCTAAATATTCCTTCCATTTTTTTCTTCTGCCTAATGTCCGTCTCCTCTCTCTCTCTATCTGTCCGTCCTAATCTCTCTCTCTCTCTCAGACGCATATGGCTGCTTCAGCAGCTGACGCATCACTGCCTCCGCTGCGACGCTACCGCCGGCGAAAAAGAGTGGTACGTAGTGGTTTCCGTCGCCGATAGAGCGGTGTGTCCATGCCGTCGTTTTTGTCCAATCCGCCTAGAAAGATAAACTATGCGCGTGACGTGGCGACTAGAGAGTCATTCGCCATTACAATCCTTGATTGGAAGAAATTACTCACTTAAAATTGACGATCAAGTCCTAATCTAATCCCTTCCTTTTACTCTCTATGAAGATTCAAAGATAAAAAAATTTCAGTTTATTTGGAGTTCTTTACATTTTTTTCTTTCTTTTTTTTGTTCTGAAATTAGGGATAAGATAAAGAGGGAAATATGGACTTTGGAGCTGCTGAAGCATCCCAATGTAGTCAAGTGGGATGTGATTTATTTCAATCTCTTCTTTTGTTTCTCCCTATTCTTGCAATTCAGTGAAACAGTTCAATCATGACCTGTTAGTAGTTGGTGTAGTGTAATTATTCTTTAATTTAATTTTCTTGAACCAGTAGGTATCTGTTAATTGATGGGATACTTCAATCTTAATTGTGGTATAATTACATAATTGAGGGTTAATTGATGGAAGACTTCAATATTAATTGCAGTATAAGTTTTTTTAAGTCCAGCTAAGTATTCTTACTTTTTTTTTTTTTTATGTTTTAACTGAAATTTAGTTTTGTGCAATTTTAACGTTCTTTATTTCAATTGATGGAGAGATGTCAAAGATAAGTGTGTTGCTATGAAATTGACTATATCTAAAGGTAAATAAAAGAACGTTTTATTTGATAGATGCACTTGCAGTTTTGTACATTTTAACGTCTGAAAACAGATGAACTTAAACAGAATGAATATATTTTTGATAGTTAGTTATAATTGAAGAAATAGGCGGTGATGCAAAAGAAGAGGATAAACCAGAGTCATCCAGTGCCAGGCAGTGGAGATCTCCAGTCAAAGATACTGAAAGTACCCTCTCAAGACTGAGCAATCAAAATTTTACAAAACAAGCCTCAGGAAATGATCAAGACTATGAATCCAGATGAGCTCCAAAAGATGTTCCAGTTCGCCTCCCACCTAAACCCTAAAACCCCTCTTTGTCCAAACCCTGTTCCAATCAAAATATGATCAAATTGGCGCCTGACATGATGGTAGAATGATGCCGGATGATTTACAGAGGATGATGAGTGTTGCGTCGTCTTCTTTTGATGGTAATTTAGATAGTGGAATTTCTTCAAGTGGGTCCCAGCCTTCAGTTCCTTCTGCAATTGGTACCGCTGAGCCATTGCTAATAGTATCTTAAGTTTTCGACTATCTATTAATGATGTTTATATCTTATATATTTGTATGTAAGAATACTTGATTAATTGGCCTAGAAGGAATAGAAATGAGAATTCTATTGTTCTTCAGGTAAATTATTTCATTTCGTTTTTTTAAATTTTAGAAATGTTCATGGTAATTTGCAAAAAAGCCCATGCTTTTGTGTCTAAAGTCCAAATGGTTCTTTCCATTTTTAAGAATTAAAACAACTTCCAATATTTATGTAACTCCCAGCAATTAGTTTTTTGAGATTTAGGTACAACATAAGGGATTTTTTAAAATTTTCCAATATTTAGTAAGAATATAACTTTTTTGACATCTCAAGTAATCATTGTTTTCAGTCCCAAGGATTAGAGTGGGATATTGTGTTCATTTTGAAGGGATATCTTTAATTGTAGAAAATAAGTTAAAAGTTAATTTACTCAAATTATTTTAATATCATTTATTTTTTAGTTGATATTTTAAGAACTACTTTTTATATATATATTTTTGTCTGAATTATGTACTGTTATATAATATTTATATATCACATATATATACTGTTATAACATCTATATACTCATATATATATTATTTTTATCTAAAGTATATATTGGTTATATATATACTGTTTTGTCTGGGTTTTCATATCTTAGAAGCGTCGTGCTGCCGTTGTCATGGCTATGCTGGAAATCGCTGATTGGAGCCTTTTTGCCTCACCGTCGTGTCGCCGTCGTGTTTTGGCTGATGTGGCCTCTGCCATGTCGGCCGGCGCTCCGCCGGTGTGCTGAACCCGTCGCAATATCACAACCCATTAAACAATATTGTTAAAATATTTTCATAACAATTTAGGTTACATTAATAATGGATGCATGAGCACATTGTACACTATACAAAATTCAATATTCCGAACTAACATTACTTTTTTCACAACCAAACTTTCCTGACAGCAATACCCATATATCAAGTATTGTATTACAGAAGTCGTAGATCCGTCCATTCATATATCATGCAGATATAACATCTTTATTTCCAATAGTAACATTATTTTTTCAAATTTAAAACACTTAATTATTATCCCGTATGGAAAAATACTTGACTTTCAAGCAATTTTTTTTCTATTTTTTACCAGAACTCTTGTTGTGCTTCCACTCACTTGTGTCCGTAATGAGAAAATAAACCGGTCGGATTTTCAAATATTTCAGGTTCTGAAAACTAAAAAAATTATATTTATTTAATTTTTTTAAATTATTGAAGTAAAGAGAGTAAATTGTAGAATATTTCCTGAAAATAGAGTCTCCGTTCTTTTTTCCAAAATATCAGCACAGCCACCAAAGTGTTCATTAGTAAAAAATGGAGATATAAAAAAAAGTAATGCCAGATCAGTACAGCGTCTTCTTAAGCAGCAAAGCTGATGTGTGATTATCAGAGATTAGGGCGGCAAGAAATCAACTCGACGGAATTCGGCTCGAAAGTGAACCCAAAATGACTTGACTAGAAACTGTTGAACATTTCGAGCTAATAGCGAGCTATTTTTTGAGTTGACCAATGAGACCTGTAACTGGCTTAAATATTATATAACCGTGTAGGTAATTATTATCTTGTTAAATAATAAATACTAGCAAGTTATTATTTACAATAAATTATGAAACAATTATGTAGTTATCTAATATTAATATTAGGTATAGCAACTCCATCCCCAACCATACCTGTAGATAATTTTCTCATTAAAAACTAGTATGCCATTATTTAAAATAAATTATGGTACAATTATGCAGTTATCTAATCAATGTACTTAATATTAGGTGTAGTGACTCCATCCCCAACCATACCTTAATAGATGCCTTGGAATAGTGAATCACCTTATTTTATTGCTTATTTGTCTAATCTTACATTAGATAAAAATCCAAACTTATTAATAAATCAAGGCATCCTCATTCAAAAACATCAACCAAATGCCCCCTCTCAGTTCTCCATGTGCTTATGAGGTTTCCATTTGGTATGAGTCGAATTGTGGCCTTTGAGGATCTCTCTACAAGCCTCCAGGCAGGTTGTGTGTATGACTAGGCTTGTAGTAGATGATCTCCGTCTTCGGCAACTCCTCCCACATAGCGCACAAGTTGTACTGTAGTTCCATCCTTTCTTAATCATTTGATCAGCCGTATTAATGCGATTATGAAATGCTAACCAAAGAAAAAATTTCACTTTGTGTGGCACCTTAAGTCTCCATAGGGCTATCTGCCATGGGTTTTTGATGCCCGGGTTTCTCATGAATCGATATGCCGAGTTCACCGAGAATTGACCTAAATTGTCCCATCTCCACTGTATTCTTCCTTGCGGTTGGCTTACTACGGTTGATGCATCGTATGCTGGCTTGATGAGGAGAAAGTCTTTGAGAAAAAAAGATTGTCTATGTGAGTTTATGTTACATAAGTCTTGCGATCTTTCTATATCATAGAGCAATTTCATATATTTTGACCATAGATTTTCCTCTCCATTGTCTAGTTTCCAGAGGAATTTTTGGAGTAGGGCATTATTTCGGCTTTCTAATTGTGTGATACCCAATCCTCCTATTTCTTTTGGGGTGCACACTCTTCCCCAGTTTATTAAGCACTTCCCTGGTCCGCATTTTGCATCTCCTGTCCATAGGAATGCTCTGATCATTCTGTCTATATTTTGAAGTACCCTTTTTTGAATTTTAAGCCCTTGCATTGCATAAACCGGGATCGAGTTAAGAGTTGCCTTGATGAGGGTTAGTCTCTCCCCAAAAGAGAGCATTTTTGGGAGCATAATTACATGTGATGTGAATTAAGTGCAACAAGCACACATAAATTTAATCATAGTGAAAGTCACTAAATAATAATAAAGAGTATGATTATATACTTGAGAAGGATAAAATATTCTTCTTAGATTATGGTGGACATAAAAATATCCAAAGTTTTTGCATATGACAATGTTTGATAATCTGTTTAAGAAGCCAATCCCGCAAGTACATGATGGTGATCATGTTAGGTCAATGGGTATGTGATTCCTTGTAGATCAATGAGTATGAGATATTTGGTAGATTTGTCCTAGTGCAAGTGGGAGATTGATGGTGTTATGCCCTAGGCCAAAGTGTTTGTGACCTAGATTGACGGATTGAATTAACAAACATTATAATTATTATGAGATTTTTCATATAATATGTGCGTATATGTTATTTTAATATAATAAAAATAGACCATGAATATGCAATTCAGCTTTATGTCATCAAAGTGTGTGACTTTGATAGTAAAACTATAAAGTGTTATGAATGCTATTCTAAATCGTCCCTGGTCATTTACGGGATATTTGTGGAGACAAATATACTTGCGAAGACATATAAATATATATTTATATACAAGCTATAAATGTACACCAGTATATTAGTTGACTGATGATCATGTTTTACTGATCATGGATAAATAGTTATCAAGTCATTAACATAGGTATATGTTAGAGACCATATCAATTCCTTCTTCTTCAAAATCAAATTTTCAATCACATTCATTAGAATTATAAGCTGGGACAAAAGCACCTACATTAGCAAAACATTCATTTGTTTCAAATGTGTTGTGGTTTATTTTCAAGGAGCTAATTATTTTCTTTTTCTGTTTAGATTTTTTTCATCAGGGTTGTGTTGTCAGAACAGGCCCGTCTAGCAGTTTTGGTTGGGCTCTTATTTTGTACTGGCCTATTTGGGTGAACTTTTTGCCTATCATTCGGCCCAGTTTCTAATGGTTTGAGGCCCATTGTAATTCTAAGGGAATTAATTTTTTTTGAATCTAAAGGTTTGCACAGCAAGTTTTCAACAGACAGTGTTTCTAGCACATTTTCAGTACTAAGTTTGTTTTCACGATTCTTTGTGACTAGGTGCTTTTTATTTTTTCATGTTTTGAGTTCTTTAGGGTGTGACCCATCAAAGAAACGAACTTTTTTAATAGCCCTACTAGACCTTCTAATGGGGGGTAATAGACTAGGCGTTTTATGTTTCTTTTTCTGTTTAAGAGAAACTTACGATGAAATCGATAAAGTAGGGGTACCTTTCTGAAGCTCTATTTTGTCTTGCTCTCCAGGTGTCGGGTTCTTGCTCGCTGACATCTGTCCTTTCCCTTTCTCTTCTCTAGTATACCTCCTTGTATATGTTTTTCCTGCTTCTTTCTTTCCTCTTTGAGCTATGTTTTCCTCCTCTATTGTCTCGTTTCTTTTTTGTGGGGTATTGTTCAGGCTGATTCCTTTCTCCATTCTTTCAATTCGGATAGCTGTCTTCCTATGGACCGGTACATTGCATGCTTCGGTCTGCAGAGGTTCATTGGACCGTTCCTCGTTTGTCTCGCATGTCTCGAGATTTTCCCATATTTGAATGAACGTCCCAGATGGCCCCTGATTGGTACCGTATTGATTGAAAGGAGTTTCTACCTGGTAACGGCGGGGTTGGTTGACTTCCGGCGCCGGTTGGCCGGTGATTAGTTCAATGGCTTTTGTAGCTAAATTTGCCGCGTCTTGCGGGTTTTGAGGCCCCTCTGTTTGGTATATTTCACGGAAATGAGGGTTGGCGAATAGAAGTGGAGCTAGCTCATCCTTCTCTTTAGAGGGTGGAGCTAGTTTCCATAATTTGAGCATTTGTCTCCTTCCATTCTTCATTTTCTATCGGTGAGGATTGCCTTGGGTTGTTAATTGAGTTTTCTTGCACCGATTGAGCAGGGGTTTGTTGGGAAGGGGGGCGGAGGATTTGGATCTGGGGTTGAGGGTTGGTTTGAGGGTAACATATTTCTTTGTAGTGTGTCGTGGGTGGGGTTGTATCAAGTGGTCGGAGAAAATAGGTGTCTTCCTCAAGAACAGTGAGAACCTCAAAAGGTAGTTCTTTGATTATCCCTCCTGCTAGAACCTCAATTAGACCGGGGACCTTTGCAAGGTCTGTGGTCGCAATAACTAGTTCTAGCTTTTGTAATGATTTCAATTGGGCCAGAGGACCATGGGAGAGAATTTCCCCGAATGAGCAACTAATCATATCAAGTTCGTTTTCACACCAAGCATGGTTTGGGTGGTAATGAATACAGCACCATAATTTGTATTTATAGTGAATTATTTTTCCTCCCAAAGAATTTGACCATGGGAAGCAGACATACCTCGCTCGATGTAGTAGTCGAAGATGATTTTTGAGGAAGGTCTCTCTTGGCATGCTTGATGGAAGTCGGAGTAGATAGCGCTGCTTTCCCCAGTAAACAAGCTCGAATTGCCCAGTCCATCGGGCACTTCTTTGCACTATCTCTTTGACATCTTCTTGAAGGTGTGGCCCCACCATTCTAGCCTCAATTAGAATTGTGTTTTGAAGCTTGTATAGTTCTTGTTAGTGGGCTGTGGTCTACCTGATGAAGACCGTTACTGTTGGACGGTCCTCCGATGGAGGGAGTATTTTAGATGCCGGTCTTCCTCGTGGGAGACTGACATTGTACTCCTTCTCCTCTTGGAGGCGAATGGGACAGTTCTTGTAGAGGTGATCCTCCTCATAGCAGTGGCAGTACCTCCTGGGTTTTCTGCAGTCAGCGACATCGTGTCCGTATTCGCAGCACTTCGTGCATCTTCCTAGCCACGAAGGAGCATTCAGATTTGGGGGGAATTTTGGCCTAGCAGCCGGTGGTGGTGGGAGGAGAGGTGGGGAGGGAGAGAGCGGCCTCTTCCTTAAGGAGGTAGGGGCCAGGATGACCACTTATTGTGGGGTGGCGGAACTCTCCGGAGGGAAGGGGTGAGTTGGTGGTGGGTTGGAGCAGTGATTCGGCCTCCATGGAACGTCCTTTGTGGGTTGTACGTGATGGTGTTATGTCCTACGCCAAAGTGTTTGTGACCTAGATTGACGGATTGAATTAACAAACATTATAATTATTATGAGATATTTCATATAATATGTGCGTATAGGTTATTTAATATAATTAAAATAGACCATGAATATGAAATTCAGCTTTATGTCATTAAAGTGCGTGACTTTGATAGTAAAACTATAAAGTGTTATGAATGCTATTCTAAATCGTCCCTGGTCATTTATGTGATATTTGTGGAGACAAATATACTTGCGAAGACATATAAATATATATTTATATACAAGCTATAAATGTACACCAGTATATTAGTTTACTGATGATCATGTTTTACTGATCATGGATAAATAGTTATCAAGTCATTAACATAGGTATATGTTAGAAACCATATACTGGACTGACCCGCCATAAGAATGCTACATGTTTTACGTCATTAGCGATTCTTGTAACATAAAGTATTTATAGTCCTTTGACCTAAGACTGTCTCGGTTCCCAACATGAGTAATTTTATACTTTAATATAATCTAACACTATCTTTAACCGGGTAGTCATAACGGTTATGATTAGGTATATAATGAATCATGTAGAGGGATGAGTGCAATCAAGACGGGATTTGTTCCTCTCATAAATGAGAGAGATATCTTTAGGCCTCTTGATGAATTGAACTGAAGAAATGTATGGCCATACTCAAATGAATTAATAAGAGTTATTAATGTCATTTGTTCTTGTTCAGTTTAATTTGAGATCAAGAAATATTAATCGATTAATATAAGGATGGCGTATTACATGCCTTATGATCGATTTAGATATCGCGCGACAAAGGGACTAAATACGTGATTGTTGATTAGATAAATCGGATCACCGATATTCACTTAAATTGGGTTGTCATGATGACTTGCTAGAGTCCGCTCATGATTTATAGACTGTCAAGTCTATTGCCAACATTAAGTGAACCTACAGGGTCACACACAAAGAACAAACTGAAACGAGTGTAGAAAATCCTAACGACTTATATGATGAGTTGCATAAGAATGTCACAAAAGATATTGTCATCTTATGTGATAAGATGCGATATATATGTATATAAAGACTATGAGCATAAAAGATCATGTAATCTAGAAGAGTCTTGATGATAGCATATGGATAATGATGAGTGATGTCATACACATCTTTTAGTGTGAAGAGACATGACTATTCACCTCTATATAAGGACATAAAGGGCTCCAAATTCATTAGACCATCATCATTCTCTCTCTCATTTTTTCTCATTCTCTTTTGTGAGACAAAAGAGAGAAAATATCCTTTCTCATTTGTGTGACAAAATTACGAAAGGGTGCTTTCGTTTTTGTATAATTACGAAAGGGTGCTTTCTTTTTGTATGACAAAAATGAAATAGTGCGATTATATGAGAGGAATTATACATCTTTTGTGAGACAAAATAAGAAGAAGAAAAATAGTTTTCTTATGCAAGAGAAGAACAAGCTACTAGCATATATATTGTTCTTCTTCCCGTTTTAAGAAGTTTGTTCATGTGGATACCGGTAGAGGCGTTCGTACTTTCGGCGCTTGTGATCTATTCGGCCTAAGAAGATGAGAACGGGTTGTTGAGAATTTCGGTGGAGACCGATTGTGTGTGCGGTAGATGACTTCAGCACGATCCGACCTGGATGGACTAGACGAACGAAAAATTGGTTAGGACGGTAACCGGTTTAGAGGCGCTTGGATAACACGCATGGTTTGAGCGTCACGGATTAAGCGTAATCCGAAAGGTATATTTAAGATTTATTTCTTTGATTTAACCGATACGCACGGATCCTCGGATTGGTTTTGGACAAATATTTTTGTTTTCTGCTGCGTTATGCATGTCCGAAACCCAACAGTACGGTCGTCCTTGATGGAAATGGCCTCTTTGGTTGTTCCCTCTTGGCCGGAAGTTTCTTCCTCGCTGGCCGTTGTTCATGGTTTTTTTGTTAAGAGTTGGGGTTTCTTGAAGGAGTGGAAAGAGAGAGCGGAAAGATTTGTAGGGTTGAACAGTAGATTTATAAGGAGTGAATGGGAGGCATAAGGATTTGCTATGGCATTGCATTTGTTGCCATATGCCTCCTATGTCCACCTTTCGGAGTCGCCCCTTGCTTTCGCTCTTTCCACTCTCTCTCCTCATTTTTGCAATTTTTCCAATAATTCTCGTTTTACAAAAGTACAAATAATCAATATCACCCAATTCTCTAATAATCATGAAAATCATTAATTATTAAAAATATATATTAAAAAACATAATTATTTCAAAATTAGTCAATTTAAACCACTTTCTTTATTTCAAACCAACATAAACACACAAATTCATAAAATAAATTTTGTTGCACAATCACATAATCACTAAGTAGAATCACTGGTAGTCTTCATGACTGAACTCGAGAAGCTTAAACCAGATCCTCCGAGCTTCTCTTTAGTTATTGCGTCCATTCTCTCTGCCATCTCTAAACTCATATTATTTCTCCAATCTCCTTTCACTCCTTTTCGAAAATATATATGATTCATCTTCGTGACATTTGTAATTCCATCTTCTTTTTTGTTGACATCTAAACTAGTTAGGCTTTTAAAGTTGCAAAGATCTACGATTTTCTTCGGTACTCCATCCATTTCCTCCTCTCTGGAGAACGAGTATCCTAAAAAATCAGCTATCTTTTTCACCCACCCAAGTGGATTCTCTAACAAATCCTCGTATTTTAAGAACAATATTTTCTGGGGTTTCTTCAAGCTCTCATTCCAGTACTCTAGCATATGTTCCCATATCGGCCCAGCTAATACTCGACCCTCGCAAAATAACTCGAAAGCTTGTGATAATGAAAATGTCTGATCTTTCGCTATAGATCCCATATTGATCATATGCCACATAGAGATTAAAGCGTCTTTTGGGTCTCTGCAAATATATACTATTTTACATTCAGATGCTCTCATAGCATCTGGAAGTACAGAATAAGCCGTGTGAAGAGAAAGAACTCATGGAGAAGGGAGACTTTCGAGATAAGATTGATTCCACGCGCAAAGAAATTCCAAAAACTTGACACAATCATGGGGGTTAAGTCTCAATAGAGGATGTGCTGCAAAATCATACCTATTTCGGTTTATTATGGCGAAGGTTATGGCTTTTAGCCAAGTCGTGCCGCATTTCGGGAAACTCGCGACAAAAATATCATCAGGTCGAGGTTTGAATGAATTTTGGAAAGATATGATTCCTGAGAGGGCACCTTCTCCTTGCCAGAAGCCCTTATACTGACGGAGAGGGATCCCCAGCAAGCGCTTCTCTTGCGGGAGAGAGAGAATCAGGTCTTTATATGGAGAATCTAATTCTTCTATTGGAAGAAAGATACGGTCATCTGGGCGTAGAGATTTTATTATTAAATCATCTTCTTTTTCTTTTTCGTTTTGAGGATTCGAAGGAATGTTGTTTTGATGGAGAGAATCGGCCATGATGAGAAAGAGATCAAAGAGAGCTGCTGGGCACGAATAATGGCAAAATGAGAAGTACAAATAATTGTCAAAAGAGAAGTAATTGCCAACTAGTGATCATAAAGAAAATGTTTTTTGTGCAATTTGATCATCAAAAATATTCTTATATAGCCTGTGGGGGAGGCTGGTCCCAAAAGTTTTGGTAGGGTCAAGGCTGTTCTTAAAATCAGACCCCCCACCCACCCACCCCAACAACCCCCGACAACAACAAAAAAGGTAATTCTCAATCAGAGCAATTCTCAAAATAGCCCCTGAGTTGATAATTTGTAAACAAAATAAATGTTTGGAGATTAGAGAAATATTTCCAGTCATCAATCAGGACTCATGAGCATTATCCACAAGTCCAAACTCTTCTCCAGAACCATATTATTCAAATCTAAAAGATAAGATAATTAAGATTGTGTGGCTTCTTGAAATCATAAGTCTATAAAGAAGGTGCAAACTACGGTAGGGGGTCAATTACTATTTAGAAAAATATTATTTATATTTTAGTGAACTCTTTCATATTCTATATATAATAAATATTTGACCATAATTATGGATCATGATTCTTTCGACCATCTGATTTAGATCTAACAACCAAAAATAACTTTAAATACCGGCTAATTAGCTCCCTCAATATGTGGCTCATTCGTTCCCGTGCAAGAAGAAGACGCCATATGTATATAAAATTGGGAGTCATATTAAAGTCATTCGAAACTCCCAATTATATGCACTCCTTAGCTATCACATATAGCTGACAAGATTAAGAACTTTAAATGTCTCACATTAAATCCAATTTCTAGTTGTTTTCTTTAATAGCTTCCCGTGGCTCTCATTGAATTTTTCATATAAAATATATTGTTGGGAGGTACATTGTTTAGAATATAAGATATATTACTGTAATATAAAAGTATATTGTATCTTTTTTGTGGAGAGATCTTTTTATTAGTTTCATCTTTAAATCTGGGTTGGCATCTTGTTACAGAAAAAAAATCATAATTTGAGATAAAAGATATATATGAAAAGTATATGTAATTATGAGAAAAACTGTATGATGAGACTTGCACATTCAACTATTTTAGTTTTCAGCTTCTTTTGTTTAGAATGTAAGGTATATTATTCTAAATATAAAGGTATAATATTGAAAATGTAAGGTATATTGTTATGAATATAAATGTATAATGTTTAGTATTTAAGATATATTGTTGTGGATATAAAACTTTAGGCTAGAAGATATGCGAGTCCGAAAGTCAACAATGTGAGTCGGTTGAAACTTTGAGATGATATATATTGGAGTCACTATGAATTAATAAAAAAATATTCAAGTGTATGGATCGTCTTCCAAGTTTGGTCTCTATTCTATTGAGAGCTAATATGAGCTAAATAGGATGGAATGTTCAAATTTTTTCCCATAATTTTAACAGTTCTCATAGGATCGGACATTGATCTACGAAGAATTCTAGAAATAAGTTGTCTTTTTTCATGCGCCCGGGTTCTCTTTTCCTCTTCATCTTCTGTGAACGAATCACTATGATGATATCTCGACTTACCTAATATTTAATTCATAACCACAACACAAACAAAAATATCATTAGCTTATGAATGAAACACTTACCTAATATTTAATTCATAACCACAACACAAACAAAAATATCATTAGCTTATGAATGAAACACTTATCTAATATTTAATTCATAACCACAACACAAACAAAAATATCATTAGCTTATGAATAAAACATAAAAATTTTAAATCATTGGTGCCAAAAAAAACTACAAAAAAATTGTGTACCAAAATTACTCAGTCCATTAAATATTGAATGTGTACATATCCAATTTCCACAACATTTCTCTAAAAATCACGTAATCGTTACACATCTCAACAAGGCTATTTCTTAATCTTCTATAACTTAACTCAAATCCCAAATCATTACAAAATACATCCATCTCACCACATAATTTACTTTAAAACAGTACAACAAGCCCCCAACTAGGAGCAAAAATTTAACTTCACATGAGCATAAAAATTTCATGTGGCTCTAACAAAAACAACAAAACTCAAGCGACTTTTTGAACTTTGCGATCAATTGAGAGGCTCCCAACTGGAGACTCAATTTGCTTTTCGTTGAAACGATCTCTCAAAAACTCAACAGCCATGAAAGTCAAAGCTGAGGCCGGTACGTACCAAATTACTCTTGGTACGCTTCCTCTAAACAGGCCGTTTGTTCCCTCTTTTGCCCAAATTATTCGCAAAGCATCAAGCCAATTTTTATACCTAATAAAATTGATGATAAAAAATTAAAGGTGGTATTAGTTGAGGTACAATTGTGCGATTTGAAGATATTTTGTGGCTGATTTGGGGCTGATTTGAGATTTAAGGTACCTAATTGTGGATCCTTGTACTTGTAGTCTTGTCTTGATTACATCTAGAGGCGTTGTGAGATATGCACTCAATCCTTCAAATAAATAATTATTTATAATAAAATTGAATAATACAAAATTGTAGATTGCAGGTAAAAATAAATAATAATTTAGTAATAAATACTTACCGCCAGCTAATCCGCCTAAAACAAGTCCCTCAAAGGAGTTACTAAAATTAAAATTACTGTTTGGAAAATACTTTTGCTTCCCAAAATCCGTCAAGTCTTTCAAAGCCTCGTAAAATGTGACCTAAATTTTAAACATCAAATTAATCAAGTATATAAAAAATGGTATATTGCTAGCATTTTTAAAATACAATTTAAAAACAAACCATTAGGCCAGCGAAAGGTACATCTCTTGCTAAAGTAGACCAATACCTGCATAAATCACAAACCCTAAATCATAAACCCTAACATAAACAAACCCTAAATCACAAAACCCTAATATAAACAAACCCTAAAACAAAATATGAACAACCCTAAATCATAATCCCTAATATGAACAAACCCTAAATCACAAACCCTAATGCCGACAAACATAAACTATTTTCAACCTCAAAAATCAACTAATCATCAATTACCCAGCATACAAGCCTCGTAAACCGTTATTCTTCACAATAGACCTTCCAGCCTGGAACATTCCGGAGTAATACCCGTACATCTCTCCCCCGCAATTCATCTCCAAATTGCGTCCGTTTGCAATCGCGCGCGTCCAACTCTCTCTTGTGCCTTGCACTTGCATTCTTTGCTTCATCACTTCACACGGCACGTAAACAAACGATCCGAGCGTATCTCCTGTTAAAAAAAAAGGACCTGGTTGTAATTTCCAAAAGTAAAAGGGACTGGATGGGAAATAATTTTGGGTATTTACCGATAATTATAGGGACTAAATTGCAAACAATTTTGGGGATTTACCAATAATAAAAGGGACTAAATTGCAAACAATTTTGGGGATTTACCAATAATAATAGGGACAAAATTGCAAATAATTTTGGGTATTTACAGATAATAAAAGGGACTAAATTGCAAATAATTTTGGGCATTTACCGATAATAAAAGGGATTAAATTGCAAATGATTTTGGGTATTTATGTACCGATGGCTCCAGCGATGAAATGAGACCAATGGCCGCTTAAATTAGGGCTGAATTCTTCAATCCATTTTTTGGTTGATTCTATTACTCCAAAATATGTGGCGCCTGTTGCGAGAGATCCAGTCACGCCAGGTGCAAGTCCTCTGTAAAACCCTAATTTGCGAAAATATTATCTTTTTGTGATGAATTTAGTTGTTTACAAAAGAAAATAAGTAAATAAGGGATGAAATATAAACCTCTCAAGCCGTCTGTGGCCCACAATGTTCTGACCATCTGAACGATCGTCTTTTGACCCTGATTAATTATACCAAATAAAATGTAAAAAAAAAGACATTTATTTACCTTAAAATAAAATGAAATTATGTGATTGGATGAAGTAATATTAATTTACATTAGTGCCAGTAATGATGCCCTGGCTTTGGATTCGAGTTTTGACAGTATCGATCGGATGCAACATTCCTTCCCCAAATGCCCCCGCAATTCCCCCCCACACGAATTCTCTCCAAACTGAAACAAAAATCACATTTAATTAGTCCAAACTCTTTCCTTCTCATCCCCAAATACAAAAATACTTGCCAAATAAGTTATCGAGTGAGATATTATTAGGGTTTGGGATTCTGTTCCGTTTCGCTGGCGACGCCATGGATGGAGGGAGCTTTGATTCAGGTTATGTTACGTTGCACAGAATGAATTCAGTTTTTGAGAGATGGTTTGAAAACGACGAGGGTTGAGTACTGGCACCACTGACCACTGCACTTTTTGACGGAATGAATATTCGTGATATTTTAAGAATTTTGTGTGGAGAAGAAAGAAGGCTTTAACAATGGAGGCCTTTTTAGTCCAGTTCGGCCCAATGGAAGTAAAAAAAATGGGAAAAAAGCGCTAGAAGGAGGGTTCGAACCTCCGACCTTGTGGTTAACAGCCACACGCTCTAACCAACTGAGCTATTCCAGCTTTTGTGATTTTCTATTCAGACATTTATTATTGTTATAGTTATAAATGAGGTAAAAAAATTCAGCAAAAAAAATAGAAAGGATTCGCTAGAAGGAGGGTTCGAACCTCCGACCTTGTGGTTAACAGCCACACGCTCTAACCAACTGAGCTATTCCAGCCTTTGTTGCAAGCGCAATTACAGTATTTAGATGTCAAGACTAAAGAAGTAAAATATTACAAAATATCTTTTCTAGAACTATATTTTTCTGAGTACTGCTAGAGCTCGCTATATTTTTTTAAGGGAAAAAAGTTATTGTGGACCTGTAAATTGATGGATTTTGTATCAGCTTATGGCTATGAGAGATGAGAAACTAGACCATAGTAAATGTGACAGATGTTAAATGAAACTTCAATACATAAATAAATATTACGGGGGACAAAATTCCCCAACAAATATGAGAGACATATATGAGATCCTTTTACCTCTCCATACTAATTTTGCAACTATCTGAATGTTTTTTGGACGAAAATACACTTGCTAGATATTGTTTTTTTTTTCATTTCTTTTCAAATGTCAACATACTCAACTAAATATATTTTAATTTTTATGAATGACATATGATATGGACAAAAAATATAATGATGGGCAATGTTATCTAGAAATATTATTAATTCATAAGAGTGAAGAAAATTTTCAACTTCTACCACAGGGGTTGAAAAGAAGTTAAAAAATATAGGTGGTGGTGATGGGAGCCTCTCATATAATTTCCGATGAACGGTACGTCAAAATGAAGAGGAGAAAATACATAGTTAATTGGGAGAGTGTGTCTGCCAAAAAAACCGCAGGTAAGAATAAAGGTTCTAAAAGCGCGCACACTATCGTTCTCCTTAAGTGGATGGGCAAACACGATACTCGCCTAGGGACACAACGCACAAATGTTAGGGCAACCACAATGCCTCAATGCCTCCTTAAACAAACAAGCTAAAATAACGAATCTCTTCAATATAAACGCACAAAATATATGGTGTTCAATTCAAGTTTGCCCATTAATAAATTGTTTCCAGATCTTTGTAAATTGACAAACTGCTTTGTCATCCCCCTAAAGCAAGGTAACAAGCATCACATAGAAGAACACATTTCGAAGACCTTGCAACTCCTTGAATTAAACGAGACCGTACAAAACTTTGCAACAAAGCAATAAATAAACGCTATGGACAAATTAATCAGAGTTGGGCCCTGCAGATAGGAGTGTAAACGGTTCGGATAGTGGTAATCTCAGATACGTATTCATATTTTTTTTCCGGATCCGGATCCTGAACGTCCCGGATACAGATAAAGTTCGGATATTAAAAGGATCTGGACACGGTTCGGATATTTCGGATACGGATACAGATCCAATTTTATTCAGATAATTAAAACGGATATTTAGTACTTAATATAAATATTATTTTATAATTCTCAAATATCATTATCATAAAATGCACTGAATTTTAATAAAAAGAACCAATTTTTTACTTTATAAAAATTATCACTATTTGATAAAACTTTTTTTGTGAGAAAATTTGGAGAGAGCTTAATATACCCCTTCAAAATATATTTTTTATATATTTATAAAATATTTATAAATTCTTTTTCATACAGTTTTCATAAAAAAGAAAAGAAAAAGATAATCTGGCCCATCTGACCTAACCAGGCACAAGCCCAAATCCCCTATCTAAATCTATACTTTAAAACTCCGGATTTCAAAACCTGGTTAGCTAAAAAAAATTATGAATAGATAAGAAAAAATCCTAAATCTAAAATCTACACACTATTTTTTGGGGGTTTTCTGCAGACATAACCAGATTTACCGACCTTATTTTAACTAGGTAACTTGCTGGTACTATCTGATTTTTAATATGATTCTTATTGTCTAAAAACCTCTTCTATTTTTTTTCTGTAGTACATAAGTTGTTTATCTTCTTAATTTACGTACATGATAGCAGAACATGATGAAATGAGAATAAATTGAATGATTTAAGCAAATGAGAACAAATATATAGTCACATTTTTTTTATTATTCTCAAACATTTTAGGATATACAGATTCTCAACGGAAGCAAAAACAATTCAAGTTGGTTCCTTCCCTCTCCCTATGAAGAAATAACAAAGAACTAACAAAAGATATTTTCCTCTTGATTAAAGAATTTAGTAAGGTGCTAATAATGCTCTTTGTGGAATATAAATCTTGCTGCAGTTTTAACTGTCGTGCCATGACATAGTCGCTCTAGCTCTCTCCCCAATGACTTAGGACCACAGTAGAAAACTCCTGCAGTTAACCATTCACATAAAAATGATAAAAATCTAATTAATTAAAACAACAAAATCATTAAAAATTTGGAAAATAATTTATGATAAAATAAATGAAAGAAAATGAGATTTTCACCTATGTTCTCTCCTCCGTGTCTACTAGCGAGGCCAGAAAAAACTCTGGGCCAATTTGGCCTTGCAAATTGTGTTCTCACCTAAAACAAAATTACAAAATAATAACAAGTGAGGGGTCAGTTTGCAACTTTGCATTCATAATAGTGGAAGGGAAATTAATTAACCAACTCACAGGAGTTCTAGAAATGATATCTATGCCGTTCTTTGTGAAATGAAGGGCTTGGATAGCACTAATCAGGGCTGATCTCTTGTCCCCTTCTTGGAAAATACTAGTTAAATAGTTGTACATCTCTATTACTCCCTAAATTAAATTAAATTAAAAAAAAATCATTCAACAAAATAGATATTGGGGGTTAAATTTTGTAACAAAAGATTCAGCAAAATAAATATTACAACCTTGTTTTTGTCTACATGGGAGACTTCTTTCATAATGTCTCTAAACCATTCAAAGGAGCCTTGCTCTCTAGTGACCCAATAGAAGTATGCCTTTCTTTTTCTCTTACCATTCACCTATGGAGAATTACTTTAGATTTATACTTTGTAATGTTTGTATAATTCTATTAAATATAAATTGTTTTGGATGTACTGAAATTCTTTTATTTTTGTTTTTGTATTATTTTTGAATTTATATTTATTGCTTCAGATATAAAGTATTTTGATATTTAATACATTGTTTTTAGATATTTTATATACTGTTTTGATGCTTAAATAATGGACCTTCCTGCAATATCAAGTCCTACTTAAAATATCCTCTTAATTTTTTGAAATCGCATATAGGCCCCTTGTAAATAAAATGAATAATAATAATAATAATAATAATAATAATAATAATAATAATAATAATAATAATAATAATAATAATAATAATAATAATAATAATAATAATAATAATAATAATAATAATAATTGCCTTCTGAAGGTTATTGGCTATATCTTTGAGTACACTAACAAATGGAGTTGCACCAATTCCGAGTCCAATTAGCAAAATAATATCATACTTTGTGTGATCTTGTGAGGCTGAACCGTATGGCCCATCTATTGCTATCTTTGGCAAATTTGAATTTCCCAAAATTAAAGCCTACAAACATATAAAACTTATTTTCTATAAATACCCAAAAAAATAGATGTATTTTCTTAACAAAATGAAATGGACACAAAAAGTCATAATTCTTTTATTCATTAAATTAAAATATTTATGAAAGTTACGAAAATATAAAAATGTATCAAAAAGAGTTCCAAAAAAAGAGAAAACATGAAAGTGAAACTAAAAAGAAACAATGAGTTGAAATATGTCTTTTTAAAATTATAAGTTTAGATACCAAAACCAACATTCTCCAATAAAAATAGAGATATTATCTCTTTTTTTTTTTTTTGCCAAAAAGAAAGATGTATCACCTCTTGAAAATTAGTATAAAATTCATAGCTCCAATCGCCAAGAGATCTGACATGCATACTGAGATGGTCATCATCTGGTGCAGAAGTTAATGAGAATGGATGCCTGGATTTCAGAAAATAAATTTCAGTTAACTCGATTTGTTTTATTAATATTCTGGAAGTTAGGAAAAAATATCGTCATTACCACTCAAAATTAGATATCTGAGGGCACCGTACGAAAACAAACATTCCGCTTCTATATTTAAACCCTGATGGCTTTTTCATCTTTAAAGAAATGACCTTTCCAGGATAAATTCTCGCCTAATTTGCAAAATGTTGTCAATTTCAAATCACCAGAATTTCACAAGATCAAATTTCAAATAAAGGAGATTCAAAAAAACAAATTTCAAATAAAGATGGCCATAAATTAATTTACCTTCATGATTTTAACAGTATATACTTCTGATCGAATCGTTCTAACTATACGCTCTCCCACATAAATTATTACTGGAATTGCTATATACATCCATGTCTATATTTAATTAAAGATGGTAAAAAGATATTAAAAACAAATCTACTTTATAAAATGCAAATAAATAGAGAAAAACTAATGAAAAATATTAAAAAAAAACATACCGTCTTCTCAGTAAAATCTTTCGCTAAAAATAAGAACATCGAATGGACAATAAGCAAGACATACACCAAAACAAACACGTGATGCGAGTACCAGAAGGAATTGAATCCTACAAATCGTCGGATCGGTCCGGGGAGAGATTGAGGGTTCCTTCTTGGGGGACTCAAAGCTAATAAGAAGGCGAAAATGATAAGCACCACCATTATTAACCCCGTAAAGCCCTCTATGGATGTTAATATGTTGAGGTATGACGGTTTCACGTACCCAAAATCTCTCCCGATTGTTCGACGGAATAAAATTGGATTTGCGTTGATAATTCGTGGGAAGTCGCATGTTAAATGAACGCCTGCATGAAGAATTATTCCAATTATGATTCCTCCTGCGATAAGCTATATTAGAAAGAAAGAAATTATGATTAATTGCGTGTATAAAGTTAGTTATAAAATTATGTCAAATTCGCAAAAAAACACTGTCAAAGAAATCCATGTATTATTGATAATTACAATTTAAGCATAATGCATGGTTTTTTTTTTCAAGTTTTCCTATCAGCTATTTATTTCTTCATATCATTATTACAATTAAATAAGATGCGCCCGATTTTCACCATATCATAAATGCTTTCAAAAAGGTTCATGTGTTTATGCTGACAAAAACATTTTTACTACATGAATTTCAACAGAAAAATATATACACTTACACATTTATATACAAAAAATATATTATATACCTTATGAAAGTTTATGGTATCATTGAACGGCACGAAGAACCCGATCCGACGGCTTTTACGAAGCCATGTCACCGTATTTCTACAAACCGGCAATAGCACAAGCGCCATGTTGAATTTAAGCGTCTCAGCCGCACCTTTAGCAGTGGTTAGACAGTAACCCATGACTTGAAATGCTGATCTGTGTCGGTATTGCACGAATTTCCAAGCGAATAGACCGGCACATATGGACAACCAAAGGAATGCAATCCAAAATCGTCTCCAGTTGGTTCGCAGGGCGAGGAGAAATGGAGAGGACAGTCGAGAGTGGTGATTGGTTGAGGGGAGGGGGAGGGGAAGGGATTGTGTTGACCATGGTGATGGAGTTGTAGCATATGTTGACATATCAATGTGACTGTTTATCTGCATAAAAATGGGACATTTGTTATTGTTTAAATAATGTATTAATTCAATATTATATAGACAATTTCTATATATAACCTCCCCATTTTCTAAGTACTCAAAGCAACCTGATTTTCAACTTTTTTTCTTTGTTTAAAACTGTTCGTAATTTCAAATTATCGTCTCAAATAAATTAATGCTTAAACTTTGCTTCATGTTTCATGTAAGTTTAGTATTTTGAACATGTTAATCATGAAGCAGGATTTGAAATCATATTTTGATATTTGAGACAGAATTTGAAATTCCGAACTAAGTTAATTAGTGAGTTAAATAAGAACATCAAGTTAAATGAGTTAAATACTTCAACATGTCTTTAATATAATTATTCAGATTTAATCATTAGCACAAAATGACTCACAAAATGTTCACGTCATTTTGTAAGTAAGAGCAGGCAAAGTACTCCAAATTTATAATTAAGATGAGATTTTAACTCCATTTGAACAGCTCTAATATAATTAGTTACTTGTTGCTCAGATTGCGGTTATCAGGCTGAGTCAGTGTAATTCGGAGAATTGCGAGTCTGAAAGTGTAAAATTATCTATTTCAAAAAAAAAAGAAATTGTAAAATTAACCTGGATCTTTACTTGATCAGCCTGGAGCTCTTCCAGTATCAGTTTGGCACATTCAGTAGCCTCTTCTTGACTGAATCTCAGATTATTCACAGAAGCACTATACAGTATAGCCTGAGACAGAAGTGAAAATTAGTAATAAATTTGAAGTTGAACATAATGAAATTATTTTACAATTTAATTAGCATATGTATAAAGGAAAACATTTGATCATAAATATGATTATTATTTTTTTAACGGTTGTTTTTGTACATACTTGAATTATTTCCTTTTCTGTTGTTTCTTCGCACATCTTTCTCCCACACCTGGAAAAAAGTTCACATGATTCATTTGCAAAGTGAAGAGGAAAAAAAGGAAGAAAATATTGAAAAATGTTTGGAAAGATGAATAGTGTAAAATTAATTACGCATCCAAGTAGATTTTTATTTTAGAACTGGATAAATTCACATTTATATTTCCAACTTCACCAGTGTCACTCGCTTCCACCTTACCTAATCAACAATATAAAATTATATGATCCAAGTTAGATAATTACATATAAACATAAGAACAATTTATTTATTAATTATTTTAGCAATTTTTCTTCATTAATAGAAAGAACTCATTTTCCTTGAAAAAAACCTCACATTGTGGTGATTTGCATGAAGCATCACTTGTTTCTTCTACGTCAACCTCTCTCCATTTCAAATCCCCATTTGCATCAAATTCAATGAACTCCATTTTCATAGAAGGAAGAGAGAACAACTTATCCTCTTCTTTTTCAACTTGCTCATTTTCAACTTTCTGAAAATACGAACTGCTACTGCTGATACTACTGCTACATCGACTGCAAGTGGTTCTACTTGAATCATCATGAAAGTTGATATCAATTTCGATACTAGGCGGGTTCTGGTCAGAGGAGTGGCTCGAGCTTGATGAAGCACATGTGTCAACTCCTGACTGGCCTTCAATCGAAGATTGGTTTGAAATTTCTATTATTTCTTGAGAGAGAACCATTTAGTTCAAGGGTTGAAAAGGAGATGGAAATGAAAACTGAAATGAGTTTCAAGGATCAAGAATTTAAATCATGGATTGTTTTTCGCTTATTGGTCCAATTTAATCATACTCATTTTATTTGAGAGAGAGAAAGTAGTAAAGTACATGCATGTAGATGGGAAGGTTGGAAAATGGTGGCTTCTATGGTTGATTTGGTGTAATTTAGAGAGAGAAAGAGCTTATAGCCTCTAGGATTTGACATTTATGTGCTGACATGGGATTTGTTTATTGGCTGGCTTCCTGGTGAACCAGGACCACCTAATAGTTTCTCAAATAGGAATTAAAAGAGGTGTTGGAGTTAGTTGTTGACTAATCATCTTTTGTTTTGTCATCATTACTATGAACGGTTTAGTTGGGCTAATTAAAACTTTGGTGCCCAATGAATAAAAGTTGGTCACTGTAATTTATTAATATTTCATAAATATTGAATAGACATAAGGATAGCTCGCGCTTGCGCGGCATTGTTTAACTATTTAATTTTTAATGTTATGAAATATTTTTTTAGAAAAATGATTATTTAACACAAACCGTAATAAGTTTACACAATGTGTATAAAACAAAATCCATCATAAACTGATACAATAAATATTAACTGAAAAGACAAAACTGAGTTATCCTCCTTTTCATCAGGCAGTAGACTCAATATGGGCATATATAATTAACAAATAAAGTATATGAAAATAATGTAATGAAATGACAAAACATGATGTACCAATAAAAAATTTATTTAAAGAGTGAAAGAAAATAGTGCAATATAAGGGACCAAAACCAACAGAAGTCTCCTATGTTTTTTTTTTTTGAAAGAATGGCGGACCATTCGTTGCAATTAACAGAATATATAAGATACAGTTTGGTTGAGGACCAAACTTAGGACATAACTAGAATTAAATGAAACATACTAGCTATTTAATTTATACTCAGCAGTATTTTTTCCAGAGTGTTGTCACGTCAACCGCCTTTCTTGCTATTGACAGCGGTGGCTGTGTTTTGCCGTTGAAGATTCTAGCGTTTCGTTATTTCCATATGCACTAGGTTATAGCTAACATGAGAGATTGCCAGTCCTTTGTTTGTCCATTTTTGTAGCTTACTCGTCCTTTCTCCCACAATTGCGGTAGGGTTCCTATGAGATTTGTTTTTCTTGGTGCGTTGGAGTAATGTTCCGCTAGCTTCCGAGTGGCTCTCATAAAGGAGCAGTTAACAAAGAGATGGTCTCTGTCTTCTGCCGTTGCTTTGCATAATATGCAAAGAAGTGGGAGTTGCACTTCTTTTCTCCTTAGCTTATCCACCGTATTTACCCGGTTGTGTAAAGCTAGCCAAAAGAAGAAACAAACTTTTAAGGGTGCTTTAGTTTTCCTCAGACTTTTCTGCCATTGGCAATGTAGCCCCGGGTTCCTTAGGAACGTGTATGCAGATTTTGACGAGAAGTCACCAGAAGGCGTCCATCTCCACACAGTCGTCCCCATTGTAGGTCAGTAACCGTAGAAGTGTGATATTTGTTGAGAAGAGAGGCGAGGTCCCTCACAAAGTAAGATGCGTTACTCGTGGTTGAGGCACTCAGGTCGGCCGTCGAGTTAATTCCATAGAGTTTGTTCATGCAGTCTTTCCGGATACTTTGGTTCGGTCCGTCTAGCTTCCAGAGCCATTTAAGGAGTAGCGCTTCATTTTGCACTTCCGGATCCGAGACCACCATTTCTTTTTGGTAGCGTAACTGTTTCCCAGTTTATCAAACTAGATCCTGGCTTGTATTCGTCATTGCCTTTCCATAGGAACGTCCTTATGGTTCTCTCTAAATGGAGAAGGAAACATTTGGACAATTTGAATACTTGCATCGTCATGTAAACCGGAAGGGCTTTGAGCGTGGATGGAATAAGGGTGATTCTTCCTCCTTTCGACAAGAACTTCCCTTTCCAAGACGTCATTCTGTCTTGTATTCTCTTGAGTAAAGGCATGTAAGCAATTTGGTTCGGCTTGTTTAAGGTTAGAGGAAGTTCGAGGTATTTACAAGGTAGAGGGTTTTTGTCACATCTAAGCAGTTTTTTGACCACTTGATTCAGTTGTTCCGGGATGCCTATCAAGATGAAGGAGCTCTTTGCCCAATTAATTTCAAGCCCTGAAATTTCTGTGAAAATATCTAGCGCTTTTGAGAGCAACTTGAGATTTTTCGGGTGTGTTTCAATGGCTATGATCGTATCATCAGCGTATTGAAGTACTTGTGTTTCTAAAGGGTATGACTTTTGAATAGATGATCAATTTTTTTTAATAATATCTGGAAGCACATCTACTGCTATGTTGAAGAGTATAGGAGAGAGGGGGTCTCCCTGTCTTACCCCTCTTTGATGGTAGAAAAATTCAAATGACGTACCATTAACTTTTATCGATGAACTCGAAGAAAGTAGGATGTTGTGAATCCACATGATCCACATATCCAGGAAGCCTTTTGAAGTCTCATCAAATAGCTCCAAGCTATGTTGTCAAATACCTTTTTGAAATCAATCTTCATTAAAACGGTCGGAATTTTCCTCTTTTTAAAGAAGTTTGCAACTTCTCTTGTGACTATGAAGGTCTCAGCTATTGAATGGTTATTGATGAAGGCAGTTTGATAACTAAGTATAATTTACAGTAGGAGCGGTTGTAGCCTATCTGCGAGCAATTTGGGGATGATCTTGATAGGTGTAGAGATGACACTAATTGGTCTGAACTCATCAATCTTGTTAGGCCCTTCTTTCTTGGGGATTAACGTGATGGATGCCTTGTTGATCTTGCAGAGATCCAGTCTATTTGTGAAAAAATCTCATTATAACTTTCATAATGTATTCTGCCATCACCAGCCATATTTTCTGTACAAATTCTATGGGCATCCCGTCCGGCCCCGAGACTTTCCCTTTTTGAATGTTGAATATCGCGCTCCAAACTGAAAGGAAACGTGTGTAATTTCAGAAACACAGCGGAATTAAAATTTTACCCGTTTCCTAACCGAGAATCCGTGTATTATCAATCAAATCAGAAAAATAAACCTTATTTATACCTCGGATTCGGCTAATCCGTTTGTAGGGCTTCGCGATTCATCTCCAAATGATCTCCCTGCGTCTCCTTGCGGATCTGATCACGAAAAGGCGCTACGACTCCGGCACCGCCCTCTACACGTATCCACACGCGACTAACTCGTTGGAGGAGAAACCGAGATTACTAGATCCGGTTTCTCTTTCTCTCTCTCTCAATAGACGGCTAGGGTATGGTCTAAATCTTCTGACCTAATCAGATGAACCCTTCATCTATTTATAGCATCTAATGATTACATCTCTTCACCTTCTTTTTTATTTTCTGTATCCAACCGAGTTAGTTATGTTTGTGTGCGACCCTGTAGGTTCATTTAATATTGGCAATAAACTTCAAGTTTATAAATCATAAGTAGTCTCTAGTACGACGTTATGATTACCCAAATTGAATGAATGATGCGTGATCATAACCTATACATCAATTATGTATTTAGTCCCTTTGTTAAATGATATTTATATTGATCATAAGACATGATTTTATGTCATCCTTATTATGATCAATTCTCTTTCCTGAATTATAATTAGACTGAATAAATTAAAAGATATTAACAACACATGCTAATTCTTTCATACACGGCCGTGTGTTTTCCTTCGGTCTCAATTTATCAGGGGGCCCTGAGATATCTCTCTCGTATCCGAGAGTAACAAATTCTATCTTGATCATTCACATTCCAACTCATGGTTTACTAAATACCGGATCATAGCTTTTATAATTATCCGGTTAAAGACAACGTTTGACTATGTCAAAGTATAAAGATATGCATGCAGGAATCTATGATGACATCAAGTCAAAGGACTACTCATACATTAGATGATAAGAAAACACTAATGAGACAACGTTTGACTACGAGGCAGGTCTTTATTAATGGAGAGCTTGAGCGGCGCATGATCGGAAGTGGTCATAGACAGGTCCATTAAGGACGGGATTATGTTAAGCCTGAGAAAGTGGTGTGACATAAATGCTCTGTCTAGCTTAGAAAACATCGGAAACGGTCATTTGCTCGACCATGTATATTGCCTTCCATGAAGCGGGATTTCTATTAAATTCATTAAGTTCAAGATATGATTGAATTCTAAGATGTTTACCGGCGAATGTGAGTCACCCGTTGACTCATTTAGTGATCGGACGATGTTGAAGTCGCCTACTATCAACCACGGATTGTCTAAGACTTCATTTTTATCGTGGAATACTACAAGTTCTTTGAAGAAATCACTTTTGCTAGCCTCATCCGTTGGGCCATAGATGTTGGTTAGGAGGAACTTGAACCCATTAACATGGGTGATTTGAGCAGAGAGTGAGAAATCGAGAGAGAAAGAGTGCGAGATGGAGAATGTCCTTGTGGAGTCAATCATAAGTCCCCCCTTGTGCCGATTGCATTTTTAAAACAAAAATCTCTAAATCTAGACGTGCAAACTGAACACATGTTAAATAAATTGGGTGAGTCCCATTTAGTTTCTTGAAAGCAAACTAAGTTGCAATTCGCATCACGAATGGAGTCCTTGACAACTTTACATTTCTTATGATTGCCAAGACCTCTTACGTTCCAAAACATTAAATCTAAATTGTTAAAAAGGGTGCATTCATTAAAACAACAAAAGGTGCTACTACTAGCTAAAAATAACAAAAACTGGGACTCATTCCCTAGGGCAGTAACCCTAATTATAGAGGGCGTTTTCATCGCCGTAATCAACCTTGTCCAGGTCATCATCATCCTCTTCAAAATCAAATTTCATGAGATGCTCATCTGGAGGTGTTGCTGATTTGAAATTGCATACATTATATGACAAAGAGTTAACTTTAGAGTTAAGATTAAGAGAGCATGAGCTTATAATTCTTCTTTTAACATTTTTCCTTATTTCATTTCGACCTTCTTTAGCCCGTTTGTTTTTATTTGAAAGTAGGATGATTGGGTCAGAATGGGCCTATCTTGGGCCGATTCCTTTTATTGGTGGTATTGGATTGGGATTAAGGCCACATAACTTCCTAGCTAAATTCTCTTTTGCTATATTTTTTTTTTATTCTTCATGGTTGCTTCTTTAGATAGTGCTTTTAGGGCTTGTATCCCTTTTGTTGGTAATATTTTACAATTCCTACGTTTAACAAAATTCTTTGGGATTATGGCTCTAGTTCTATCGAAAAAGTATACATTTTTTTTGGACTTAGTGGATCTTCGTTTGTTGATTACTGAGTTATGTACTACAGATGAAATTGGCAAGAAAAGGCATGCTATGTATTTTTTCACTTTTGAAACAGATAGAGTACTGGAGAAAGAAGAAACTCTTATACTTGAGCCTGTATTTTTCTTGTAGGGCGCAGTGTCAGTGGGTCTCACTGCTGTCTTTTTCCCCTTTTCCTCTCTAGCGAATCGTAGTTTGACTTGTCCTTCCTCCTTTCTGCATTTGTAATTATTTCTTTTTGCGTGCAAAGATCCTCCACGTCCATCTCATGAATGACGACCCCTCTGTTTCGTGCGTTTGTCGGCATGTCTGACGTGATGGCGAGCTGACCCGATCTGACTCCCGCCGTTTGACTATGGCTTGAGATTTCCTTCTCGAAAATTTCCCCAATTTGAATGAAGGGTTGAGATCCTTGTGGTTGATGTTGTTGCATGGATAGTCCCACCCCCATGGATGAGGTCTGAACAGCCTGATTCATTGTTTATTCGCTCGTCGTCACTGACCGAGGAGGTAGCAGAGATTTTGCTAGGGTGACCAGCGTGGATGGGAAGCTCGTTAATGGATCAGTTGAGAAAACAAGGGGAGCAAGAAGGTCCTTTGCCTGCGATGGCTCGAAACTTTCCCATATTTTCTTAAGTGCCATTTTCTACTCCGGCTGTGGGTTTATGGTCTGGCAAGTGTCATGAGGGTTATCGGAGTCCAGAGATTCGTCACTGCCGAAGTCTTTTCTCGAGGGAGTACAAGGATCATGGTGTGGCGGTGAAGGCGTGTTTCCTCTGTTTTGAAATTTGATCATGTTGAGGAAAGATTAAATTTTCTCCGGCGTTGGGGAGCGGTCCTGGGGGATAAAGAATGTCGTGTCTTCCACCGCCACCCTCTTGACCTCGACCGGGACATCTCTCCCAAGACCTCCGGCGATGAGCTCTAAGATCTTCGGTACACTTATGAGCTTGGTGCAAGCCATACATTGCGCAATTTCTCCATGGATTGCATGCCATTGAGTGGGTCGTGGTCCAGTAGCACCCCAAATGAGCTAGTGACCGTCATGAGCTCATTCTCGCACCATGCATGCGCTGGCAAGTGCCAAAGATCCAACCAAATTTTGAACTTGAAATTGACGATCTTACTTCTTATTGAGCTTGTCCATGGAAATATCATGAAATTGTCCCGCATTAGAGGTAATTAGTGCTTGTCGGAGAAGGTGAGTCGAGTCATGGAAGGTGGGAGCTTGAGCAGGTATTGGTCCCTTTCCCAGTACACAAACTGAAACGGTTCCTGCCACTCCGCCGAGTTCTGCATGAGGATTCGAAGAGTGGATACATCATGATGTTCAACAAAACGAGCATTGATCACGACGGCTTGTTCCAACTCGGCAATGAGCTTGTAGTGTTCGACGGACTGTGAGATGCAGCAGGTGGTTCTTTTGGGTCTTCCCGCCGGCATCGCCTCGTCTCTGAGTGTGCCACGTGGCAGGAGAGTCTCTATCTCGTAAGGACAGTCCTTGAACACGTGCCCTATTTTTCGGCAGTTAATGCATCTTCTTTGATCTAGACATTCTTCCGTCTTATGACCATATTTGACACATCTCCAGCACCGGCAGTACCAGGAGGGGTGGTTGGGGTCTGGCGGGAATACTGGTCGTACAAACGGGATAGGCTCAGTGCTCGGAGGTTCTATGAGGGGGGGGGGGGGGGGGGAGGCCTTTTGCGAGTGGTTTCATTGACTGTGGACCGCCAGTATGGGTGTTCCGGCCTGCTGGAGGAGCTGTTAGTGACAAAGGTACGACGAGGTACGTACTGGTTCCTCGTTTGTTGGTTTGAGTTATTGGACCAGAGAGATACCTTCATTGAGTGAAACCTGGAGGAGGGTCATCATTACCCTGGTTGTTCTCGGGCTGCCTCCCGATAGCGCTTCGTTTAACGCCTTTAGCTAGGCGAAGCCTCCCCACACTTAAGTGCTTTGTGGGGGATCCACAAACTCTTCGTCATTCGACCATCCTTTGTCGAAGTTCCCATAGTAAGGTTTGAGACGGTGCCCGTTCACCTTGAATGTTCTTCTGGTTTGTTCACTTGTGACTTCATAAACTCCATTATCACAATCCTTAGAGATGACAAACGGGCCTATCCAGCGAGACTTAAGCTTTCCTGGATGAAGTTTGTGTCTCGAATTGAACATTAAGACCTTGTCATTAATTTTCAGACTTTTGCTCTTGATGAACTTGTCATGTAAGGCTTTGGTCTTATCCTTGTAGATTCGAGAGTTCTCATAGGCATCCAGCCTAATCTCCTCCAACTCGAGAATTTGCAACTTGCGAGCTGTGGCGTCATTGGGGTAGTCCAAATTGCATTGTTTAATTGCCCAATACGCCCTATGCTCCAACTCAACGGGTAGATGACAGCCCTTACCATAAACCATCCGATAAGGTGTCGTTCCTATTGGCGTCTTATACGCTGTACGGTAAGCCCATAGTGCATCGCCAAGTCGCAAGCTCCAATCCTTTCTATTTGGACTGACAACTTTTTCGAGGATAGACTTGATTTCTCTATTCGAGACCTCGGCTTGACCATTAGTTTGAGGGTGATAGGCGGTTGACACTTTGTGTGACACATGATAGGACTTGAATAAGTTCTCCAAACTTTTGTTCACGAAGTGTGTGCCCCTGTCACTTATGATTGCCTTCGGTGTACCAAACCTTTGAAAGATATTTTTCTTTAGGAACTCAACAACGGTTTTAGAATCTGCCTTCCTAGTGGCTATGGCTTCTACCCATTTAGACACATAGTCCACTGCCAAAAGGATGTACTCGTACCCGTAAGAAGATGGGAAGGGACCCATAAAGTCGATTCCCCAAACTTCAAACACCTCACAGAACAAGATTGGGTGTTGGGGGTTTTCATTTCTTCGAGAGATGTGTCCTATCCTTTGACATCTATCACAGTTTTGCACAAAGGAATGAGCATCTTTGTGCAAAGTGGGCCACCAAAATCCACTTTCTAGAACTTTTCGACGCGTTCTTTCCACACCAAAGTGGCCCCCACAGTGTAATGAATGGGAAAAATTCAAAACTGACTGCACCTCGTGGTCGGGCACACAACGTCGGATAATTTGGTCGCCACATAAGCGGAAGAGATCCGGGTCATCCCAAAAATAATGCCTTGCATCATATTTTAGCTTGTCCTTAACGGCCTTAGGGAGGTGAGAAGGGAGAACTCCTGTAGCAAGATAGTTCACTATATCAGCAAACCAAGGCTCAGGTCCGAATGTGACGACTGAGAAGATGCCATACACATGTTCCTCTGGGAACAGTTCGCTAATTGGCAAGATATCGCCTTCTTTCGTTGGAAGCCGGCTCAAGTGGTCAGCCACTAGGTTCTGCGAACCCGCTTTATCCCGAATTTCCAGATCAAATTCTTGCAATAGTAGAACCCATCGCAAGAGTCGTGGCTTACTTTCCTTCTTTTTCATTAGATAACGCAATGCGGCATGATCGGAAAAAACTACTACTTTAGTCCCCAAAAGATACGACCTAAATTTCTCAAGCGCGAACACTATCGCAAGCAACTCCTTTTCTACGACCTCCATCATAGGAGGGTTTAGCCTTCTTTGTGGTTGACGTGACGGTTTTGCGTCATCTTCAAGCACGATGCGGTGCATGCATGTAGAGTGTGGAATCCCTGGTATGTCCGCAAGTGTCCAACCAATCGCCTTCTTGTGCATCTTCAGAAGGCTTACAAGTTTTTCCTCCTGTTCTGGCTTGAGAGAAGAGGAGATGATAACGGGGAGGGTTTCATCTTCACCTAAGTGAGCATACTTTAGGTGGTCTGGAAGAGGTTTTAACTCGAGGGATGGCGCTTTTTCAGTAGAAGGTAACATGCGCTCCCTTGGAATAGTCAACTCACGTTGAAAGTCACTTGCATAATGTACACTCTTCGCAATTTGATCATCCAAGCACGGATTTTCCTTACTATCAATTATCTCATCAGGTTCTGCCACTATGAATTCGGTGATACACTCCTCTAAAAGTTCTTCTTCTTCATTTGTCGACTCGATGTAGGCCACAAAATCCTCAGGGTGTCTAATACTGTCGAAAAGATGGAAGGTGATTATCTCTTTTGCGAACTCCATCGTGAGTGTCCTAGTGTGTACATCGATCTTTGTTTTGCTGTTTTAAGAAACGGCCGTCCAAGGATGAGAGGAGAAGAATTCGACGAGAAGGATGTAATCTCGTCGGCTTGCAGAACATAGAAATCTGCTGGAAAGAGATAGCCATTCACCTTAACTAAGACATCCTCAACAACTCCCGCTAAACTCGCGATGGATCGATCAGCTAGTTGTACCACTACTCGTGTGCTTTGCAGAGGTCCAATACCTGACTCAAGATAAGCCGAGTAGGGCATGACATTAATGGATGCGCCTAGATCTACCAAACACTCCCCAAAAGTTCGATTCCCGATAGTGCAAGGAATTGCAAACACTCCAGGATCCTTCTGTTTTTCTGGGAGTTGTGCACGCGAAGCTGCCGACACATTTACTCGCACAGTCTCATTCCCTCTCAGCTTACGCTTGTTAGTGCAAAGTTCCTTGATGAACTTCGCATAAAGAGGAATATCTCGAATGCAGTCGAGAAGGGGAATGTTAACCTCTACCTTTTTCAAGATTTCAAAGATGTCGCGGTTTGCTTCTGCTAGCTTACTTTTTGTCAACCGCCCAGGAAATGGTATAGTTTGTGACTTCTTCTTTTTCTCCTTATCCAAGTCCTTGGGTGTAATCACTTCATCCTCAACTTCTTTCTCATGTACCTCAGCCTCCTTTCTTTTCTCAGAAACCTCCAACTCCCCCTCTTCTTCTATTTTCTTGTCTTGTTGTAGCACATTGCCACTACGGGTTGTGACTACATTCACATTTCTGCTTGTGCCCCCGTTTGTCGGTTTAGGTTGAGATGGGAGCTTCCCCGAGCCTTGCTCCTTGATGGTGTTCACTTCTAAGGCTAGCTGGTTTACTGTCACTTCAAGGTTTTTCATTTGTCTCCGGGATTCATTCTGATCTTGCATTAGACTTCCTACCTCCTTCCTCACTTCGGATACTACACCATTTAGATTCTCGAGCATGCTTGAGAGGTTACCCACTACGGAAAGTACAGATGCAGTGTCATTCTGCTTTGGTGCACCAGAAGAAGAAGAAGGTTGACCGGTTTGAGAAGAGTTATGGTCTTGGCGCAACTGAGGTGGAACATAATTTGTCCCTTTTTGGTAGTAGCCACCACTCCCTTGATATTGGTTATTGTTGCTTGAGTTTTGTTGATGGGTTTTGGGTGGTGGCGGGTCCTCTCTCCATCTAAAACCTGGGTGGTCATTGTGCCGATGGTTGAAGTTTGGAAAATTGGTTTGAAATTTATAGTTATTCGCGTAGTTCACGTTCTCTCCTTCAACCAATCGAGGACAATTCTCTGATGTGTGGTCGCCGGGACCACACACTCCACACTTCTTTGTTTCGTTCTTCACACCAAAATTCTTGAGAGCCATTTCTAATTGCTTAGTTATTAGGTTGCTGATAGTTACTTCCATAGTCTCGGAACTGGTACTAGAAGCCAAGTTGACCTTCCGGGTTTTTGCGTCATATTGAGACGACGCAGCCATTTTTGAGATGAGAGATCTTGCTTCTGCCGCTGTTAGATAAAGAAGTGATCCGTCTGCAGCTGCACTCACGATGCTCTTCGTTTCGTACTTCATTCCTTCTACGAAGTCCCCGATGAGCTGTTGCTCGATGATTCCGTGTCCTGGACATTCTTCACATAACCTCACAAAGCGTTCGTAGTATTCGCTAAGAGTCTCGTCGGATGCTTGGACGATGCTGGTAATCTCCTTCCTTAGCTTCGAAGTAAGACTAGGGTTATGATATCTTTGCATGAATTTGATACAGAGTTCCTCCCAGTTGTCGATCGGGTCCCCCTCCAAATGTCGCAGCCAATCCTTAGGTCCCTCACCCAGACAGTGAGAGAAAGCTAACAATGCTATTCTGTCCTTATTCTCATCATCATAGTTACTAGTGAAAGTAGCTATGTTGAATTTCAGTTCTGTGATAAATTTCCTAGCATTTTCAGTTGGTCTACCATCAAATCTAGGTAGGTGATTTAACAAGTTATGTGTTAATTTAAAACCGGGCACTTGAGGTAAAACTATCTTAAACGGGCTTTCACCTAAGACTGGTGCCATATACTCACCTAAAGTTTTCTCCCTAGTTTGATTTTGTTGATTTTGCAAACCCTGTAACATTTGGGCTAATAAATTCTGCATTTGAGGGTTTTCTAACATTTCATTCAACATATTCGGATTTGGATTATTATGAATATTATCAGGATTATTAGACATGTTTGATTTAGGGTTTATAGAATTAAAATTAATTAAGGGAAATGCAGAGATATTTAAAGAGCCTGGAAAGCGAGATGATGAGCTGTCTCCCTCTTTGAGATAATCTTCGTGCAATCCTCTTTCTCGAGCTCTCTGTGTCCTCAAGCGTTTTTGAGTATCTGCTAGTACTTCTTCAAGAAATCCGGGAGTCAATGCTTCTTCTTCGCTACTAAATGACATAAACAAAGCTAAACTCTTTTGTCAGTATTAAAGGGCCTAACCCCTTCAAAAATATAAGCCAAATTTAATTATTGTCTCCTCCCCGGCAACGGCGCCATTTTGATAAGCCCGCGAAATAGGTCGTTTTGTGTTTTCTAATTAACGGAATTATGCAAACAAAATTGTATTATTAACCCTTTCTTTTATTTAATTTCAGGTAGTATAGAATGAGAAAGGGGTCGTGTCCACAGAGAGGAGAGAATTAATTCTGGACTTAATTGATAAAGGATAGACCAGGAAAACGTAGTTTCACTCTTTTCTTTTCTTTTTCTTTTTTGAATAGGTCCCCGGTATTTTACGAAAATGTCTTTTTTGCTATGCAGTTCCAAACAAAACAAATTTTAATATGAATTTTAGGGTTTTATGGTGTTTTAAAATTATTGGTGAACTTAAAATTTGGAAATACTGATCCAGGACGTCCCAAAAAGAAAAATTCCAGTAACAGTTTTAAAATACTTTTTTTTTTCCTTTTTGCAAATATGTCCCTAAACTTCTTTAAATCATAACTTTTTGATCTTTCATCTAAATATAGCAAACTTTATGTCTATTTTGACTGGAAAAATATGAGGAATCCAAATTTGAGATTAAAACAGAGAAAAGAAATCAAAAAGTTGCTGAATTTGTCAATTTTCAGTTCTGGTTGCAACTTAATATTTTGGATTTGTAAGGAAAATAAGAATTGAACAAAAATAAAATCACAAAATTGTTTTGGGATGTTTTTAGGACTTATATTAAGCGAAAAAAAACACAACAACAACACAATCGTCACATAAATTGAGAAAAATCAAAAAACATCCCTAAAATCAAAACTTTTTTCCAATGACTTTTAATTCAGCAAAATAAGAATTATTCAATGAGAAGAACTTAACAATGACGCTTATTCAACCAGTTAATAATCCTATTCAATTATTACAACTCAATCACTCAACAATTATTTAGATTAACACTAAAATTTCTCTAATTGATCGGAAAAGAGAAATTATAAAATTTTAACCTAAATTTAGAAGATGATGTTGCGGCAAGCGTGGCACAGTAAGTCGATGCTCTTCCGCATCCTGCAGCAACCGATTTGAAGGTTCGAGATTCGCACACCAAGAAACGTCGTTGGATTTGCAAGTCCGTCGTCGAATTCCTTCGATTCGCGTCGTTCCGGAGCGATTGGGTCGTGTAGCACTCTCAAGAGTTTTGGTGAATCTAACTGAACAAACAATTCCAAGATAATCGTTGGAAAAGCTTGTTCAATCGAATTTTCGGTTTAGGGTTTATTTCTCTCTTCTTCTCAAAATCTGGCCGAATTCGTGGAATTAATGGTTGTTTTTTTTCGTCTTCTTTTTTTTTTCAGCGGCTAGGGTTCTTGGGAACTATATAGGATCTATTTGGAAATTTTCCCGCATTGAAATCCTTCCTTTTCTTCCAATTTCCAAGTTTGGGGTCGAATTTACCATTTTTGGCTGCTCAAAATGGGCTGAAGAACAGGAGAAACAGCAACCGTCCGATCAAAATCAGATTTTCCTGTGATTTAATTCGGACCGTTTGATTAGACTAACGGCTGATAAACGTCCACTTAACGGAGCGAGCGGTCCACTGATTCTGCGCGTCGGATCACTCTTCGGACGGTTCAGATCGGCCGGTCCGTTAAATATTTAACGGAACAAACGGCGGTCTCAGATTTTGGTTTTTTTCTGTGGCGTTCTCTCTGTGCGGCGGCTCAGTTCTGACCCGTGTAGCCTTCTGTGCAGTATATCTGTAAAAATCAGAGAAACATATATATTTTTAAGTGCAGATTTTTGCAGAATTGTTTTAGGGAGTTTTATAAATCCAACTTAAGCATGTAATATATTTCTGGAAATATAAAAATGAGTACTTCCATTTGGACTGATTATATTTATACTTTTGGGGCTTCTAAAATTGCCAAAGAATTAAATTTGATTTCTTTCCAAAAATCATTTTTATAGTTATAATTCAAAACATGCTTAAAACCATATTTTTAGCCATAAATTATATTTTAACTCCCTTTTTACCCTTTTAATCAAATACATAATATTTTGAACCCTTTTATGTTATTTTTATATTTATTATTGCATTATTAAGCCTAAAATACGTGTATAAAAATACACACGTCAACGATGCACACGAGGGGGTTGATTGTTATATAGAGTGAAAGGAGAGAATAGTGGTTTGAAGACTCTTTGGATTTGCTTTCAGCCATCTCCAGTGGGCATCGCTCTCAAGTTTCCATTTCTCCTCTTTTGTCGCCCTCCCAGACGCCATTTTCCTCTTTCTGTCATCCGCGGATCCATTCAGTAGTATAGAAGTCTCCTATGTTGTTGCCGAAGTCATCTTAATATAAAGTAAAAAAATTTCACCCTTGTGATGAATATCAAAGGACACATATTTTTGCACTGACACTGACACTGACGTGGAGCATTGAGGTCAGTTTACTCTGGAAGATACCTTTCAAAATTATAATATATAAAATATAATACACAATAAGAACATGTAATTAATGCCAATTCAGAATATATATATTTAGTAAAAATAATTTTTTAGGCATGTTTCTATACATAACCCCAGACCCACCCCTTAATTAAAACTGTAATTATTTCTCTGTTTGATCATGTTTAAATTTTAATCTGTTTGAACTTCTAAATCACACCTTAAATAAATAAAACATAATTTCAAATCCCATCACATTAAACGCTCTTTTTAGTGTTTAAACATGTTAATAATGAAGCGAAGTTTAAAATCATGTTTATTTTATCGAGCCTCGAGATTTTAAGGTGAATTAGTAAGAGAAATAAGTTAAAATTAAGTTATTTTGAGTATTTAAATAACATGAGATAATACAAAGATAGAAGCCTACAAATTTTCATTAATAAAAAAATAAAAATTTAGTAATTAGACATGGAAACTCATAACAATTTATTAACATTATCATACTATCCTAAAGAAATACAAAGATTATTTTGACTCTTTTTTTAATACCACTATTTTAGAAAATAATTCAACAAATACCATTCTTTTGAAAATAATTAAGAAACTACCATATCCGTCAGTCATTTTGGCGGAACAGAAGCTCTGCTAAGAATTCTGGCGAAACATGGTATATTTTTTATTTTCCTTAAAAAATATTAATTAGGCTAAAAAATACTGTTCCGCCAAGCTCTTTGGTGGAACAGGTTAAAATTTTAATTTTCAGTGATCAGTAAGAAGATTTTTCAAAAAAAAATAATAATAATTATTATTATTGTTCACTGTTCCGCCAAAGAGTGTGGCGGAACAATGTTTTTTGGATTTTTTTTTTATTTGATAAATTTTCAGAGTCTTTTTAGGGGCAAAAAATATAAAATAGGTTGTTCCGCCAAACTTGTTGGCGGAACAAGATTTTTTTTTTTTTTTTTTTTTACTAATTTTCTTTCTAAATTTGAAGTTAACGCTAAAAATTAAAAAAATTAACCTGTTCTGCCAAAATAGGCTGGCGGAACAGATTTTTTTTTTTCTCATAATTAGGATTATTTAAGGCTGCTAAATGGCCCGGGCGTGTTCCGTCAAAATCCTTGGCGGAAATGGTAGTTTCTTAATTATTTTCAAAAGGATGGTATTTGTTGAATTATTTTCTAAGATAGTGGTATTTAACAAAAAAAATCGATTATTTTTAGGAGATTTTCACAGAGAAACAAATAAACCAAGGCCCATCCAAAGTCCAAGACCAACCAGCCCAGTACATGATTTCAGGCTTTTCAAGTTTCAACATAAACAGAGAATAAAATTCTTAATTTTCACAAAACCGAGAATAGAATTCTCAATTTTATTCAAAACCGTGTACCAATTTTCTCAATGAAATTCTTCTCCATTTGTTTTCGAATTGCTTGTTCTTAATTCTGAAGCTTTTTCTTAAAAGAGCGATTATGACACGAGATACCAGCTCGAATGTCTCAATTGAATCAGAAAAAGCATCAGAAACCAAACAAAGGTGCGAAATCTTCGGAAATATATTTTTTTTTTCTTTTCAATTTTGCTTAATTTTTATGCGTGCTTCCAATTTGAGCTGATTTAAATGTAGGTTAGATTAGAATTCATGCGTCTTAGCGTCATATAAATTAAATTTTTAGATTTTTTTTGCTTTCTGGCCTCAATTTTGTGATCAATTACGAATTTCTAGCTGCTAAATTGCGCAGTTAAGATCAATTGATGCCGAATTTTGTTCGAATAGAGTCTCAATTGCAAATATTTTCTTTGTTAAATCATTTACCTGCTTATTATTACTGGAAAAGAAGAAAGTGGGACCAACCAGCCGATACGTTGGTACCAAATTCCGTACCACTAAATACGTTATTACCTCAGAATGCAGTGGAAATAATTCAGAAACTAAATCAGGTAATTTTTTTAGCCGTTTTGAATGTACTTTGTTTGTTGTATTGTATCTTACGAAGGGCATTTGTGTAATTCCCATTTTTTAATTTATTTTTGAAGCCGAAAGTTCAGGAGGAATTAATAATGAGAGAAATTGTGATAAATGATGTGGAACCAAATATACGTCACAAACTCACAAAATGCCAGACGCAAGATGAGGTAATTAATTAATTAATTACTTAAAGTTGAAATGAGTCAAATGTTTTAAATTATTTTGGAATTAATTAATTATGTTGGAGTAATTAAAGCTAAGTTTGATTTTCACTTTTTTGCTGTTTGACTTTTGTTTTTATAGATTATGAAAAATACAGGCGCTGTTGTTATAGCTAGGTGAATTAGCATTATATTTTTCTCTCTCTTCTCTCTCTCTCTCTCTCTCTCTCTCTCTCTCTCTCTCTCATACATAAACAACACAAATGAGAATAATTTGTGTATTTTTTATATTTAAATTTACAGGGGTAAATATCAGCGAATAGGTAGTTTGTCTAATGGAGAGAAACCGCTCTATCTTCATATTACTGCCAGTTCCCTTGTAAGAAATAAAAAAATAATAATAAAAAAAAGTGAAATAAATTAATTAAATGAATAAAAATATTAATATTGGAAAAATAAAATAAAATGACATCAGTTGAAGGACATGGCAGAGAGAATAAGAGCAGTTGATAAAGCCGCCTCAATGGTTGAAGAGATAATTAAACAAGGCCAGAATTTAATTACTCAGGTAATTAATTTATTAATTAATTAATACGATTAATAGTTATTATATGCAATAATTTTGATTTTAATTACTTATTTATTTATATATTTAAAACAGGTTGTTCAGCCTCTTAGCATGTGTGTATACTTAGGCTTTGATGCGGATCCAGCATTAAATATTCCAAATCGAATTAGAGGCCCAAATGTATGTTTTTTTAATAAATAGTATACAATTTATGCTATAAACATAAAACCCCTTTATTTTCTCTTATTTAGATGTTGTGATTGTAAAGACTATAAATTTGTAATTGAACTTTTTTTCTATTTCTTATCTATTTAATTAAAAAAAATCTAATCGAAAAGTTTTTTTCTTTTCCATGACATCTCCATGCGAATTGGGGAAGAAATGTTTTTTTTTTTTTGGGCTGAATTGTAAATTGCAGGACCAATATATAAATCACATTATGAATGAAACAGGAGCCACTGTTGTACTAAAAGGCCGTAATTCAACTGACAGCTGTCATTCCGAAGGTTCAATTACATCACCGCTTGTCTATTCTTTTAATTACTAAAAATAATTTGATATATTTATTAATTGATTTATTTATTTATTTTGAATTGAAGAGTCAGTAGAACCGCTTCATTTGTATATATCAAGTACAAATCTGAAGAGTTTAGAGGCAGCACGGATTCTTGCAGAGAACCTTCTAGAAACTATTGCTATTGAATGTGGTGCTTCAAGGTAAATTATATTCTCTCCTTTATTTTTGGGATTTTTTATAAAACCCCCAAGATTTTCTCAAATTTATAGAGAAGTCCTTAAGTCTTGGAATATTAGAAAAGCCTACTTTTAACTTTCTTTTTTCGAAACCCCCCTAACTTTTTAAGTTCTTGAAAAACCATATGTTAAAATAATATATAAATAATTATAAATACACATTTTGCAAATTATTTATCTATTATTTCAAAATGTTGTTTAATATTCCTAAAAGGGGGAGTTATTAAAAATACCAAAAATTATAGGGTGTTTTTGAACCTTTTTTTTATTTTATCATTTCCTTACGTTTCTGCAAATGCAATTTACCCCCCAAAAAAACCTAATCCACTTTTGCATACATTTACATAATATTTTCCCAGGATCCAAACATTGAAAACATACAGCGCAATTCCTCCGCCACCTCAGCTCCTTCCGATCGTACCGCCAGCTGTACCATTGATGACATCAGCATACGCAATTCCGCCGCCACCTCAGCTCGTACCGACGGTGACATCAGCGTACCCATATCCTCCAGTTCTGACGAGCGGTTATTACCGAGGGATTTATCCAGCTGGCGTAACAGAAAGTACAGCTGGCGTAACTGAAATGCAAGTGGGGCCCAATAAAGATGATGTGGATTCGTCTTCTAGCGGGAGTTCAAGTGACAAAAATGGAAATGTTTTAAATAGAAAGATTGTGCAAAAAAGGAAATTTCAAGAGTTGCCGGTTTCTGTATCAAATGATTCGACTTTGGAACACCAGGTATCTTTTTTCTTCTAATAAAAAAATTTCAGGGTGTATTTTACACATTTTTTTAATTTTGAACTTTTTTCCTATGATAATGATATCAATTATCTCGTAATCTGGAATTATTTGTGAAAAACAAAAAAAAAGGCTCTATCGTTATTTTATTTTTGTAATCTTTGTGATTTTTGTGCTGACAGTGTTAATGTATTATATATGCCAGGTAATTACTCTGTCCTTCTTGAAGCTTACAGGGTTGATGATGCTACATTTTTCTGTGGATTTATTTACAAGCCTCTTTTTGCAAAATGGTCCCTTTGATTTTGTCTCTCTTATTCTCATTGTTGCTGTAGTTCTTCATTTTTGAACAATTTCATGCGTACCCTTGCAAAATCTAAAAATATCATATAAATATAAATCTAAGAAATGCTATTTCTATGGTTTAAACCTGTTCAGAGTATTACACTACTATCGTAAAATTATTTATTTTGACTAACGTACTTTCAAAAATAATGAAAACTAAATATCAGAAATTTCTGTTATTTTTATTCTACCAAATTTTACAACAGGGATCCGAGTTTTGTAAGCCAGCTTCAGAAGAACTTTCAGCAGATTCACATTCAAGTAAAAGTAATATCAATACGATGCCGCCTCCAAATAAACTAATTGAGCTAGGAGCCAATGGGATTGCGCCACGTGTCTCCAATCAGATCATGCCACCTCCTCCAAAGTTTGAAAAGAAGAATTTATTGTCAAGTTATTCAGATGCGAAAAGTAAATCTGGTAAAATGACTAATTTTTTACTTCTGTTTGTGTGTGTGTGTGATTTAAGAGAGCAAATTAAGGAATGTTCGGTTTATTTATATGAGAATTTATTGTTGCAGATACGTTGCTAAAATTCATTGAATATGGAGAAGAAGATGATGATGATGATGATGATGATGATGATGATGATGATGATGAGACAAAAAATATAGAGAGTTGTGGCCCAAAACCATTTTGGGCAGTTTGATCGCTTTCTCTTTTCTTTTCTAGTATGTTTACATGGTTGTGACAAAAAATCTTTTTTTTTTCTTTGTACACCATGTGAACTACAGTTAGTAATAAAATGTTATATTCTTCTTATATGGATTGTTACGTGGAAAGCCTCCCATTTTTTTATGGATACTTTGATTTTAAGTTCTTACTTTATTTGGATGCTTTGGGTCAGATAATATTATATGACGGACGCTGCTAGTATTTGTACCTGTAAATTATGTTTCCAAATAAAAGTATCCGTATTCGGCTGAATAATAATTATGGATATATACAGTTTTTATAGATGTGATATTTTTTCATTGTAAGTTTCGTGTATTTCTTCATGCATATTTTTAAATGGTACTACTATGTCACAAATACAAGAAATCTGTTCATACATAATTTCAATTGAAAAATTCTAAAAAATATTGGAACTCAAGGTGGTTGATAAGAATCAGATAGCGATACTTCTGCTCGATGCTGCAACCTACAGCTTGGCAAAAGATGGACAAGAGAGAGAGCTGATTTGGGGACTGGGATTTAATTTGGAGGAGATTTTAGAATAGACGTGATTTGGGGATAGGGTTTTAATTGGATCATAAAGGGAAATTTGGAAAAATGCGGACTTTTTTAGCGCCCCAGCGTCAAAAATATTTTGGATGCCGACGGGCTCAATTTGCGTATGTACAGCCATAACGATGTCATATTAAAAAAATGTATAGATACGACTTAGCCTAGTGTATCGAAAATCTCTTATCTACACAGCAATTTTCCAGTAGTGGACAGATTTGGTTCACATGGAATTTAGTTTGCTTTGTTTTCTTATCGAGAGAGAAAAAGAATTTTGGCTGATGAAGGAATTAAACTGCCTCTTATTGATCTGAGTTACTTATTATTCAAGTTAAATATTGTAAAATGTATATGATACAAGTTCTAAAGTCTAGCTATAAGCTGTGATTGGCCTTTTATATCAAATGGACATAAAAAATGCTTTGCATAGTGATTTACATGAAAAGCTTTATATAAAGTTAACGGAAGGATTTAGTTTGTAGGCTGAAAAAAAGCAATAATTAGTAATCTCCTCGTGCTTGGTATGCAAATTAGCTCAGCCTCAATGAATACATGCTTCAAAAGAAGTTTGATTCGACAAAATATAGGAGGAAGCAAGACATTAAAACCTGATATCCTAGTCTTAACAAAATAAACAAAACCTCTCATACTTAGTTCACCTGGCTTCATCTAAAATGAAAAAGAAAAAGAATAAGAGAATACTATCCACAAAGAGAACTTAAGCAAAACTTCAAACATTTTGGTTCAATGATCCATCGTGGGAGCTTCTAACAGTATCGCCTCTCTGTCAAGGTAAAAGATGAATGAAATCAAATCAAATATATGTAACGTATTGATTGGTCGCATAAACGATTTAAACATTCAGGGAAAAAAATAAAAATACAAGGAAATATCATATTCATATCACTTAACTGATATGCTTTCTGCAACTCTTCATTTGTCGGATCCCAGAAAACACCAATCTCAAATGCCAAAACTGCATCTTCATATCTCTAGAACAAAAAATATTATCACTATAACAAAAATCGCACATAACCATGGTTTTATTTCCTTATATGCATGGTGTAAACCGTGGTAAGACATGTCACACATCTTCACACATATTTAATATTTGCTTATATTAAATATAAACTTTAATATTTATTTCAATCTATAAGGTATAAATATAAATTATAATTATGAAAATTCAAATAAAAATTTGAAATGAATTCATTGTGCATAAATAAATATATAATAATTATGTTAAATAAGTTGGATATGTTTAAAATTATTTTGAATTACATCATAAGGTATTTTATCCATTTAATATTCATTCAAAAATATTTTCTATATCACATATAATTTTGTAAGGATGGATAATTCTACACAAATAAATTTACATATGAGAAATAAAATAACGTAAATGATAAATTCATAAAAAAAACAAAAAATAAACAAGCCAATAAATAATTTGAATAATTAATCTATGATCTCAATTTATGTTTGCATTAATATTTTTAAAATTAAAAGGTCATCACTTTTTTTTCTTTGGTTTTCTTATAAGGTTGTCTCTTGACAAATTATATTAGAAAAAAAATCAAGTATTAATCAGACTTAGATGAAGTAGATCGGAAAAAATAAAAATGCAAGATAATATAATGACTCATTTTCTTCAAAAAACTATCACCACAATTTTTCTTACTTTTTCAGTTGGTAAAAAGATATGAATTATTTACAAATTGATCACATATTTTTTTAAACCTAATATAGTTCTCAGTAATACATTCAGTAATATAATATAGTTCTCAGTACTCTGAATTTTTTTATATGATAGTTCGATCACGTAATTGGAAGATATAACGTGAAACACTAATCTAAATGATCATGTGATATTATGGTAAAGATTTAAATGAAAATCTAAAATTTGAAATTTTTTTTGATCCGACGGTCGAGAGAAAATTGATGATACGCCTCTTGAGATTGCTGGAAGAGAGGTGAAAACAAGATAAGAGTTAATGGGTGCATTATTTTTTAGGCCAAATTTTACATGTACCACTGCAAACCTTCATAATTACATGTATACCTCTGCAAATCGTGAAATATCACCAATACCCCTACAAAACTACTAAAATATCATGAACGCCCCTACCATTCTCTTGGTGTTGAAATCATTGTTAAATTTTTATTTTTCTCACTTTTGCCCCTATACAAATAAAGTAAGAATCTTCAAGGAATCATTCTCTTTTTTTATGGCAAGTTCAATATTTACGTTCTGAAATTTGATCAATTGTATAAGGAATCACATATTTTCTTTTCTAACAAACTTAATGTATTAAATCATTAAATATTAAAAAAAGAATTCAACCAGATAAAAAATACCATGCACTATTTAAACAGAACTTAATGAGAAACATATCTAAACATTAATTTATCTAAATATTATTCAAATAGTTTGTATAGATAAATTATCTCTAACAATCAAATAGCTTGATACAATAAGTTGACTTAAACAAGAGGTTGTAATGGAAGTTCAGACAATAGAAGAACTGATAATGGATGAAATTTGAGTTTTTACGATTTGGGAGAGGAGAAAAGATCAATGACATTATGGAAAGAAAGTAATACAAAATAGTAAAAAAATTTGATATTATATAGAATGTATTATGTACAATCCAATTATGATGCTTCATGATTACTAATTTGAATTTTCATTTTTAGTTGAGAGCAATATAGCCATTTTATAAAAATAAAATTACTAAATATATTATTTGACTAACGGAACTTGACAGAGCAATAACGGCAGGGGTATTGATGATATTTTGAGCATTTTGGAGAAACATCCATGATATTTTAGTAGTTTTGTAAGGATATTGGTGATATTTCATGATTTGCAGGGATAGACGTGACATTATGAAGATTTGCAGGATACATGTGAAATTTGGCAAAAAAACTATTGTGCCAGCCAATCAATTCTCTCTTTTATTGAATACTTTCACTCAACCCCCAAAACCCAATCAAATCACTCTCTCCCCCGATTTCCCTCTTTCGCCCCCTGATTTCAATCCCTTCGCAACAGATTTCGCTCCTTCGCATTGATCAGAGGCAACCGATTTGTCAACTCCAACGAAGAAGCCAGTACGCTTCTTCAAGCTATTTCGTTCAGTAACATTCTATCTTGTTTCAGTGTTATGATATTGTGCCTTCTTATTCTAGGACTCGCCTGTTCCTTTGTAAGGGAAACCCAACGCAGTTCTTGCAAGATCTAGGGCTCATCAGCTGTAAGTTTGTAGTTGCTCTTTTCTTTTATTTAGTTTGTTTGTTTTGCGCACAAGTGGTGTATAATTTAATATTTGCATAAGCTGTTTTCTTAACTTGAGAAATATTGTGGTTATGTTTCTCAAATTTGCCTTCATTTTTTATTAAGTACTGGCCAAATGGGCTCCTTGTCTTAATTACGTTTAGGCTACATACAATGTGGAAGCAAACATCATTTCTGGTTTGTAAACACAAGTTAGCACATCTGAAAGAGGGCCATATTAATAAGCCTATTTATCAAAAAAGTTACATGTTTCAACTAGTTGCAAAATTATCTTTTACATAATTTGGCATGTACGTTTATCCTTTTTTATTTTATAATGGACCTGTTTGCTTTATGACCGACCCAACGTCACACCTGAAGTCCATTTATTTTAATAGATAAAATCTAATCTTCTGTAACATTACAGTATCTAGCATTGTGGTTAATCTGCAGAGACCATGTTGATATCTGAAAGGGATGATGACAGGCTGAGCCATTTGCCTGATGCAGTTCTTGTAACAATCTTGTCTCTTTTGAATGCAAGAGAAGTGGTACAAACATGTGTACTCTCAAAGAGATGGCGTAACCTATGGACCTTTGTGCCATGTTTAGACTTCAGCGATTATTCTTTTTACTTCAATAAAAGTAAAAGCATGAAACTCGAGGCTGTAGACCTTGAGAGGTTTAAGAATTTTGTTAGTTCGTTTTTGCATCTTCATGACGATGCCACAGACCTGCACACCTTCAGGCTCTCGCACACAAGAGCGCCTTATTCCATGTCATGGATCCAATATGCATTAAAGCATAATCCTAAGAATCTTGAAATAGAATTATACCGGGGCGGAGTTGAGTGCTTCGACCTGCGCCGGATTGCCTTTTCACATGTGAATCACTGGAGGAAGTTTACTTGGGTTTATATTCTGGCAAGGATCGTGAGTTAATTGTTCCAGATAATGCATTCCTCCCTAAGCTAAAAAAGCTGCACCTTATTTGTGAATTAAAAGGGGATTGCATGGGTAAACTTCTTTCCGGCTGCCCCGTCCTTGAAAAACTAGCCTCGAGTGGCTGTTTTGTGAGGATGAAAAATAATATTTTGTTTCTTACTCTGAAGCAGTTATACATCCGTGGTTGCGGTTTTTTTAATGAATCGGGGGCCCTTCAACCTTTGTATATTTCTGCACCTTCTCTTGAATATCTAGAATTTTCGGGAGATATGCAGTTTGGTGCCAAACTCAAGGATATGTCAAAGGTAAAGAAGGCAAAAATCCACACTAGTAAAGAGGAGGGTTATGAGTTCTACAATTGTGAACTTCTTAGTAGCCTTTCAGGTGTCGAGAATCTCACCATTGATTGTTTTAAGTACTTGAAGGTATGCATCTTCAAATTTTCACACATCTCTAAAGTGCTATCAGAAAGTCTCTCATTTTTCTCTAGAATTATATGGGTTAACATAATATTTGATGTTCGAATATATGACTTAAATATGCGCACATTGAAGCTCTAGTTGATTGAGGAACTTATTTCAGTTTCCCTTTTTTATTTTCTATTTATCAAATATTGAAACAACCTTTTGTATTTCCCGTAGGAATTATCGGAAGGAGAATCACCAAATTGCCCAACATTTCAGAACCTGAAGAACTTGACCCTTGGAAGTTGTTATATGCATTGCTATTTTGATACATTGTGCTCTTTCCTTAAGCATTGCCCTAATTTGGAAGTTTTTATGTTTCTTCACATCGAGGAGTTTTGTAAGGTACTTCATTTATAATTTATTGTGTAAAGTGTTATTACGTCTGGTTGGTTATGAAAGTCTAATTCTTTTTGGATCTTAATTTGGATGAGTGGGATGAAAAGTAGGATCAATATGAGAAAAGAATTAGACTTTCATAACCGGCCTCGGATCATAATCGACTAAAACGATTCAGAATTGGCCGAACCATCACTCTTACTGGCTAATGTTAAGATAAACTTGTGTTTGGTTGATTTAGATTTTTGCATTTCAATATACTTTAGAGAGATAGGATCTATATTCTTGTCTTATCTGTCAAAGTGTCTTATTCTTGTCTTATTTGTCAAAATTAGAAGGCTTGGTTGCGACCAGCTTAGACAAGTAGATGTTGTGTACTACTATTGGGATACCAAGATCAACGTGAATTGGCTGATGCGGCTTCTTGCCCGAATTACAATGGGAATAGAAGATGTCCAAATTAATGTGAGGTCTAAAACTCCAAATTATCTCGGATTTGATGAGTAACACTTCACTTTTGTTTTTGCTTATGCTTTGGCTGAATCGCATGAACATGATGTTATGAATGTTATTTATCGTTTGTGTTTCAGATGTTGAATGATATATCCATTGTTTATTATGTAATGCAAGACTATTAGTTGTTCAGTTACTTTCTTTTCTCAGTGTGTAGCTATCAGGTTTACCTAAATGACCTGAATTCAAATGATCCGAAACCCGAATGGCATGGAACCCGAACGACCCCGAAATCCGAATGATCTGAAACTCAAATGTCCTGCCTGAATGATCCGTAATCCGAATGACTCGTAACTCGAATGATCCCCAAATTTGAATTACCCGTAAGCCGAAATGACCCAGACCCAAATGACTTGCCCGATCTAACCCGAAAATAAATTGATTTTTTTACATGAATACCCATAATATCTCGAAATTGGTGATTTTGTGCCTTTTTCTAGCACAATTAACTTGAAAATAGTGACTAGAATGGTTTAAATGACCTGAATGCAATCTTGTTGACTCGCGGTCCCTGATTTGAGTGATATACCAGAATCAGACTTTGATCTTGAACTCAATTGACCTGTGACCCCGAATTCGAATGATCTGAAACCCGAATGCATCGAAATCCGAATGACCCGAAATTCGAATAGTCCAAATCCCAAACAATTCGAAATTTGAATGATCCAAAATTCGAATGACCAGTAACCCGAAGGACTCGCGACCCAAGATCCAAGCAACCCGTAACTTGAATTGATCCGATCCAAACCTGACCCGTTCATTTAAAACCTCTAAATGAACCCGGCTTTAGACCATTCAGTTTGTCTTTTACTATATGTTAGATATTTCTATAATTTATGTATACAATTTTGGGTGTTCAATTTATTGTATTATTAGGAAAAATCTCCCCGCTATATTGCGAGTATTTAGGATCTATTACGGTCAATGACTCACAGTTCTCACAGTTCACTTAGTTGGTGGAGAATCCAACAAAGACAAAAGTTCGTTGGTTTAATTTTTATTGGTATCAAAACAATTGTAACAATAAAAACGAATCTTTATTCAATTTTTATTAGCATCAAAAGAGACTCTTCATTTAATAAAAAAAAAAGAATTTTTGCAATATACTGTATAAAGAAATTTGTTTAAAAAACGTTCATTGCATTTTTTTTCTTTCTTATATGTGATAAGTAAGACTCATTCAAATCAATTATGTTTAAAAATATATTTGTGTAATTTGAAAACTTCTATATTGTTTGCATTCGTTTTATATTTGTACAAATTTAATTTCATTGCCATTTTTGATGGATTTTATGTTATCAAAGCAGTCTTAAATAAGAATAATTGTTCGAATATTCGGATCAGACTTTACGGGCTGCATGTGAGATTTTGCTTCAAATCTGCGAGTCATGATACCGGTCCACCATGAACCTCCTTTAGAACCCCACCACGTCACAAAACTAATGACATGCCTTATTCTTAGTGGCTCCGTTCATGGACCGGTTCCACCTAAGCATAAATTATCTCGCAACTGTTCGTTTCATTTCCTTCTAAATTACTATACTTCTCTGTTGAGAGCTTCTAAGTTGGCAATGGCGTTGTTGAATGAATTGATCGTAACTTTGATTCTATTCAGTGTTATTTTGAGCTCGGATTGTAAGAGAGATTTGGGGGAGCAGCCTCTTTCTAGAATCGCAATTCACAGAACTCAGCTCGCCTTTCATGATTCAGCTCACGTTGATGTTTCCCCACTTATTCTTGGTTTGAAGGTGATTAGTTCAAGTGATTGTTCTATTTTTGATGTATTTTTTGCCTTGTTTATGATAAAAAGTAGCTGTGCATTTGAATTAAATGTTTGTGCCTAAATTCACTAGTGTGGTTTTTTATCGATTTAAATGTAATTGATTGAGGGAAAAATAATGAGTTAGAGGTAATTATTAGTGATTTATGCTTATATTCAGTACAATTTTAGATTTTTTTTAAGTCAGTATAAATCAAATTAGTGTGAATTGAATTCTCTCAATTGACTGATGAAGTGTTTTTTTTTTTCAGGGGCAAAATAGTGAGTGGGTGAGTGTGCAATTCACCCACCCAAATCCCTCAAATGATGACTGGATTGGAGTTTTCTCTCCAGCTAATTTCAAGTATAAATAAACCCTAATTTCCCAATTCAATTAAAATAAAATAATTGATTTGGCAATTTATTTCTAAACTTTTCAGCAATTCAATATGTGAAAAAGAAAATACTTTGGTAGAAGCCCCTCTTCTTTGTACAGCTCCTATTAAGGTACAAATTTTCTAACAATTTAGTTGTATTAAGATATGCCTCTCTAACTTCTTTCAAATTTTCACATTTTTGCAGTACCAATATGCAAATTATTCAAGCAAAGATTATACTAAATCAGGAAAGGGCTTTTTAAGGCTTCAATTAATAAATCAGAGAGAGGATTTTTCCTTTGCTTTATTTTCTGGCGGCGTCTCAAATGTATGCATCAAATTTCTCCCATTTTTTATCAAATACATTTAATCATGTTATTTATTTATTTAATTTTCTGATATCTAACTTTTTTATTAGATACTTTTAATTATTATTAATATCGTTAAGTATATGTTAAATTAACAGCCAAAGCTTGTCGCTGTATCAAAAAAAGTCACTTTTGCAAACCCTAAGGCTCCTGTTTACCCTCGTTTAGCTCAAGGCAAATCTTGGAATGAAGTAAGTTTTATTTTATTTTATTTTAAATTTAATATTTTTCATATAAAATCATATTTTTTATATGATTTTGGAAATGAAAATGGTATATTTTAGATGACTGTTACATGGACAAGTGGGTACAGTATAAACGAGGCGATCCCTTTTGTAGAGTGGGGACCACAAGCTGATACCAAAACCCGCTCGCCAGCTGGCACTCTCTCATTCGCTCGTGAAGCCATGTGTGGTTTGTCTTTCTCTCTCCTCCCTTTAATTCTTTTGTCTAATCTGTTCTAAACAAAACTATATATATTTCAGAAATGTAGTCTATATTAAATTACTAATTAGGGTTTTCATGATATTTTTAATTTATTTCTTTTATCTGAAGTCTACTTTCTAGAAACCAATATATCTGTTGGATTCAATAAGCTTGCAAATTTATGATAAAATAAGAAATAAAATGTATATTTTAAAATTTTAAGTTGTATTAAATTATTAATTAGGGTTTTGCTGATATTTATAGGAGCACCTGCACGTACAGTTGGCTGGCGAGATCCGGGATTCATACACACCAGCTTTTTAAAAGACTTATGGCCCAACATGATGTAAATAATAAATATTTCCTATTTAATATATTTTTTCATTTTTTTTTATTTATTAATCAATGATATATAATCAGTACTGATATACAATATTACATGAATTAATAAATACGGTTAATTTAATTTCAGATATAAATATAGAATGGGTCATAAGTTATTAAACGGATCAATTATTTGGAGCCAATCATATAGTTTTAAGGCGTCGCCTTTTCCTGGTCAAGACTCTTTACAGCGAGTTGTTATTTTTGGAGATTTGGGAAAGGTAAAATAACAAAATTAAAAAAAATATATATCATTTCCAACTCTTTTTTTTTTAAAAGTCCAAAAAATCCATAATTTCTCTTTTTCTTTTTATAACGGAGATTAGGAAAGAAAAATAAAAAAAACATTATCATTCCCCTTTCTTTTTAGAAAATAATCCCCATTTTTTCAAATTTTATCATGCAGATTAGGAAGCCTAAACTAAACAAAAAACATAAAAAGTAAACATTTCCCCTTTTTTTAATAAATTGCCAAAAAACCCACCCATCATTAAAGGTAAAATAAATAGGAAAGTTAAAAGAACATCATTATTCCTGCCTCCTTTAAAAAATAATGCCAAGAAACCCATCATTATTATTCCCTCCTTTTTAAAGAAATGCCAAAAGACCCATCATTTTTTCTTTTTACTTTCATAACAGACTAGCAAAGCTAAAACAAAAAAAGAACATCACCATTCATTCCCTCTCTTTATACAAAATGCTAAAAAGCCCATCATTTCTTTTTATATTTATAACAGATTAGGAAAGCTAAAATAAAAAGTAGTTAATTTTTAATTTTCATTAAGATAAGTAAACTAACTAAAACATTATCTTTTTTCCCTCCTTAAAAATCTTCCAAACAAACCCATCAATTTTCTTTATTATTTTCATCACCGAAATTTAATTTTAGATAGCTCAAAAACATCACCACTCCCACTCTTCGTAAAAAATGCTAAAAAGCCCCTCATTTTCTCTTTTTTTTATTAATTTTGAATTTCTATCAGGCTGAGGTAGATGGGTCAAATGAATACAACGATTTTGAAAAAGCTTCGCTCAACACAACGTACCAAGTAACGAAAGATTTAAACAACATAGACATGATTATTCACATTGGAGATTTGAGTTACGCGAATGGATATTTGTCTCAATGGGACCAATTCACGGCCCAAATCGAACCGATTGCTTCTTCCGTTCCTTACATGATTGGCATGTGAGTGATTAATTAATATGGTATTTTTATAGGAATAAAAGTTGATTTTTTTTTAGGGAAAAAAATGAAGTTGGTCCTCATGAATTGAGATAGCTCATTTTTTGCCTTATCAACTCTTTAATTGGGTCGTTTGCTAGCAAGGCAAAATAATATAAAAGTAGAATGTACACTAAAAATTGGACATGTGACGTGAAATTTAGCTCGTAACCCGTCGAATTTATTTTGGTGTATATTCTAATTTTTTAAAAAGTTATTTGTACATCATCACTTATGTGTTGTAAAAATTGCCACATCATTGCTTACATATTGAAACTATAGAGACACGTAAGCATATAACCAAAAAAAGAAAGTAGAAGAAAAAAAACAGAAATAAGCTATCTCAATCAATACTCAATAGTTGAAGTGAGGGGCCAAATTCAGACTTTTCTTTTATTTTTATTTTTATTTTTATTCTAAGGTCAAGCCCACCACTGGCTGTGTTATGTCAAAATTGCAAAAAAGACCCCGTGTTATGGTAGAATTGCAAAAAAGCCCCTGTGTTATTGCCGAAATTGCAAAAAACGTCCCTCTGGTAGTTAGAAGCTAATACCGTTAGTTGTTTGTATAGTAGTCAGTATTTTTTTTTTGCAATTTTGGCACTAATACACAGGCATTTTCGCAATTTTATAAAATACATGGGCTTTTTTGCAATTTAGACATAATACTCGGTGCGTGAGATATACGTGCCACGGTTGTTTCACCCGGTCGGCCGAGGCGAGCAATGTTTGAGGAAGTTGTATTGCTCGCTCACCGGCCGACCAGTCAAATTCCGTGTTGGCTAATACAGAACTTGAACATTCCGAACGATGTTGAGTACCAGTTCGGTGTTATTTGTAATGTAAGCATTAGCTTAAATGTTAGATTTGCAAAAAAAGCCCGTGTTATGCCAAAGTTGCAGAAAAGCCCCTGCATTGTTGCCAAAATTGCATTTTTTTTTTATTTTGCAATTTCGGCAACAATCCAGGGAGGACCCTTTTGCAATGTATATGATGGAGGCTTTTTTATTTTATTTTTTGTAAATTTTACATGTTCTATTAATAATGTTGGAGATCTAGAATATAGCCGTAAAAAGTGGATATGTCAACTAATTTTAATTGGATATAAATATCATGAATTAAAATATTATTAATATCATAATGTGTGGCTGTTAATTTATTTATTTATGATTTTTTTGCAGAGGAAACCATGAGAGAGACTGGCCGGGTTCCGGATCCTTCTACGGGAACTTGGATTCCGGTGGCGAATGTGGAGTTCTGGCAAAAAACATGTTTTACACTCCATCTGAAAACCCTGAAAACCTATGGTACAAACTTAAAAAAAATAATGACAAATAAAAATAAAAGAAGGTTGAGTTATATGTTTTCCCTAAAAGTTGTGTATTTACTTAATCGAGACTAATTTAGGCTGATTTGAGATTTGATGGCTCCTCCCAATCCCCATTAAGCTCCGGCCCTAGACACATCGGCTTTTCTGCATCCATATTAATTCTCAAAAATACACCGAACAGGTACTCGACATCCTTCGGCATGTTCAAGTTCTGCATAGCCAACACAGAACTCTCCTGGCTGCCCGGCACCCCCCAGCACGCCTTTCTGGAGCACTGCTTCGCGTCCGCCGACCGAGAAAAACAGCCCTGGCTCATATTCCTCGCGCACCGCGTGCTCGGGTACTCCTCCGCGGACTTCTACGCGGACGAGGGCACCTCCGAGGAGCCCATGGGAAGGGAGGGCTTGCAGGAGCTCTGGCAGAAGTATAGGGTGGACTTGGCGTTTTATGGACATGTGCATAATTATGAGAGAACATGTCCTGTTTATCAGGTAATTATATGAAAATCTAGTATTATGCAATAAAAAGATCATGTTGAAATGTTGCAAAAAGCCCGTAAAAGTAGAGTTCTTTTTAGATGTAGGTTTTTTTTTATATTTGCAAAGATGGGGTTGCTTTTTTTTATTTGCAAAACTAGTGTTTTCGCCAATTTGATTGGCGGTAACCATTTTTTTCAATTTTGTAGACTTGATTTCTATTCATAAGTAAAAAAATAAAATAAAATAAATTGATACCGCCAATCAGGATGGCGAAAACAAGTTTCGCCAATTAAATTGGCGAAATCAGAACAATTACCGCCAATCTAAATGGCGAAAACGGCGAAAACACTAGTTTTGCAAATAAAAAAAAGCAACCCTATCTTTGCAAATATTAAAAAAAAGCAAATCTATATGAGAAAAAATTCATAAAGAGAGAGCCTTCCTGGAACGCTGCTTCGCGTCGGCCGACAGGGAGAAGCAGCCGTGGCTCATGTTTTATGTGAAAAAGAAAATAGGGTGGATTTGCCGTTTTATGGGCACGTGCATAATTATGAGCGGACTTGTCCTGTTTATCAGGTACATTTAGAAAAATGAGTATTATAATAGCCTAAATTTCAAAAAAGAGCATGTATTTTGTAATATTACAAAAAAGCCCATGTTGTGAAAGACAATAAAAGTATGGGAGGGAGAGCCTGCAGAATGAGCGGACTTGTCCTGCTTATCAGGTAACTTTACGAAAACTGAGTATTATGCCTAACTTTCAAAGGACCATGTATTTTGTAATATTGCAGAAAAGCCCATGTTGTGAGTTAATTTTGTTTAGTTGGCGAACAGATTGTGTTTTTGTGGTAAACAGTTCTGTTTATTTTAATTTTTCATGGGGAATTCACAAAATGCCAGTACATTATGCTTAAAATTACAAAAATCTCATACATTATGCTTAAATTGAAAAAAGGCCCTCCATTATCAGAAGTTTCACAAAACTCATTTATTCTTTAGAAAATTGCAAAAAAAAGGACCTAGGGTTTGTTAAGATCTAACACCGTTAGTTAACTCATCGTAATCACTCATGTTTTTTTTTAAACAATACTTTGATGTTTCCCTAGTTTTACGAAAAAATATAGTTGGATGTTACAAAAAATTAAGACCCAAATTAAAATAAAATAAAGAAAAATGATAAATAATGAAAATGTTGTGTCTTATTTATTTTTTATTTTTAAACTAGTACTAGGTTTTATGTTTGGACTTAATATTTCACAATTCACAGATGTAAAACTGTGATATTTCCTATTTTTACTCTGGATATCCATGGTATTTCTGATTTTGTAAGGGTATAGGTGCCATCTTCAAAATTTTGCAAGGGTAAACAATAAACACGAAACTAATCACTTCTTAATCCTTCCAATACAGAATATATGTGTGCAAAAAGGATCAAACCACTACACGGGCCGGTTCAACGCGACCACGCACGTGGTGGTGGGCGGCGGAGGCGCCAGCCTGGCGGACTACACGTCCACGCATGCCAAGTGGAGTTATTTCCAAGACCACGACTTTGGATTTGTGAAATTGACTGCGTTCAATCATTCGTCTCTTTTGTTGGAGTATAAGAAGAGTAGGGACGGAAAGGTGTATGATTATTTCAGGATTGATAGGGATTATCGCGATATTCTTGCTTGTAGCGTGGATAATTGCGAAAGTACCACCATGGCTTCTTGAGAATTAGGGTTTATTTGTTGATGTCATACATTTTGGAGGCGAATTTGAGCCAATGTTGTTGTACACTTCAGAAACTCAAGTCAAAATTGTGTTTAGTTTTTCAAAATTGGATTTTATTATCGTGATATTCTTGCTTCCCGTGTCGAAATTGCATGAGTATGAACATGGTTTCTTGAAAATTAGGATTGTAGTTTTGAAGAAAGGAGTGGAGTTGGGAGCTGGTTGATGAGTCAGTTGGATTCAACTTGTCCTGGCGTTTTCCTCTAGTAAGGACTATGTTTTAACATATAAAAAAACAACTTGGATATTTCTGTGTATTTCACATTCCAGAACATCACAAGTTCTGTGTTGGGGTGATCTTTTTGTAAACCAAACAATTCATATCAAAAAGAAAGAAGAATGATTACTTTGTAATATCTTTTATTTTGTTCGATTTTTCGGCAACAAAACTGAATAGTCAAATTCAGTTAATTCAATTCGATGGTTCTGCTTACATGATTCAGATCAGTTCGAAAAAAAAAGTTCCGGTACAGTTTTAAAATTCAGCTTGACAAGTTTGGATTTAGTAGAGTTCTAAAATCTATCTTGCCTTGTTTTAAGTTTGAACCAAACCGCCAGACACAAGCAAGCCTAGTTTCACCCACAAGAAACAAACAAGCCTAGTTTCACCCACAAGGCCACAACAACAGAAAGATCACATTCCAATAACAAATAACAACAAATATAAGTGTCCTAAAAAGTTATTATTTCCAGACAAACCATTCTCACTCATACAAGAAGCAACATCCATAGTTTTAAAGCTTCTCATGCTTTACCGCACTAACAATAAAAACAAAAAAAAAAGATAAAAAATCGTCCAACATGACACAAGACAACAAACCAACCCACAAAAAGCGGATCAACCAACTAAGCACGCTTATTCGCAAAATCATTCGGCTCATCATCGTCATCCTCACGACCATTTCCCTCCTTCAAACCCTCGTCCATCAAATCATCCACACCCCCCAACAAATCCTCCTCGCCCTTCTTCCCTGCCCCAAAGAACCCATCTGCCCCGCCAAACTCATCAACCCCCGCACTTTTACCTCCGAACCCCCCGCTTCCCCCAAAATCGCCTCCAAGTCCCTTATCACTAAAATCACTCACAGCACCTCCAAATCCGGCTGATTTTCCTCCATAACCCCCACTTTCCCCATAATTACCTCCACCACCATATCCACCACCGCCTCTTCCACCCATTCCACCACCACCATAACCGCCTGAACCACCACCATAACCGCCTGACCCGCCACCATAACCGCCTGACCCGCCACCATAACCGCCTGAGCCTCCGCCGCCATAGCCGCCCATTCCACCGCCGCCATAACCGCCTGAACCACCACGGCCGCCATAGCCGCCACCACCATAACCGCCTGAGCCGCCGCCAAAGCCGCCGGTACGGGGAGGCCGCTCAGTGGCGTAATTAACCCGCACGTTCCTTCCATGAAGATCCTACATCAATCAAAAAGACAGAGAAACAAATTTAAACACCTTTTATTATAGCAGGCGGTGGTGCATTTAAGGTGAAGGGAAATTTGTAATATAAGCATCTGTGTTATCCCTAAATTAAAGAAAAAAACACCTTGCCAAAAATAGCGAAAAATCATGTTTTATGTTTAACACAGTATTCATAGTGTACCAAGAGAAGAGAGAATTAAATAGTTTTTACTACATCTGGAATGGTATTAAAGTAAAGGGAAATTTGCAAAAAAGCCCCAATATGTTTTAAAAATTCAAATTTTAGTCCCTTCTATTAGTTTATGCTTAACACTGTTAATATTAACTCATCATAATTACACAAGTTTTTTTTTTTTTTGCAATTTTCAACAAGTCGGGCATTTTTGCAATTTACAGATAATACAGGGTTTTTTTTCAAATTTCCCAAAAGTAAATAAAGGAAAGAAAAGGACACCTGTCCGTCCATAGCACTAATAGCAGCTGAAGCCTCTTCAGTTGAACTGAATGTAACAAATCCAAATCCTCTTGATCTTCCTGTTTCACGGTCTATTATAACCCTCGCTGAAGGAAAAAAAAAGAATAAGTTAATTAAATGGAATTTTTCATTTCTGATATGTTGCCCATCTACCAATTTTGTTTCTTTTTAACAAGTTCACTTGATATAAAACTGTAATAGTATTTGTTCAGTTGTTTAAATGTTGTTGCTAGAAATTTGATATTAAATTACAAAATTAAAAAGAGAATGATATTAAGTTTGAAGCTTTACCTTCAACAACTTCTCCATAGTTGTTGAAAGCATCCTTTAGACTATGATCATCTGTTCCATACGAAAGCCCTAAAAAATAGATAAATTAAATAAATAATTAAATAAATAAAACCAACATCGTAAAGTAAATACATATTATAAACAGACTTTAAAAAACAGGTAATATCAATTTAGAGAGAAATTAACCGGATATTTTATTAATTTATACCTCCAATGAATACTTTTGATGACGACATGCATCGTACTGCTTGGAATAGTGAGGGACTTGAAGTAACAGTTTTCTTCAAAAGATTCCCGATTTTGTTTGAAAATGCCATTTTTTAAAACCTAAAATAAGGTGGGATAAAATTAAGTGAAGTTATAATTTTTGTTGTTAAGAAATGAGCGGTAGAACCGTACTTATTATTTCCTTTCAGTTTGTGTAAATTATGTTGAATTTCATGAAATTTATTTGATTTTAAACATAACTAGCAGCTATTGTACATAATAGAAAAGTCAACTGAAGTTTAAACCTTCTTTCAATTAAAAAAAAAGTAAGTGAACAAGACTGTAAGAAATAATGATATAACAGTTTCATAATGTTTCATATCAGTTCGGAAATGTTTACTTCAAATAATCATTAAGAAATTTCAACCAAAAAATATTATACAAGACAACAAAAAATTCCTCTCTTTCCTACACACGAGTCTCAATAAAACAACAACAAAAAAGCACCAACAAGCATAAAAACACAGATCGTGCTTAATAATCTTCAAAATATCAACAAATCAAGAAAAACAACACAAAAAGGGGCACGAAATACTTTAGACTTACGAATCTCTTAACTAAACACAACAAATCGTACTTCACAAAACAAAAACAACAATCCTTTAATAAAATCAAACAAATTGCTTAAGGTTTTGACTTTCGATTCGTACCTTAACAGCTAGGGTTTTGATCCACAGCGTCGCTTCGTTCAGACTCCAGAGCTCTCCACGAACCCTAGTATAGTATGACTGATCCGCCTTCAAAACAAAACAAAGGGTTTAAGAAAGCCGCATATTTACCAAAATATCCCCAATAACCGGGAAAGTAATTCCCGATTTCTTTTTAACTACGAGAATATCCCTAAGATCCAGGAAAGTATTCCTGATGTTTTCTAAGTGCGAGAGAGTCCTGGATTTTGTTTCCGAGTTATTGACCTTTTGAGGAAATTCCGGAATTGTGATTCTGAAAATTCCTTGTTAGAGTTGATCGTGGCCGTACGTGGGTGAGTCAAGATATATTAGCCGTTGGATTTATAGAGATATTTTCTTGAGAAAGAAGATAAAAGATATTTCTTGGATACGTTATGTTGTGCCTGCGGAACAATGGAACTACAAGGCCTTATGACTAACGAGCCCATTATTTTTTTTTTTAATACCATTTTTTTCAAAAATAAATCAGCAAATACCACTCCTTTCAAAATAATGTGGTATGTACCATTTCCGTCACTATTAGTGGCGGAACAGATATTGTTCCGCCACTAGTAGTGGCGGAACATGTGAATTTTATAATTTTTCAAAAATGGAATTAATTAGTGAAAAAAACGTGTTCCGTCACTGCCACTACTAATGGCTGAACAATATTAGTGACGGAAATGATAGATATCACATTATTTTGAAAAAAGTAGTATTTACTTGTTTTTTTTTTGAAAAAAATGATATAAAAAAAATCTTGATATCTTGGCCCAAAAAAATAATAAGGCCTACTTTTCGTGTTAAGGCTTTATACGTAATAAAAAACTTTTAGGGGGGAATAAATGCAATTATTCCTTTCCTTGGATGCGTCGGCCGACATATTTTTTGTCTTTTTCAAAACAAAAGGCTGCACGATTTTCAAAGCAAAGTCGACCGTTGGCTCCTATCCTCTTTATATTCCCATCTCGATTCAATTCCATAAAAAGTCCCAAATTCATCAATTTACATCTTTAAAGAAGCAAAAATCGAAAGATAGTTTCAATTTCTATCCTTTTCCTTCTCAATTTTCTCTTTTCGTAACATGGATAATTGCAAGATTTCCCCTGAACAAAACCTTCCAGTTTCCCAAATTGTAGAGAGCCCAATTGCAAATCAAGCCATTACGGCTGATAAAACTGATGAAACAGTTGAATCCCCGATGAATTTTGAGAAGACAATTGCAATTGCAAATCAAGCAATTAAGGCTGAGAAAACTGAAGAAACAATCCAATCTCCTATGAATTTTGAGAAGCCAATTGCAATTGCAAATCAAGCAATTAAGGCTGAAATAGGTGAATCTCCAGTGAGTTTTGAGAAAAAGAGTCTAATGAGGAAAGACAACGGATTGAAGAGCATCACTCCAGTTCAGCGCCTCCAGCTCCCCAAGGCCTCTAATTTCTCCGACAGGTTAGATTTCCTACTCTGTTGTAATTTGGGACTTAAATGAGATTATAATCTTGTTTTATGCAATTATAAATTGAGATAATTATTCTGAGGAATTAGCATTTATACAGCTTATTATATAGGCAAATTTCCATATCTAACCCCCTAAATAGCAAATTATGTTTTAAACTAGGTTGATTTTAATTTATGTACTAATTATGGACAGTAAAGTTGGGTTCAATAGCTCGTCAGAGTTAAACTCAATAGTTTAAATAGCAAAATCATCTCAAATCAAAAAATGTTAAAAACCATTTTAAAAGAAGTTCGGTTTATTTTGTAGGTGTATGAGCCCGACAGATCAGCTGATATCTCCTGTTTCAAGAAGACTTCTTTCAAGGAATAGAAAAGGAAGCGGCCTTAGTGCGCCACCAAAGAATGTTATATCCAAAGTAATTTAATTTTCCATTTATCAAAAAAAAAATTACTATCAATTTTATTTTATTTTTTGCTATGATTCTAATTTCCTTTTTTTCTGAACTTTTTGGTGATTTGCAGGAAATAGCAGCTCCAACTGGGATTTGATGATTGGCTAATTTTATGATATGGAACACCATTTAATTATTTTTTATATTTTTTAATTGAGAGTTTTATTTTGTTTAATAGGGAGTTTTTAATGATAGCTAAATTTATTCTTTGTTGTGTGAGTTGTATGGTCTTTCTTCTCTTTATGAACTTTGTAATCTCTTGATTATCAAAGTAATAATCTCTCTCTCAAAAACAAAATTTCTGTTCCAGTCCTTGGTAAACTTGAATATTTGAGACAGGCCCATATTAAAACTTAAAATCATAAAAATGTATTTGATAAAATGTAATAATACATAACATAGTGAAAACATAAATTAAGCAGCCCAACCCAAACAATAATAATAAATCTCGGCCCAATCCAACCTGCAATAATTCCTCTCCACTTCGCGATTTTTCTTTTTGTACCACTCTGTTCAAAAATAAATCAGCAAATACCACTCATTTCAAAATAATGAGTTATCTACCATTTCCGCCACTAGTCGTGGCGGAACATGTGGAATTTATAATTTTTCAAAAATGTGGTTAATTAGTGAAAAAAACATGTTCCGCCACTGCCACTTGCGGAACAGGAAAAAAATTATTTTTTTCTCAGAAAAAAAAAAATTTCATGTTCCGCCACCATCTTTGGCGGAACAGTGTTTTTCGCCGGTAACTGTGGTGGAACAATATTTTTTTATGCTAATTAACCCTGTTTAACCAGCCAAATGAGAAATTTAAAAAAAAACTGAAAATCCACATGTTCCGCACATCTGTTCCGTCACTAGTAGTGACGGAAATGGTAGATACCCCATTATTTTGAAATGAGTGGTATTTGCTGAATTATTTTTGAATAGGGTGATATATCAAAAAAAAAGTCATAAAAATGTATTTGATAAAATGAATAATACAGAACATAGTGAAAAACTGAAAACAGAAATTAAGCGGCCCAACCCAAACAGTAATAATAAATCTCGGCCCAATCCATCCTGCAATTCGGCGCCAAGCGAAAAATAACATTTCAATTTCCCCCGCAATTTAGGAAACTAAATAAACCCGATCCACCATACACAACCAATAAAAACACTCCACATCAGAACAACTAACACATGTCTTATTTCTATTAGACAATTCACCACAGACCTATTCCATGTAATAATTCTCTAAACAATTCCCGCCTAAATAGACCGAAACAATTCCCGCTTAAAACTCCAAAAACAAAAACAAAATCAAAGCGCCAGTTTATAAAAGAGACCTCTTTTCTTCTTCTTCTTCTTCTTCTTCTTCTCTCTATTGAAACAAAACCTCAGATCTGAAAACGAAAGAGAAAAGAAAAGAAGAAACTCGAAGAAGAAATGGAGGAGAAACGAGTGACGCAAGGAGGGATCCGCGCTATTCTCGACAACCCGAATCCTGAATCGGGGTCTGAGTTGCCTGAGGTCGTCGTTCAGGTCGTGGATCTGAGGCCGATCGGCAGTAGCAGCACCAGATTCACGTAGGTTTTTGGTTATTGTTTGTTCTGTTGATTTTAGCTTGGTTTGGGGTTTAGGGTGTTAATTTTGTAGGGTTTAGTCGAGTTCTTGCTGATCTGATTGATTTTTGTGTTAATTTGTTTGTGTTCTTTCAAGTTCTTGATGATCTTGAAAGTAATTACTACTTCAAAAGAATCTTAAAAGTACTAATTAGTAAGTGTTTTTAAGCAAAATACAACAAATCAGAGAAAATTTCGGGTTAATATTATTCAGCTGCATATTTCGTAGTAGTACTCAGTTTAGTTCAATTGGGTGCTTGTTTAATTGCTCCAGAAATGTATCACATACATTTAGTATAAATATAGTTTTCTTATTTATTTGATTTTTTTTATTTTGCAATATATTAATTTCAGATCTTTTGTGAAACCCTAATTTTCAGATTCATGGCAAGTGACGGTGAGAAGAAAGTCAAAGCAATGCTTCCTACTCATTTTGCATCAGAAATAAATTCAGGAAATCTCCAAAATCTTGGTCTGATTAAAATTCTTGACTACACTTGCAATTCCATCCCAAACCAGACTGAAAAGTAAAGATCAAATCTTTTTCACTACAAATTGGTTTTCATTTATTTAATTTAACACAGTAAATAACTAATTATTTGATTATCATCTTTTAGGGCATTAATTGTGACGAAATGTGAGGTGGTAGAGAAATCCCTTGAGGCTGAAATAAAAAATGAAGTAAAAAAAGAAGAAACTGACAATGTGAGAGAGGCTAAAAAGGCAAAGACTGAAGGGGCAGAACTGTCATTTTCACTCAAGCCCAAACAAGAGCCTATGCATAAATCTGCAATGCAAATTGTAAAAGATGAGCACGCAAAGTATGCAAGTCTACTGTTTATAATACTATATTTGAAACCCAATTTACTCCAACAAACTTTAAATGTTCAATATTACATTTTTTACGGGAATTTGCTTAAAAAAAACCTCTGCATTATCCTTAAATTGAAAAGAAAAACTTCATTATTAGAAATTGAAAAAAAGCTATTCTTTATGAAATTGCAAAAATACCCTCTATTCTTTATGAAATTGCAAAAAGATACTCTATTATTTATGAAATTTCTCTTTTCTAATATTTTTTATTTTTTATGTACAGTGCTGCACCAGCTGCCAGGCTGGCAATGACGAGGCGGGTCCACCCGTTAGTATCATTAAACCCGTATCAGGGCAATTGGACTATAAAAGTACGAGTCACAAACAAAGGCATTTTGAGGACTTATAAGAATGCGAGAGGTGAAGGCTGCGTGTTTAATGTTGAATTAACAGATGAAGATGTAAGTTTACTTATAATTAAGCATTAAAATGGTTAAGTTCGTTTTTATTTTATCTATCCAAGGGGATTTTTGCATTGTGATATTCATTCTGGAGTTTTAAAATCACAATTGTTTGTTTGGGATCATACTTATTAAATATGATTCATTTACATAATATTCATGTCCAAAACTAATCTGCATTTTGTTCATGGTGAATATTTTTGCGTTTTTACCCTACAAATCTTGCATTTACATGTTTAATCTTGCATTTAGTCTTACCCACTGCATGATTCATTTACACAATATTGATGTAAAACTAATATGCATGAGACTTATTTCTGTAAGATGATATTTTTTTAAAGGAAGTCAAATTTTATACGTCAGCAGACAACTTTAAGTGTCTATAAGAAAATTCTCTATATTAATTTCCCTTCTTATTTACAGGGCACGCAAATCCAGGCGACAATGTTCAATGAATCGGCCCGCAAATTCTTCCCCAAATTTGAACTCGGAAAAGTCTACTACATCTCCAAAGGCTCTTTAAGAATTGCTAATAAACAATTCAAAACCGTCAGAAATGACTATGAAATGACATTAAATGAGAATGCAATTGTTGAGGAAGCTGAAGGAGATGCGGTGTTCATTCCGGAGACCAAGTTTGACTTTGTCAAGATCGATGGGCTTGGATCATTTGTTAACTCGAGAGAATTGATCGGTAATTTTGCGTTTTGGTCCCTCAAAAGTTATTATTTTTGATGTTTGTTCTTGTTATTGTGGAAAAATGATATTGACCTTGTTTTTTTATTTCGAGCAAACAAAGTAGGCTCAGTTGTATGTAGAAAGGGAACTCAAATAATTTTGTGAAAAAAAAAAACTGAAGTTGATTTTTGGAATTAGAAACCTAGAAAAGAAATCTGTTTTATTGTAAAAAAAATATTTTATTCTAAAAAACTGATTTTGTTTGACCCCTTTTACTGATTTACTTTTATGTGTTTTTGTGTAGATGTAATTGGAATTGTGCAGAATGTTTCGCCCACTGTGAGCATCAGAAGAAAAACTGACAATGAAATGATTCCAAAGCGCGATATTACTATAGCTGATGATTCGTAAGTACCATATTATTCAAACAATCAAGTTTGTTATTTTAATACCCTTTTTTCTAACTATAGTTTGGTATTTGAATTCTGTAGGAACAAAACTGTGGTGGTTTCTTTATGGAATGATCATGCGACAAATGTGGGACAGGAATTGTTGGATTTAGTTGATTCTAATCCTATTGTTGCAATTAAGTCCCTCAAAGTTGGAGATTTTCAAGGTACTTAATTTTTAAAAAAAAAATTATTTTTCACAAATTTACTAACTCTAAAATTAAATTATTTAATATTTTCTTTTCTTTTTAGGTGTTTCTCTCTCTACTGTAAGCAAGAGCATAGTGCAAATAAACCCTGACTTGCCTGAGGCAAAGACTCTCAGATCTTGGTAAATTCTCCGAAAATATTAAAAAAATATTTTAATTTTACTATCATTTATTTCTTGTACCTTATTTATTTATTTATTTATTTGATTTATAGGTATGAATCAGAGGGAAAAGGTGCAACGATGGCGCCAATTGGATCAGACATGATTTCTCCTAATTCCAAAACCGGCATAAGATCCATGAATTCTGACCGAGTTTTTCTCTCTCACATCATAAACGATCCTTCTTTAGGCCAAGAAAAAGTACTTAAAATAAAATCCCATCATTTCTCCAAAAAAATATATAGTTTCTTAACTCATAATTAATTTTTATTTGTGAAATTTCAGCCGGCGTTTTTCAGCTTGAATGCGTATATAAGTTTCATAAAGCCGGATCAAACAATGTGGTACAGAGCGTGTAAAACATGCAACAAGAAAGTAACAGAAGCGGTTGGATCAGGGTTTTGGTGTGAGTCTTGTCAGAAAAATGATGACCAATGCTCTCTTAGGTAAAATATTATATTATATATTTATTATTTAATTTATGGAAAAAGTATGAAATTATTTTATTAATTGGATGTTATGAAATTACACTATGATTCTAGGTTTTGAGTAATTTGATTATATATTTTATGAAAAGAAAATGAAAAGAAAAGTGTAATTTAGTTAATCATTTTTTTCTCAAAAAAAAAGAAAATATTTTCCAAACCTTAAAACAATATCTCTTAGCTAAAAGTATATATAAAAGCTATAACCTCAATATCTGATGGTACAAAGTGACTATGGTATTAGATATTATGAAAATTATGAAGTTTTGGATATACTGGTACTTAATTTATAAAAATATATAAAAAGCAACTTTATTAATTGTATTTTATGAATATGTTTAGGTATATAATGATTGTGAAAGTTTCTGACCCAACTGGCGAGGCTTGGCTTTCAGTATTTAATGAACATGCTGAAAAAATAATCGGTTGTACTGCTGATGAGCTGGACAAGCTCAAATCTGAGGTAAAATTAATTAATTATTATTTTATTCATTATTCATATTTTTATATTACATTAGTAAACCTCTTATTTAATTTTATATCATGCTATTAGTATTTACTTAAATTAATATTATTATTATTTAAACATATTATTAATACTATTTCATATTTATTTTTATTTCTGTATATAATATTATTAATATTATTTCTCTTTTACTTCATATTTTTATATCATATTATTAATTATTAATATTAATCATAGTAATAACCCTCTTCCTTTTTTGTAGGAAGAAGAGAAGTATTTAATGAAACTGAAAGAGGCGATGTGGGTCCCACATTTATTCCGTGTTGCTGTGACTCAAAATGAATACATGAATGAGAAGAGACAAAGGATCACTGTGAGGGCTCAAATGAACATAGATCCTTCGGCCGAATCGCAATATTTGCTGGAAGAGATTTCCAAATTGTCGGTTTGAATTTCAAACCTCCAATTTCGTGTTGAAATAGTTAGTGGGTTGTTTGCTGAATTTTGTGAAATTCAGGGTGTTTAGTTATGAATTAGTTTGTTTAATGTCTAATCTGCCCTTTTGTTTTGCTGGCCTGTAGTGTCGTTAACCTAAGATGTGTATTGTGTATTAGTGATCTTTTTATGGTTGGGTATCCTTTATCTCAGAACAGAATGGTTGAATTAATGTTTTTATATACTTGATGTTTTCATGTTTATTAGGTAGTTAGGGATTTAATTTCAATGATTGATTTGGGAAATTGAGGTGTTTTGTTATTGTGATATGTTTGTAAGCTGTAGGATGTAGCTCTCTTTACTGGAAAGTGGAAAGTATTTCTCAGTTGTTTTTAGCCTCATGTTGGGAATCAACTGCTTTTTTGGTGTGGGCAGGTCAAATGTGTGTTCTTTATTACTCACCTTTTTAAGTATTAGTATTATTGTTTCACGTGCACTGTTTCTTTTGTTGAACTGAATTGTGTTAGTTTTTTGAAACAGAATTTTGTTACCAAATCAATGTAGACTGGGTTCTCGATTCATGAATCATGAGTCTCTCTCACCATCTTTTCGTAATCTAATTCTAGCATAACTTTGTTAGTAGCATTATTTTTTTATAGCATAGTGTTTGTAACATAATTCTTTCCTACCCTACAAAATCCCAAAATATTATGTGTACACCTATAAAATGAGAAATATAACTTATACCCTTACAAAAATATAAAAAATATTATGCATTCCCTATATTTAGTTCACGAGATTATCGAACATGTGGCTTATCTCAAGATGCCTCAAGTTATTCTTGTTTCATTATCAATATGAATAAGTAAAGATAAAGAATAATCTAGACATTTTTAAGAAATAGAGAAAGGATGGGTATTGGATATTGGTGTGATTTCTCATGTTCTCTAATATTGAATATTAGTTCCATGATTATCACATTTTGAAAGGGTATAAGCTACAATGTGAAATTTGTAGAAGTACCGAGTACATATGCAATTTTTCCTTGTTTGTATGTACATAATTTTATTTTCAAACTTCAAACTTTAAAGTGAGGTTGGAAAAAAATTCCCACATGGAAGAAAGAAAATTGTTTTTGTTTCTAAGCGACATAAAGAAATGTTAATTTACAAATTGCATGAAGTCAAGTCACTGTCTGGGTCGAGAGATAGAATGAACTGGAATTTGATTGGACCGCATTTAACCTCCAAATCTGATTCAAATCTTAATTTAGTCCCAACTGGCTTTCTTGGAGGGATGCATCTTATGATTTCTTTTTCACAACTTGCGTTAATACAAAGTGAAACAAATATAATCAAATAAAATCTTGTTCAAAGATCAAACAGTGCTTATCCTATGATATGTCTGTCATTGTCAATTTTGAGCAAAGCCCTTTGGTTTAATCCTAAGTTTGCAGATGTATTCCTTGGTGAAGGGTTTCAAAATATGACTTATTTTTAATTCTCTTTGATGATGTTAAATTTACTCGTTCAAACTCCATATATTTAGTATACTAAATTTAACTTTTTCTTCTTTCAACTGACTTTTTATTATCTACACGAAATGTTTGTTTACTCCGTTGAAATAAAAAACAAATTTAATTAACTAAATACGAATTTAATTGAGTTAATTTTTTTAATTTAACAATTGAAATAATTTAGCAGATAAATATTATTATTTTAAAATTTATGCACAGGGATATTTTCTCTAAATTTTGCGTAGTCCCCTGAATTATGCTTAAATTGCAGAAGATAATTCATTTGTGTAGAGTATAAAAAAGTTGACTGATGATATCAAATTAACCCGTCTAAATTGTTGTATTCATTATCCTATATATAGATCGACTAAAAATGTGTTTATTTACGTAAAAAAAATAACATACAACTAAATACAGATTTAATTGTGTTTTTTATTTCTAAAATGGAGATTTAATTGTGTTTACCATCAGAATGTTGTAGGTCAATAATTCGTTTCCTTTTTTTGCAAGTTTAAGCATAATGCAGGGACAATTGTGAAAAAATGTTCTACATACTTCTAAGGCAATTAGGGAGTAGATACTACTCATTTGTCCCCCTTGCATTCTGTAGAAAATATTATCTTAGTAGTAGTATAACATCAGGTGCACATGAGTCATATAAATTAATAAAATATGAAAATATATATCTTGTGCCTTAGCCTTAGGACTGCTCAAAGAGGCACCTCACCTGTGGGTAGTAAAATTATATTGTATGTTCTTTTTACCATAATTGGTAAATAATTTAGTTTCGCTTAGGTATAATAAATTAGAAAAAAAATTATTAATTAAAAAAAAAAGACCTGCCCAACACGCTTTCCAAAATTTATTAATTTAAAAAAGACACGCACGACGGGCTCTTTCCCGTCCCATACAGCTCTTTCCCGTCCCACATGACGAAAAAAAATAATATCTAAAGGCAATAAACAAGTAAACAAATAATATATATGATTTTATTTTTTAGAAACAATAAACAGTATATGTGTAAAATAATAAAAACAGTATATAGACAAAAAAATATATATTGAAATACAAAAAAGACAGTATACGTCACATTTTGGGCGTACTTAAGTCCATCACATTTTTAAATTCCCCTTTAATAAAAGTCAAATTTCACATATACTCCCGCAAAACAAGAAATATCATCATAAATGTCTAGATAAAGTGCTTAAAATATCACTTATACATTTATCATTAATACTCCTTCAAGATCTTTTAGTCAAATAATATATTTAAGAATTTTATGTCATTAACTACTTAAATGAAAACATAAAATGATACCCTCGATTAATTAAAGATAATTAGGATTACTTTACTCTGTAAAAATATTTTTCATATCATATCAAATCTTATTACTATTCCATTATTTCTTACGAAAATTATAACTACTCTTTCAAACATATTGAATGCACAATCCGATATGTTTGTTAATTTGGAATTTAAACCAGTTTTCGTTTTTTTGTGTTTTTGTTTTGAAAACACAAGTGTTTTTGTCCTTAAAATTATTAATAAAAAAATCCCAAGGCTTGTTAGCATAAATTTGAAACGAAAAGCAGTTTTGGTTTTATGTATTTTTTTGTTTTCAAAACAAGTGCTTTTATTTCTAAAATTTTCATGTTAGTTTTTCGAATATGACACTATATTTTATAATATTACTATGTACTTTTAAGGTCTATATATTATTTTTAGTGTGAAAATATACTATTTTCTACTATCAGCAAGCTATTTTTCGGTGTAAGTATTATCATTCTAGAAAGAGAACATTTTCTTACTTTCATAATATTATGTTGTTTGCTATTTAGAGCAAAATGAAAAAACGAGGTACTTATACAAGCACATTTTGCTTCTTTTTTTTTCTGGAAAAAAATTCAGAAAACACAAAACAAAAGAGCCCTAGATTACCCTATGGATAATTAAATCAGGCATGCCATCATCAATACCACCATTAATAAAATCCTCACTTAATACAATTATAACTCAGGAAAAAACTTCCTAACTCCTATTTACACTTACGACCAAAGCATTCCCTTCAAAAAGAACAAAAATGGCTCATTCTAATTCCAAACCATTTAAATCCCTCATTTCCCACCATAAACAAAAAAAAATACACTTTCAACTTTAACCCACTAAATTACTCATCAAATCTCAACTAATTAATTAATAAAAAAACTAAAATTAATCAATCAACCTCTCATGCAAAAGCAGAGGGCCCACCACTGACAGTAATATGCCTCAGAGGATGTGCCACGTCACCTCCTCCAGCATGTCTCACAAACTCGGCCGGAGTCAAAAATCTTCCGTGGCAAACACAAACTATCCTCACCTCCTCCCCTTTTTTGTATTTATAAAGAAACCCCTCGACCTTTTTACCGTTCGGCCCCTCGCCTTTCGTGGAAACGCACGGCATCTCATGCAGCACATTGCGCTCCACCACGCTGAAGCTGTGCGCCCGGCCGGGAATCCGTTTCCCGGGATTCGGAAAACCGGGATTCGGAAAACCGGGATTTGGGAAACTGGGATTTGGAATCCCGGTTAGGAAGCTTGAGGAGGGGGAGATTGAGGAGCAGCGTTTCGAGTCCGGCTGGAGTTGGTTGTTGATTGAGGCTTGGAGTGCTGAGTTGGTTTTTTGCTCGGTGCAGCTCGTCAGAACCGGAATTTTATCTAAGAAAAATAAAATAAATAAATAATTACATAAATGACAATTATTACGAGATAATCATTATTCAAAAAAAATATTAATAGATAATCTTTTTGGAAATTTGTTTGAATTGATATCAAGAATCAAGAAGATGAAAAGATGAAAACGCTATGTTGCATCCGAGTCATAACATATTTTGGAGCGATTATTGAAAAAAGATTCTACAAACAATTCAAATAACTAATCCATATTTACCAACATATTTCAAAAATTCCGCTTGAAAATTAACTCAGGTACGAAAATATCTCTGTATTATCTATTTAGATATTCTAGAATTATCCACAAAGAAAAACAAATTTCAAATATTAAATCAATCCTAAAGTAGCAACAAACAAAACAAGACATCAAAATCACAAAAACAAAAACATAATATAAAAACCATCAAATCATAAATCATGATACCTTGAATTGGTTTCACATCAACAGCTGACAAATCAAGTCCCGAAGAACCCGCTTGCGAACCCGACCCGTTACCCGAATCAACCCGACCCGTTATCTTCCCATTCATCATATTCTCACATTCGCCCTCGACTTTCCGACGTTTCACGCCCAGCTCCTCCTCGCATTTCTCCCCGCCGTTCTTATTCAGCGAATTCCTCCTCTCCAGCCGCTTCCTCTTCGCCTCCAATCTCCTCAGCACCTGGATTTCCTCACTCGGCAGCGAACTCATTCGCACCAGCGGCCGCTCGCGCTCCGCCGGCGCGAAACAAGCCACGGACGACGACCGGATGAGCTTCTTTAGAGGATCCACGCCGAAGGAGCCGTTGAGGGAGAGGCCGAGGCTGAGCTCGACCTCGCCGGACGTTCCATTCTGGCTCGGTGGTTTCTCTTGTTTGATGGCTTCGAAGAGAGAGGAGGGCGCCGAGAGCTGGCGGAGCAAATCTCTTGCGTTTCCACCCATATGAGAGGAGGAGCAATTGTAGAGAAATTTCGGGGCGAATGAGAAAATATGGGAGGAAGGATATGAGGAAGAACGAAAGAAAGAAAGAAAGAGCGAACAGCTTATTTTCTCCACACTTTTTCTTTTATACCCCTGTAAAATAATAAAATTACATATTTATGTGTGATCTACCTATGGAATATCGAACGGAAATACCATGTGAATTAAAATTAAAAAAGAGAAATTATTTGGAGTTTTCAGATTTTGGAGTAATCGTCCATTATATAGTTTTAACTGTATATATATATATATATATATATATATATATATATATATATTTACACTTGAATATATCTTTTGTGTTTATAAATACATTTTTTTAAAAATATATTTTTTTGTAATTTCACTATATTTTTTTATGTTTATAAAAATATATTTTTATAATTCCATCATATCTTTTGTAATCGGGCGATTCTTAACACTCTATACCTGAATCCATTTAAATAAAGCATTACAGCTATGTTGCACCGATACGGATACGCGCGTCGTATCCGATACGATACGGGCACGGCGATACAGCAATTTCAAAAAATCTGTGGACACGATACGTCTAATATATATATTATTATATTATTAATTATATATCTAAATATTTTAAAAATATAAAAAATAACTAAATATGATAAAGAAAATGACAAAAAAAGAATGAGAGTGAGAAATCAGAAAAAAAATCATTTTTTTAAATAAATAAGAGATATATTATCATCTTTAGTTATGTTTTTCATGAGTTATTTTCATTAATAAAAAAAGAAAAAAATAATATTAAAAAAAATAGGCTTTAAAAAAGATCATTTTTAACAAAATAAATAAATAAATAAGCGAAAATGGAATTATAGAAAAAAATAAAAATTAAATTGGGATTTAAAACATTGAGCCGTGTCCTGCCGTATCGGTGCCGTATCGGAGCCGTGTCCTGCCGTATCGGTGCCGTGTCCGAAAGTCAAAATATATTAAAATATTTGGATACGCCACGTGGCGTGTCCGAAATGTATCGGTGCCGTATCCATGTCCGATACGTATCCGATACGCGTACGGCTGATTTTTTGAAGTATCTGCGTAACGTAGCATTACAGGGATATAGATATCAGATAATAAAGTATTAGTGGGTATATTTAGAAAACCGAAAAAGGACACCTCGTGGCCAGCAATGTCTAAAAGCGCGCCACGTGTCGATTTGGCCCAGGACACGTGGCTTAAATTATTACCGCCTAGCCATATTCAAGCCGACGGTTCAGCCAAAACCAAGCCGTTTAAACTAGTCCGGCTTGTACTCGACACGTGTCGAAACGGGACAGGCTGTTGGGTGTATACACGCGGCTTAAATTATTACTGTCGAGCCGTATTTAAGCCGCCGGCTGAGCTGAAAGCAAGCCGCTTAAACCGATAGGCAGTTGGGTTTATACACGTGTTGGATTCTGATCCGGTCGGTTTCGGCCTTGTCCTTTTTCTCTTTCCATCTGTCCTACTGTCCTTTTCCGTTTAACGCCTGATGGACGGCCCGGATTGCGCCACGTCTCGGATTAAGGGCAAATTGCAGCATATTTCTCTTTTGCAGATCTTCTTCTTTGTTGTGTAGATTGGGATGGGCAGGAGGAGAAGTTTCAAGTTTGAAATGTCAATATCAGCCTTTTGTTTCCAATTATAGCTTTGATTGAGCATTAGTGATATGATATCATATGATATGCTCGAAGTATCAGCTTTTTTTTGCTTTTTTTTTTTTAATGTTTTGAAGAAATTTGAAAATATTTGGATGTGGAATTGTAACTTGGCAATCATTTGGATTGAGTAAGTCAAGTTTCTTGAATACATACTCTCATATGTTGTTCATATACATGTATATATTGTTTTGTGTAATTTATATATTATTTTTATAAAGTTTTAAAGAAGTATTGTATTATATGTTGTTTGGTACCATTATATATATATATATATATATATATATATATATATATATATATATATATCATCTTGTATTATATATGCATTATTGTTATAAATATGTTTATTTGTTTCATAATGATAACAAAATATACTACAAAAGTGGAAAATCATTTGAATCGCCCAGGCATTGATTGTTCGTTACTTGTGCGTGTGACATGTATCTTTATTTATAGGGTAAACAAAATGTTTTACAATGATGCACATATGACAAAAAAATTAGTAGTTTTGCAAATGTTACATAGTTTAATTGGGTAAATTATTTGTATGTGAAATAAGATGTCATGAGTTCAAACTCTTGCAAACACAATCATATATAACATATATTTAATTGGTTAAAGCTAGTATTTTTACATTACACCAATATATCATTTGTAATTGTATCATTACTCTTATATAATTCCTTTATATTAATATAAAATTTTGAAATATTCATATATAGTATGATTCTTTTAATATCAATATCTTAATACTTTTTCAGCATTTTTTAATATTATATATCTTTCCACCATTCCGTTATATTCTTTTTTAGCAGTACTATATTTTTTACATGTTCAATAATGTTTTTGAATAATATGTACCCTTTTTTTTATTTTTTCAATATATCTTTTATCTGTACATATTTTTAACACATGTAGATTTTTTACTACTTAATACACATATTTTGAATAATACCTTTGCGCATGCCATGCATATTATTTAGTTTAACTTTTTAGAATATCAATATACCATTTTCTAAAAAAATGTTAATCTAAATCGATTTGGAAATTCATATATGTTTTTCAATAGTGCTAGATGCTTTCATATTACATTTCACACTCCGATAATCCTTTTTTGTGAGGTTGGTTGATGACGTTGAGGTGTATGAGAATTTATTTTATGTGAAGCCAGTATACTTAAAGGATTAGAAACCAGTTGCTCAGTAGTAGAGATCGTGTTAAGCCCATAAGGCTTAATACTTTTCGGTTGTCTAGACCTTTGAATGAGATGGCCGGACAAATTGAGCTTCTTATCCTTGTGCCCGGCGATGTTCTTGCTTTTCTTCATTTGGGAACAAAATCCCTTTTTTTTTCCTTTTTGGGCAGCATGGTGCTCATTTTGAGTTAGCGGTGTTTCCTTTTTTTTGCTTGTGTTGGCGACGAATTATTTTTTTTCCTGTTCTTGAAGTGTAGACTGAAAATCTTCTTTTGATATGCTGACGGCGACTCCCGCAATATGACAACAATAATTAATGATGCAATGTAGTGGCATGATGAACGGATAACGAATAAATCTTTTTTCTTAATTCCTCCTTTTTTAATTTTGTATTTTCTAATTTTTTCTTATTGTAATATTATTTCTTATCAATATAAATAACAACAAGCAATTGCTTATTAAGTATCCCTCAGAAAAAAATAAACCAAGTTTTACAAAGGGAGCGTATGTACAGAAAACACCTCTCTCAAAAACATTGACCAAAGCCAAACAAGCAAGGAACAGCTCATTAGCTCAGCCGATTAATGAGCCACCATGAATTGGCTCGGATATAATTAGAGAGAGAAACAAAATGATGAACGGAAAAGGCAGGCCATATCTATTGTCCTACCTAGCATTTTTTTTTTAAATAACCCTCCTTTTTATCTACTTTACAAAACTAGAATATATTAAATTTATCAAAAATTTTGCCCACTTTATCATATGTTTAGATGCTAGCACAATTTTTTTTTCATTCATACAAAAAAAATATATTTTGTACTAGAGTTAATAATGTTGACAAATAATTTTATAAATTAATGAATTTAATGCTAGGTTTATAAATCTTAAATCTAGAGATCATGTTACCGGATCCCGAATTAACAATGATAAAAGTAATTTTTTAGTACATAAAATTGAACAAAGAAATAATTCATATAAACTTTTTAAATTTTGTAGAAAAAATAATTTTTGTACTAGAGTAGAATTAATGAAGTTGGCAAAAAATATTTTATAAATAAATCAATTTAAAGCTAGTTTTATAAACATAAAATTTAGAGACCATGGAATCCGAATCAATCATAAAAGTATAAATAAGAAAAGAACTTCCATATTCTCATTATTTCTATCTTTATTCAGATTTTCTTGATTGATTATTGCATGGTTTCTAAAATTGTTGTTTCATAAATCAGGAGAAAACGAACTGTTGTTTTATAAATTAGGGAGCTGATACTGCACGACGTACTATAACGACAATATATAAAAACTGAAAACAGTATATACAAACATATGTACTGAAAACAAACAGTATATAAAAATTCATTCTATAAAACAGTATATATTTAAAAAAATGAAAACCGTATATACAAACGTAGAAAACAAACAGTATATAAAAATTCATTCGGTAAACAATATATATTTAAAAAAATACAAACCCACCTCTAGTAGAGTGGTAAGGCACCATCCCCAACCCAAATGTTGTGGGTTCGAAATTCGACAAAACCGGTTTCCTTCAAAAAAAAAAAATGAAAACGGTAAATAGTGTATATAGAAACGTGAGAAAACAGTATATAATTTCAATCCGTCGCTACAGCCCACCGCGCGGTGATTTCCAATTTTATTTTTATAAATTATGAAAAAAAGAGGGTTATATTCCAAATACAAAGCAGAGCCACTTGCTTATTCTAGAGGGCGCCTCATCGCACGCCACGTGTCTCGACAGGCTCAGCCGCGACACGTGTACCTTCGTACCCGTGGGGCCCCACGCGACAGCTCATTACCCAACTTGTCCAACTTGAGCAGCAACTTGAGCACACGTGTCGGCTTTCGGGGCGGAGGAGGACTGTTGGGGTGACGTCACCTGCATGTGGGCGCTGTTGTAGGGAGAGTTTTGAAGATGGAGCTGGTGTATGCTATAATTTGATTTGTGGGTGTGTACTATGCTATACTGCTGTATGTATGTACGTATGCATGGTGTTTTTACTCCGTTATTATATTATATATGATACTTTTGAAAAATTGCATGTGAATTTTGTTATAGGGAGAGTTTTGAAGATGGAGTTGGTGTATGCTTTGATTTGTGGATAATGAGAAAGGTGTACTGCTGTATGTATGTATATATGATATTTTTACTCTATTATTATTATTATATAGGATATTTTTTGAAAAATTGGTGAATTTTGTTGTATATTTAGATTTTTCTGGATACAAAAATTTATGATGTTAGATCTTATAGTACTTTTACTTTTAAGGTTTCGCTGTTATTAAAATATGATTATTTTGATTAAAAAAATAAAATATATAGAAAAATGCTATAACTTGAGCCAATCAATAAGTCATCAAGCGTCATATTTGTATATTTTATCAAAATGTGCATATCCACTAACCGACATCTACCAACTAACATCTAATATGTTTTTAATTATCTCTTAAGTAATAAATGATCATTAAATTATATAATACATAAAGATTTTTATCTTTATGAGTCAAATTGAATGATTATATCATTTATCTACTACTTAACTCGTCATCAATGATTCGGATAATAACTGACCAATCTTCTCAATATTTCTTGAATATACAATGCATTATGACTAATTAAATCCATAAACCATGTCCTCACATCAAATTTCACTTGTGAAAAGATGCTCAATCCGGATAGACAGAAGGACACGTCACCAAGTGCTGACGTCTGAGACGACACGTGGCAACTGACAATGGGCTGGGCACACAGGCAAAGCCACGTGCCTGTCAGGTGACTGGGAACCTTTAGTTACGGGTACAAAATTACGAACAAAAAGATTGATTATTGATTGTGTTGTTGGGTTGGATTCGGTGTGTGTTGTTTTGGTCAAAAACAGGTGGGTGGGGGGGTTTCAATTATTTATGTAACATGATATTTCATTTGCTTTGTCTAGATATTTTTGGATGATTGGTGGTTTCTAAGATAAACAAAATTCAGGTGTCAGGTATGATTTATCCTGTTTATGAATAAATTATGTGTGAGAATTTCAAACTTTAGCGAGTTTTAAATATATTAAAAAAAGCTATCAAGTTCCATACTAAAAAAACCATAAATTATGTGCTTCCTAAGATAAACAATTATTTATTCATTTTTTTTTTGTTTCTATGAAGATCTGGATGTAAAATTCATAAAAAGTTTATTGAACTTATTTTTTCTTTGACACATGAACATATTTTTTTCATTAATAAAAAATGTATAGGATGTTAATAGCCCCTCTAATATTGCTGAATAGCTTAATTGTGATTACAAAAAAAATAAAAAAAAGTCATATTTTCTAGTAAAACGGCAACATCTATTATTAATGGAAATTCCAGTTTTCTCTATATTTTTCATATTTTTTTTTTTGCATGCAGTGCCGGATCTTAATAATGAATAAGAATGGCAACACCCCCCTCTTATATATATATATATATATATATATGTGTGTGTTATTGTATTTTGTGATAGATTTAGAAATTATATGTATCCGTCCCCCTAAAATTTTGATGTATTTTATATTATGCCTCTCATCAATTTGGGTCAAGATCTGTCACTGTCTGCAGGAGAGATAAAATTTTAATTTTGTTTTTTAAGGATTGAATTTCACGGTATTTTTCTTCCAAATTTTTCCGTACTTATAATTCTATTTCATCTTAATGAAAACTCATAATGGTCACTTACCACAAATAAAAAAAATGTAAGTAGATTTCTTATCTTTTCTATAATTGAAAATTATTCACTCAATAAATTGGTTAAACATTGGACAAAATCATCTTAAAGCTAAAACATATTTGTCTTGTGTAAACATATTAGTAAAAAAAAAAAATACATTTAGGCACTTCTTTTTGAAGAAAATGAAAAATAAAAAGATATATATATATATATATTTATATATATATATATATATATATATATATATATATATATATATATAATATTTCTTATACTCTATAGGATATAAATGACAAATGTTTCCCAGATATTTTTGTGAGATTGATTGCCCTGCCTATAAAAAATAAATAAATAAAATTACAAATTAAGATGAATGGGCCAAGACTTGGTGGATATAGACAGACTCTATTGGTACCATATAATTTAACCAGGCCCATAATGTACTACTTGTTAAAACTCAATTTTTTTAAAAATAAATAAATAAATAATGTACTACTTGTTTGATCTCTCCTCTTACAATTCTGGCCATGCTAACTTCTTAGGTGGTTTTGATATTCAACATAGCTTTTCTCATCCACCAATTTTTTTAGTGGAGCTATTTCATTAATTACTTTTACTAATTTTGTTTCTGGCGCATCACAAATACACAATACACAAATTATATAGAATCCAAAAGTTAATAAAATGATTAGTAAGTACAAGTACTTACTCCTCTTTCTCATTTAATTTATATATATTCTTTCTCATGTAATTTATATATAACTAAGGGAGTCATTCACTTGGGATAGAATACATTCATTTGGGATAGAATATGGTCGAGCAGCAAAATAAAACAAAATAAATATTCTATTTCTGTCAACCAATAAGCATAGAATATATTTTTTTCATTAAAAATTACTAGTTTATCTCACTTTCGACTATATCACTATTCTATCTTGCCGAACATCCTTAAAATAAAATGAAATATTCTTTTAAATTTTTGTATTCACCTAATTACATTATCCCACTTATGCCGAATAGGGAATAGTCGGATGTTCGATAAAATAGAAATGATATAGTGAGATAAAATAATATTTTAGTTTCAAAGGAAGAGAGAAAGAAAAAAATTAGGTTCATTTCACTTTAATTTACTATTTTCACCCCAAATATGGAATAAATTTTCATCTCTTAATCCATTTTATTTCATGTATTTTAATTCATGTTTGACGGATAAAGTTTTTTTTCCTACTAATGACATTTAGCAAAGGCCTCAAATAAATAAGGGCCTCCAAAATCAGATCATTGTCATATTAAGAAAGTTTATCAACCCACAAATTTAGGTTCGATCTAAATAGTAAATAATAGTAGGAGGAAAAATAAAAGGTGTAAAATAAAAGAAAAATAATCCCAACTAGTCCAAAAATGAGGGGTTGGGATGTCCTAAAAATAAGCAAATAGGAAATGTACGAAATTCGCAGGCAATGCTTGATTTGCGAAAAAAATCTTCATGGATCACATTTTTTTAGAGAAATCATTTTTATTAGACACAAAATAATATATTTTTCTTTGAATATTGTCTCATTAATAAGTCTCAATTATATTAAATATGATAATATTCCATTATTTATATTACAAAGTGGTTTAATATTAGAAATAATTATTTTCTAATTATTTTTGAGAAAATTTGGAGAGAGCTTTAAACATCCCCATCCAAACAAAATATCTTTTTACTATAGTTTCAGAGTTACAAAGAATTTACAATAAAAAGAAAAGAAAAAAAGAAAATGGAAAAAGATTCTGAGAAAATTCCGCGGCCCTCATGGGGATAATACAAATAAAAGAAAAAATAAATCCAACCCCAAAAGCCCACAAAAATATCCCTTTTTATCGGGTTATTACAAATAAAAGAAAATAAATTCAGCCTAATAAGCCCAAATTTTTTTTTCTTTTTGACGGTCGACTCTGATTTCCAGCTCACTCTCCACTATCTCGAGTTAACCGCCCTCGTTATTCGTTATTTTCTTCCTCTCACACTTATCGCCTTCATTAACACACCTCCTGATCTCGAACCTCCTCCTCTAATATCTCCTCTGATTTCAGTAACAGCTTGATCTCCTCTATCATTTCATCGATCAACACCGATCATATAAAAGCACAGCGCCATCCTTCTCTCCATACCACAAATGAAAAGACGCTCGCAAATTGCTTGAGCTTCTTTTTCCCTCCTAGCTGGAATAAGAAATCATCTACCTCCGTCACTGAGCTGGAAAGCTCCGATTCGGTTTTCACATCGGCTCTCTGTTAACGATAGTCATACCTCTCTTCTAGAGTTATCTTGGGTCAATATTTTACCCTGTCCTCGAATTCATAAGTGGATCTTCATCTTGAGAGGGCTCTTGACCTTCCAGATGTGTGTGAGCTTGGGATGCGTGCTGGCTGGCCCATCATCTCCTGGTACACACTTTTGGTAGTAAAAATATTCTTTTCATTCAACTGCCATCTCACCTCATCTCCTTCTTGTGTGAGGTTAACTTGGGACAACATTTGTCAAAGGCTCTCTAGTCCGAGCAGTGGCTGGTCTTCCAACAAGGGTTTGAACGTGATTTGAAGGTCTCCAAGAACTTTGTATTGCGCAACAGTGTCACATTTGGCTTCAGCATGTGAATAGAGAGAAGCAAGTGCCTGACTAAGCATCCCATCCGCCCAATTGTAATGCCAAAGGTCGACTCTTTTCCCCCTCTCAACCTTAAATTCTGTGTTTGCATAAAAAAAGGATGAGGTCCTTCCAGAAATACAAACCCTGATTTACAATAGATGGGTCAGGACTCTCCTCAGCAAAATTGGTGATCAGGGATTGTTAGTCCAAGCTCTCCCTCTTACTATGATACATCCACAATTATTTTGGGATCATTGTATTATTGAATGTGTAAAGGTCTAATACCTCCCCGCCCTCTCTGTCTCTAGGGGTACAAAGCTTCTTCCAATCTACCAAATTGAAGCTAGTATCTCCCTTCCAAAGAAAGTTACTCCTGATTTTATCCATCTCCTCAATCACCCACTTAGGAAATTTAAAGACCGAGAAATGGTAGATTGGAAATGAGGTCAACACTGCATTAACAAGAATCAACTTGACCCCGTGCTAAGCAATTTACTCTTCCAGCCTTTTAATTTTTTTACTAGAATTTTCAATTATTTCCAAATACTTCTCTATCTGTTGGGCCTCTTATAGTGCAATGGTAGCCAACCTACTTAAAGGGAAGGTTCACATGAAGACACCCTAATTCTTGCGCTAGGATCTGAATTTCATCAAAGGTTTCTGGTATCATAATAAATTCTGATTTATCATAATTTATGTGTAAACCATAGTTACGGCCAAATGTGTTAAGAAGGAACTTCATCCTTCTAACTTGAATCAGTTCTGGTTTTAAAAGCAATAGGGAATCATCCGCATAGAACAAGAAAATCTTAGCATTTAATATGGGTTTTTCTATGAAGTTTAATTCTCCCATTTTTTCAGCAATTCTTGGCAGGGTATCAATCACAATAATAAAGAGGTGAGGGGACAGAGGGTCTCCTTGTCGCACTCCTCTCTTCAGATGGATTATTTTGCCGCTATGTCGTTTAGAAGGACTTCAGTTGCACCCTGGAGTACATAATACTTAGTCCATTTGATCCATTGTGTCCCAAACCTCCTGTCTTCAAGGACTTTGTGGATAAAGTCCCACGAAACAGTGTTGAAGTCTTTCTGGATGTCGGCTTTGAAAAGTAATAAGAGTTTTTTGGTGGATTGTGCTGTGTGAATCGCTTTCCTGGCATAAAAGAAACTTTATGCTATCTTTCTTCCCTCCAAAAAACTAAGTTGATTGGGGGGATCAGGGGTTAATGACTCTCTTGAGCATGTTTGCCAGTGTCTTCGATACAATTTTTTGGATACTACTAATATGGCTAATCGGCTATAGTCTTTGGGAAGGAGTGCCCCCTCTTTCTTGGAAATCACGACAATTGACAAGGCAAAATCTTCCAAGCCTGGGTTAGACCTGATTATTTCATACACCTCTTCTCTTAAGAGGTGCCAAAACCTTTTGTAGAACTCACCATTAAAGCCCTCGAGGCCCGACGATTTATTGAATGTCTACCTTTTGGTGACCTCATCTAACTCCTCTACTCGAATTTCCTGCCTTAAAGAATTAAGCTTGATGTTATCTTGTTGGAATATTATGGTCATGTCCAAAGAGGAGGCTGTCCCACCTTGTGGACTGGTATCGATAAGGTTTCTGTAAAATCTGAAGAGACTTCTCTTTTTGATCAGCGTGGGTGGTATTGGTCAAATGTCTTGCAAAATGGGTATCATAAATTTATTTTTCTTGGTAGATGTATATTCTCAAATCCCTATAAAGGAGGCAATTTTGAGCTGTTTTTGCCCACACTCAATCAAATAAAGCCACGCCTAAGGACTTTAAGTGCATAACAATATTGGCAAGACCAGTAGAAGCATAATGTATGATGGATTTATCTTTGGTTCAAACCTGCCTCATGCACGTGGTTCAACCATGTTTTGAGTGCTACATAGTTGCTCGAAATGTGAAAATTTAAGGACCCATATCTCTCTCTCTTGGCATGACAAGAACACAATTTAAATTCAAGTGTTTACAATAGATAAATTTTACAGAAAACTTCTTTCTTGCCCATTTGAATATTTCTATCATCGTTGATGAATTGGTAACGTAGGATAAATGAGATGACATGCGACATTATATTTTAAATATAACAAAAGTAATTAATACATATTGGTAAATCCGCATCCCAGAAAAAATAACATCAAAATTAACAATTAATCTTTGTCATCATGATTTCCAGGTTCTACATTTTTATTTAAATAATCTGAACTCGGTGCCTTTATTTATTCTAAAGCATAGGGTCTAGAAATACCTCGTGACTCATGTCACGGGAAGAATCGGAAGATGTCGCATCAAGTGAAGAAGTTGCGGGAGGTGGAGGAGGTTGAAGTCATCCTTGCTTGCCGAGCATCTCTTGAGTCACCCATTTATACACTTCATCCACGTTGTTGATTGCCATAAAAGCAACATTCGCCATTTCCGATTCGGAGTCGGAATCCGAACCGGAGGAGTCACTTGATTCGTTTCCCCAAACGGCCACCTTGGCGGAGTGATTCTTTGACTTCTTCTTTTTGTCCTTTCCTTTGTCATCACACCTCTTTTCTCACCTTTTTTCGCATCGTTCGTCAGATCGTCCTTCACGTCGCTCGTGTCGATCATCGGAACGTCCTTCACATTTCTCGCCCTCCTCCAAGGAGTGAGTTTTGGATGAAGCGTGAAGCAGTTGTTGATGGTATGTCCCTTCTTGTTGCATTCGAAGCAATATGTCTTTTGGTTCTTGCGTCGACGGTTATCGTTAAACGTACTCGAAAGTCGCCAAACTGCCTCACTAAGAATGCCATCTCATCGTCTTCGTCATTCGAGTTGGTTGCTTGCATGGCCACTGTTTTAGGTTGTGAGTCGACACCCATTTGCTTGAGTCGAGTCTCGAAATTTCCAAAATAGTTGATAAGATCTTCCGGACCGATATCTTGCGTCGCTAACATCGTCTCCAACGAAACTCGGAGTGTTTCCCAACTCGGCGGCATCGCCCTGTTTAATTTACCTACAACTCGATCATTCATTAGTTTCTCTCTTAAAACGGTGTATCCGTTTCAGATATGCGACATTCGAGTGTATATATCCTCGACGGATTCACCTTCGATCATCCGAAAACAATCAAATTGTTAAAATCCCATTAATTTAGTTCTTTTCATTTGATTGTTTCCCTCAAACCGATTTGGCAGAGCTTTCCACATTTTATTTGAATTAAGACAACCATCCATTATGACAGATAAAGTGTTTATCATGTTTGTGAGAATAAGGTTATGTGCTATAATGCCAAGTATTTTATATTTGTTTTAGTATCTTCAGTGTGGTTTGTTATGTCTTTCATAAATTCTACGATAAAATCTTGTTCTACTACCTTTTGAAGACCATGAAGATCAAACACGTTCACGATACATATTTTCCAAACATTCCAGTGTTGGGTTTCGGACGTGCATAACATAGCGGAAAATATTTTTTTTTTCCAAAACCAATTCGAGGATTCGTGCGTATTGGTTAAATCAAAGAAATAAAACGTAACGATACCTTTCGGATTACGCTGAATTCGTGACGCTCAAACCATGCGTGTTGTCCGAGCGCCTTTAAACCGGTTATCGTCCTAACCGATTTTTCGTCCGTCAAGGCCGTCTAGGTCGGATCGTGCGGAAGCCATGCACACACAATCGGTCTCCATCGAAACTCTCAACAACCGTTCTCATCTTCTTTGGCCGAGTAGATCACAAGCGCCGAAAGTACGAACAACTCTATCGGTATCCACACGAACATTCTTAAAATGGGAAGAAGAACAATATATATGCTAGTAGCTTGTCTTATTTTGCATAAGAAAACTCTTTTTCTTCTTCTTATTTTGTCTCACAAAAGATGTACAATTTCTTTCATATAATCGCACTCTTTCATTTCTGTCATACAAAAATAAAACATCCTTTCATAATTTTGTCATACAAATGATAAAGGATATTTTCTCTCTTTTGTCTCACAAAAGAGAATGAGAAATAATTAGAGAGATACTGATGTGGTCTGGTACATTATTTTGGATCTCTCTATATCCTTATATAGGGGTGTAGAATTGTCTCTCAATACATCAAGAGATGTGTATGATATATTCATCATTATCCACATGTCATCATCTAGACTCTTCTAGATTACTTAATTTTTTGTTCCATAATCTTTATATACGTATGTATTGCATCTTATCACATAAGATGACAGCATCTTTTGTGATATTTCTATGTAACTCATCATATAAGTCGCTAGGATTTTCTGCGCCCGTTTCAGTTTGTTTTTTGTGTGTGACCCTGTAGGTTCACTTAATGTTGGCAATAGACTTGATAGTCTATAAATCATGAGCGGACTCTAACAAGTCATCATGACTACCCAATTTAAGTGAATATCGGTGATCCGATTTTCCTAATCAACAATCATGTATTTAGTCCCTTTGTCACGCGATATCTATATTGATCATAAGGCATGTAATAATCCTTATATAAATGGATTAATATTTCTTGATCCCAAATTAAACTGAACAAAAACAAATGACATTAATAATTCTTATTAATTCCTTTGAGTATGGCCATATATTTCTTCAGTTCAATTCATCAAGAGGCCTAAAGATATCTATCTCATTTATGAGAGGAACAAATTCCGTCTTGATTGCACTCATCCCTCTACATGATTCATTATATACCTAATCATAACCGTTATGACTACCCGGTTAAAGACAGTGTTAGATTATATTAAAATATAAAATTACTCATGTTGGGAACCGAGACAATCTCAGGTCAAATGACTATAAATACTTTATGTTACAAGAATCGCTAATGACGTAAAACATGTAGCATTCTTATAGTGGGACAATCCAGTGTATGGTCTCTAACATATACCTATGTTAATGACTTGATAACTATTTATCCATGATCAGTAAAACATGATCATCAATCAACTAACATACTGGTTTACATTTATAGCTTGTCTACAAATATATATTTATTTGTCTCCGCAAGTATATTTGTCTCCATAAATATCCTGTGAATGACTATGGACTATTTAGAATAACATTCATAACACTTTATAGTCTTACTATCAAAGTTACGCACTTTGATGACATAAAGCTGAATTGCGTATTCATGGTCTATTTTAATTATATTAAAATAACCTATACGCACATATTATGTGAAATATCTTAGAATAAATATTATTTTTGTTATTACAATCCATTATCTAGGTTACAAACACTTTGGCCTAGGGCATAACACCATCATCCAGTTCGGGGTATGTGATTTGAAGTCGGTTGATTGGAGGAGTCGCCATGAATCTAAATACACGTTATTTCAAATTGATATTTGAAAAGATCTGTATTCCCGCTATGATACCAATTGTTGATTAATTGAGACCTAGGGGGGGGGGGGGGGGGAGGGGGGAAGGGTGTGTGTCTCGCTTTATAGCGCTTAACACTCCCATCTGCCTTGCGTTTCAACTTGTAGACCCATTTGCAAGTAACCGGGTCCACTCCCTTGGGGTTCGGAACAAGATCCCAAGTTTCATTTTTTCGAAGAGCTTGCATCTCCTCGTCCATAACATCTTCCCACGACTTGTTACCTTTCGCCTCCTCAAAGCATGAAGATTCACCATCCGTCGATCCTGAAAAGAAACACGAATACGTCGACACAAATTTTTCATCTCTATATCTAGCCGACCGAGTTACCGTCCTTGTCGACCTCCTTAGAGCTTGTGCATTTCTATTTTCTTGCGATTGCACTTCGTTGCTCCCCTTATCACCTTGATCCATCTCACTTCAACTCGTGACAGTCGACGCAGGCGATGAGAATCTCGGATCTTCACTAGGGTTACCCATGTCATCAACACCCGGGTTTCCCACGTGAACAACAATGGTATGGCGAGGATTATGAAGAGACTTTTAGTCCTATCGCCAAGATGACATCCATGTGAGTTGTGATTTCAATGGCTGCTTCGCTAGGTTGGAAGTTGTGGTAGCTGGATGTGAAGAATGCTTTCCTGTATGGTGAACTCGACAAGGAGATTTATATGGAGCAACCGGTTGGATATATTTTCAAGGTACATCCTGACTATGTGTGCAAGCTGAAGAAGACTCTATATGGTTTGAAGCAGGCACCTCGAGCTTGGTATGACAAGATTGCGGAATATTTGTAATTTTGTGGTTATTCTTCTTCGAGTTCGGATCACAGTTTATTTGTGAAAAGGAAGGCGGGTCTACACGTGGTCGTTCTTTTATACGTGGACGACATGATCATCACCGACAATGGTGAAGGCGAAGTTGCAAGACTTCGGGGTGAGCTCTCGATTCGATTCGAGATGAAGGATCTTGGAGACCTTAGTCACTTCTTAGGATTGGAAGTGGAAGGTTTGAAAGACGGGTATTTTGTCTCTCAAACGGGCTATGCTGGGAAGCTTATTGAGAAATTTGGCGTAAAAGAAGGTAAGCATTGTTCGTCACCGTTGGATGAAAATTTCAAATTGAAACGTGATGATCGAAAGGTACTTCCGAATCCTCGGAAGTTTCGTGCTCTTGTTGGAAGCCTAATTTATCTCACAATTACTAGACCGGATGTTGCCTTCGCGGTCGGCCTGGTGAGTCGGTTTATGCAAGCTCCGACAAAGTCGCATCTGAATGCAGCGAAGAGAATTCTCAAGTATGTGAGTTCGACTCTTGATCTCGGTTTATTTTATAAGAAGGGTTCTGAGTTCGTTTTGCATGGATATATTGATGCTGACATGGACGGTGATTTGGATGATCGGAGATCGACATCCGATTATATTTTCTCTTGTGGTTCTGCAAGTGTTTCTTGGTGTAGTAAGAAACAAGATTCGGTCTCTCTTTCTACTACCAAGGCGGAGTACAAGGCGTCATCACTGCGGAGGTTGGTCGATGATGTTTACAACGCAGTTACTGGTCCTACGATTATTCGAGGCGACAATCAGAGTACGTTGAAGTTGGCGACCAATCATGTTTGTCACGCGAGAACCAAGCACATCGAGATCGAGCATCACTTCATTCGTGAAAAGGTGCTTGATGGAATTATTGAAGTTGAGGAGGTGAGAAGCGTTGACAACGTGGCTGATATCTTCACCAAGCCTCTCTCCAAGGGATCATTCGAGTTATTGCGAGCCAAGTTCGGGCTCTTAGCCAAATGCACTTTAAGGAGGAGTGTTAAAATATAAAGATGCATTTGTATGTTATGAAGGCAGTCAACAAATTAGGAAAGATGTTTCTCGGAAAATAAGGTTTCTTGACAAGGAGGTTTGATATTACCATGAATAAGATTTCTTGACAAGGAAGTTTTGTATTACCATGAATTGGATTTCTTGACAAGGAGATTTAGTATTTCCATGTATTAGGTGTTAATTGGGGCAGTAATTTTTTTGGATTATATATTAGATATAACTATCCTATAAATAGAGTGGTAGGGGTAGAGTTTTATTCATTCCAACAACAACAATATTTTGTATCTCTTTCTTTCTCTTGTAATAAGAAATTTATCTTATTTTTCAAGTTCCATTGTTCAATCATTTCTTCTTCTATTATTATTCTTTCTTGGGCTAGTATGAGCATATTGCTGTACTATTATTTCCGCTGCTGAAAACTACAAGGTCGCTGCTGATTTAGTACTGCCGTGTTACTGCGCAATCACTGTTGTTTAGTTTCTCTATTAGTGACGCGGTTATCTGATTCAGTCCCTGTGTTTCTTTACACCAAGAAAGTCACAAATAGAAATTTCCTCCAAGATAGCAATTGCACACCAGAATCCTCTTCAACTTCCACACCTGCAAACATGATTGAAAGCACAATCATCATTAGGAAAGTCCATCAAAGCCAAACAACAAGTGGAAGACTTAAAAGCATAGTCTCAAGCTATGGTCTTTTTCAGAACCTGAACTATGTCCAAGGCTTCAATGAATGAAAAGAAATTTCAATTAAAATAAAAGTGAAGGCCTTATTTGATATTTCTTACACCAGTATCTTCGTGGATGAACATCACACATTCAAATCCTTCATCTCCATCCTTGACCATACTCGCAATCCAGTAACACAGATTTGGAGACTCAAAAAGGTGGTGGTACCAATGAGTAATGTGAGTGCAAATAATCTTGAGGCTCAGACAAACAATCTCGAATTACCTCTTTTCTCAAAGGAAGGGACATATCCATATGAGTCATCACTGCCAGCCAATCAAAACCCATTGTTACTAATATAATTTATGAGATTCTTGTATATAAGCTTATATGAATCAAGTTAAAGCGTAAATGACAAGAAGACGTATTTTGAAATGGATATGCTTCTCAAATCTCGGAAGATCTAGAGGATGTCATGCACCTCTCAAGCGATCAAGTTTTGGAGCTTCTTCAGTATTTTTCCAGTATAGGTTTTGTTATTTTTGAGAAATTTATATTTTACACTAAAGAGAGAAAAACTCGCCTTGTTTTTGTATATTATGTTCATAACAGAATCTCTTCTATTCTGAACGGAAGGTCTGCTTTTCTGCGAAATGTTTTGAGTGCCCCTGCTTCATTTTTGGCACCTTCTATTCAGAACGAAAGGTCAGATTTCTAGCCGTTTGACTTGATTTTTTATTTATTATGTTTCTATTTCGGCCATTTCCGTTCTTAACGGACGGTCGCATGATTCCTTTTTTGTGGGGCTGAATTTCCCCTTTAAAAAGGGTCAAGCTCCAATCTGTTTTCTATCAAGTTTTGTACTATTCAAAAGATAGGAACTCTCTCTAGTATTTGATAAAAATTACTCTAAAATACTTGTGAGATTAGCGAGAATTCTTGTGAGCGTTTGGTTGTTGTTGTTGATTGAGAGATCGATTTTAAGTTTGCTTCATCAATTTTAGCCGAAGTTCGTCAATAGATCTGGTGTTCGGTATCTTTACTAATTTCATTATTTTACTCTCAATTTAGTTTTTATTTACTTATTTACTTGAGTTAATTCAACCATCCATTAAAACTCTAAAAAATAAATAAAAGTCTAAAAACCCTAAAAACTACAAAATTTACACTTCCGCACAATTTTGGCTTTAACTACCGCTTGGGAACCACCATCACCATATAGAGAAGACGCTTCATCAAACACCACGTCTCGAGAGACAATGAATTTATGAGTTGTCGGATCCATGCATTTCCATCCCTTCTTTCTTTGATCATAACCAATGAAAATACTTCCGAGCCTTAGCATCTAACTTCGTCCTCTTCTCATCCGGTACGTGAACAAAGCACGTACAACCGAACACCTTCAAATGCTTCACACTTGGCTTCTCATCGAACATCAACTTGTGAGGTGACTTCATGTTAATCGGACTGCAGGAAAGCTGATTAACTACGTAGGTAGCACATGCCATACCTTCTGCCCATAAGGCCTTCGGTAAATTCTTCGCATATACCCAACTCCTGCATATCTCCACCAGATGTCGAATTATCCGTTCCGCCACACCATTTTGTTGCGGTGTATAAGCACAAGTCAACTCTTTCTTGATGCCATGCCTCTCGCAAAATGAGAGAAAATCCTTAGATGTAAACTCGTCTCCATTGTCGGTTCGAGACTTCTTAATTCTTTTACCAAACCTTTCCCCAATCAATCTAATTCTCAAAATTTAGAAAACGCCTCCCGTTTCTCCTTCAGAAAATAAACCCAAGTGTACCGTGTAAAATCGTCGACAAGTACCAACATATACCGAGCACCCCCGTACGACGCGTTTTGCGTAGGACCCATCAAATCACCATGAATAAGTTCTAACGCACCTTTACACCTTGACTGAGACTTCTCGAAAGGCAGTCAATGACTCACACACCTCAACACCACTTGCAAAAGAAAGGGACGGAAGCCCGTTGACAAGATTCCTCGAAACTATCATCTTCAACTTGTCAATACCCATATGGCCGAGCCTAGCATGCCAAACCGACACACCATCATTGTTGCTCATCTTGTCAACATACTAGGAAGAAGCCGAAAGAACATACAAGTGACCCGTATCACCCTTCACCTCCTCCACATTCCGGAGGAATTTCACATCCTTCGGGTCAAACAACACATAGTGACCCGCATCAACCGCATTCGCCACCGACAGAAGATTCTTCTTCATACCAGGCACGTGATAAACACTATCGAGAGTTATCGACCTATTTTCTTTATCAGAAACAACAATCGCGCCCTCATTCACCACGTGGTGAATACTGTTGTCGGCAGTAACAAAGGCAGCATTGCCTTTATACCCGCGAAGTGAAGAAACTTGGAATCGTCACCAGTCAGATGATGACCACAACCGGAATCAATGATCCAGTTGTCCTCGTAGTTAACAGAAGCACACACGTCTAACGAAACTCCTTCCGCTACGAAACCCGTATCCCAAACTTCACTCTTTATAATATCCTCCTTACCCGCGGCATTTCCTTCCCTCAACTTAACACGACAATTCTTCCTTATGTGACCGAGTTTTCCACATCGGTAACACTTGATAGCTGACCGAGAACCACTATTTGAAGAAGATTCCCCCTTCTTCGTAACCTCCTTCTTCTGTTCCTCTTGGTCATACCGAGTTTTTACTTTGTTAGACACAAGAGCATGACCTTCGCCTTCGGAAACCGAAACATCCCCCATTTGTCGAGCCAACGATTCTCGAGAAGCGAGCAAATTTTCAAACTCCGTCAAGGATGGTTGTTGCGCCCACCCTTGTATGGAGGTAACAAACGGGACATACTCTCTTCGAAGACCGCGAATAATATACCGCTTCAACTTTGTCTCCGAAATAGCCTTCTCTGGTTCCAAGATAAAAATTTCAGAACATAAATCCTTTACTCTCAAGAAATATTGAGAGATAGATAATTCACCTTGTGTGCAACTCGCCAACTCATTCTCCAGAAATTGTAATCATACCGTGTTCTTCTTGTCGAGCAACTCATCAAAAGTTCTCCAAATCTCAGCCGCCGATTTGCACCCCTTAATATGCTCGAATAGATCGCGTGATATCGACCTCTTCAAAAAGAACTCCGCCTTAGCATTCGCTTTCGACCACTCCTTTACTGCGTCTGTATTCGTCACCGTACCATCCGTACCGATGACAGGCGTCGGTGCAACATCCGTACCAACAATGACCTCCCATAACCCCTCATTCTTAATACAAGACTCCATACAACTCTTCCACATAGAATAATTCGAAAGATTTAGAGCCTCAATACCAAGTTCACTAATCCGACCTCCAAACTCCATAGATGCCGTAATAAACAATCTTCTTCTTCACCAAGGAACGAGAACAACACCGTCTATCGCCAACGTCGTCATCTATCACCCTTGAAGCTCTGGTACCATGTAAAGAAATCAGATAGTCACACAAGGACTGAACCAGATAACCGCGTCACTAACAGAGAAATAGAACAACAATGACTGCGCAGTAACACAGCAACACTAAACCAGCAGCGACTTTGTGGTTATCAGCAGCGGAGATAATAGTGCAGCAATAAGCTCACACTAGCCCAAGAAAGAACAATAATAGAAGAAGAAATGATTGAACAATGGAACTTGAAAAATAAGATAAATTTCTTATTACAAGAAAAAGAAAGAGATACAAAATATTGTTGTTGTTGGAATGAATAAAATTCTATCCCACCCCACTATTTATAGGATAGTTATATCTAATATAAGAAAATAACCCAAAGAATTACTGTCCTAATTAACACCTAATACATGGAAATACTAAACCTCTTTGTCAAGAAATCTAATTCATGGCAATACCAAACTTTCTTGTCAAGAAATCTTATTCATGGTAATATCAAACCTTCTTGTCAAGAAACCTTATTTCCAAGAAACATCTTTCCTAAATTGTTCACTGCTTTTATACATACAAATGCATCTTTATATTTTAACACTTGAGAGATTTGTATTATTTTTTGTGCAAATTTTTGGTTGTAATAATTGCATTGGGTTTGATTTCTGTGTTTGCTCACGGTTGTGCATGCAAAATTTGGCGATATGCCCTAAGTGTTTGTATTTGTGACATATGATAGGGTCTTTACAATTCTCTCTGTTGGTGGTTGTTGAAAGACATCGAAAGCAGTATGGTTTGCTTGGATGATTGGGTCTTCTGTTTGTGACCTGAATGCACGGCCTCTATATAGGTATTTAGTTAGGTTTTGGTGGAATGGATTTTAGGTTGCTGTTTTTACTCGGAATTCTCTCTTTATCTTTCATGTCCCCTGTCCGATGAACATCCGACATCCTGTCTTATTAGCAGTTTTTTGCGGATGGTCGTTAGGGTTTCTTCAGATCCAATGATCTCAGAGATCATCTCTTTAGGAATATTTGCTATGAAGGTCGTGCCTCAGATATTATTCTAATGAAAATTCATCAAAAAAATGATAGAAAGGCAAGAAAAAGAACAAAAAATGAATATATACAATGTTGCACCCCCCCTAAAATCACTTCTGCCTCTCATTTCTTGATTCTATATATCGGCGAAGGCCTCTAGAAGCTTAGGAGTACTGATCTTGCCCACTAATCCACTCTATTCCACTCGTAATGAATGGGCCATGAAGCGTACAAGTGCACAGCTTCATAATTTTTTGAAGCAAATTATAATATAGAAAAGAGAAGGCTATGACTCAAATCAAATATATGACAGTTAGACCAAATTAATGATTCATACATTTGTAGTCTAATTCTATCAGTATCAAGTCACTCAATGATATACCTACATAATAATGTATAATATGTTTATGACACTTTTAAGATTTATTATCAAACACTCCAAGATTATATAAAACTAGCAATTTTTTCACGCGTTGAACGAAATTTTTATAATATTAATTAGAAAGTAATTCAAATACAATTTAAATAATAACAATATTTACATTAAAATATAATAGAAAATAGTATTATTGTGCAATATAATACTAATTTAGGCAAAAATAAATACTACCGTTGTGTCAAAACTTTACAATATATATTAAACACAACAAAGAAAAGTCAAAAGTAAATTCTCGACAAAGATTCAAAATATTAGCGATGTGGATACGAATGCGGATAGCTTCAGATATGAATACAGTATGGATATTTATATCACTACTGCGTCTTTGATACGCCGTCTCTGTTAGTGCCGTTTGTGATAATCCAAATTACCGACGGACCGTCCCTAATACTTATCAGCGATGGTTTTTATTTTTGCCGACGGGACAGATTACCGTCTCAGATAATATATTAGCGACGGTCTCTTCAAAGACGGGCCGTCCCAGATAATATATTTCGGACGGTGTTTTCAGAGACGGGCCGTCTCAGATAATATATTACAGACGGTCTTTTCAGAGACGGACCATCCCTGATATTAATCCTGATTTTTGCCAGCCAATGCCCTATTTTTCAATTTCTCCAATTTCGGAAAAAACCCAGCATGACCTCCCCATTTTATACACACCTCCCATAACAAAATTCATTAAATTTAAATCATTCAATACATATTTCATATCAAACACATCACAAATCCTAACTACACAAACACATCACATATCAAAATCAACACATCATTATCTTAATTATTAACCTACTAAATCAAAATCGTCGATTGTTCAAAACACATCAATATCTTACCTCGTCGATTGTTCATCTTTTAATATCTGCAAGTTAAGAAATTAAATTAGTTAGAGATATAAATCAACAAAAACACAATATATAAAAATACAAACAAACATAATAAATATACTATTCAAAATCGTCATCATCTAAATAGTCTTCTTCTTCATCTTCTGTGATATTCGGAGCTGAACGTATCTCTCTCTCATTTATGTTCTCAACTACACCTTCCTCGTGTAAGGATTCATCCACCATAGTGTCATATGAACTCTCGTGTAATATGCGAACTTGTCCTTCTTCTTGTAAGTACTCGGAAGCGACTTGAATCAGCTCGTCATTTATCTCATTCATTTCGAGCACGTCAAGCTTTTGTTTTGACTTCATAGCAACTCACCAATCACGTCTATCCCGTATTTGAGATGGATAAGACATGTAATACACTTGAATGGCTTGGTGTGCGAATATTAATAGCTCGTAATAATTCAAGGATGATGCATGTTTCACTTCTACAAGCCCACGTTCCTTATCAACCCTAATGCCGTGATTACTATCAAACCAATGACACTTAAATAAGACAACTTTGTTGGTAAGTATCCAGGGATACGTCAACTCAATAATTTCCTCAAGCACCCCATAATAGTCACGAACTATATTACCCGAACAAGCCCCCTTAACATAAACTCCGCTATTTTTTGTTCTCATATTTTTCCCGTACATATCCGTGTGAAATCGAAACCCATTACATGTGTAACCTTGGTATGTTTTGACACGTCGCGAAGGTCTTTGCGCAAGATTTTGGACAATACCCGAGTATTCCGAATCACCGGAATGTACTACTTTATCATAAACCAACTGGGAAATTCTTGCTCGCGTTTCTTACCCTGAAAGCGTGGAGGAACATTTCATGCAAAACCCTAATTCATGCAAAAACCCTAATTCATGCAATACCCTAATTCATGCGTACATATAATAGAAATAATATTTGCATAAATATTTGAATAATATAAAACCCTACATTTGCATAACTAAAAAAACTAATTCACACAAACAAAAATAATTAAGAAAACAAAACAAACCTAAAGATATGAATCCCGGCTTTGATTTTGCAAAAATAGAAGCTCCTCGCACAATCTAAAATCCTAAACAATACCATACAATAAATTTCAAAACTTACTTAGATTTAAAAAAATCATTAAAAATATTATTAAATGAAACCCTAACTTAGCATAGATATAATAAACCCAATTCCAAAAAATAAAATTAAAATAAAAGAATAAACCTAAAGATCGTAAAAATTAACCTAAAATAATCTAATTCACATTCTCACAAGTAAACCTTTTTTTCATAACCATAATTAAAAAATAATAAAACTAAATATAAAAAATTAACTCCCAAATAAATAATAAACCTAAATTTTCATAAAATCCTAATTCTCACAAAACCCTAAATTGGCATAAATAAGAAACCTAATTTACACAAAAAAGATTAAGGAAGAGAGAAAACCTTAAGATGCGAATTCCGACAATTTTATGCAAATAGAAGCTCCTCGCCAATTTAAAATCCGAAAAAATAACCTAAATATAAGCATGTTGGTGAACCCGTAGCCATGTACGTTTCAACCCTCCCTAGAATCATCGTAAAGGAAATAATGGTACGAGATTATGCTGTTAAAATTTATACTTCAGATTTTCCTGATCCGGGAGAGAGAAGCAGACGTAGGTCTGAATGAACTTCCGCCTTCCTTCTTTCTCCTTCTTGGCTTCTGAAGCTCGATTCTTCGAACCTTCTTGCTCTTTCTAGGGATGAAGCACTTGATCGCTCGCTAATCTCCAAAGAATGAGATCTCTACTCGTATCCACGTCGAACTTCGAATAGTTGGAATAACCGGACTCGACTAGATGTGTCCGGAAATACTGTCAGGAGGCTCTCACGAACTCTCTCTCTCTCTCTCTCTCTCTCTTTTCTGTATTACGGCAGCCTAGAGGCTCTATAATGTGTGTTTTATAGAGGGATAGGTGAAGAATTGGTCAGTTATCATAACTAAAAACCTAATTCCTGCGTTATTCCGTTGTTGACGCAATCATTCCGTCGACAACCGAATAAGACTGCATTCCATATGTCAAACCTTGGCTGCGAAGGAATCACTTATTCCGTTCCCAATGGAACTATTCCGTTGGCAACAGAATCAGGCTGTTTTTCAATCATCCAATGATTGATTATTTCCTTCACCCATTTATACATCATATGCATAGCTGTTTTGAGAGCATTTTCTTCCCGACTAGACATTGTTCTGTTTGACTGTGTAGGTTCCATTTAACGCTGGCAACGATCTTCTAGAGATCATAAGTCATGAGTAACCTCTAGACTGGTGTCATGACTACCCATGTTAATGAAATGATCAGCGATCATAAACCTATCTGAACAGACGTTTGCTTATTCCTTTTGTTCTACGATATATGTCTTGATCACAAGGCATGGAAGTATGCCATCCTTCCATTTGATCAAAGTATCTTTCCTGATCGAGAATTAGATTGAGTAAATACAAAATGATATTAACAACACATGTTAATCCATTTTGAGCATGGCCATGCATTTCCTTCAGTCCTAGTTCATCAGGGGGCCCAGAGATATCTCACTCTTGACGAGGGGAACAAATCTCATCTTGGTCATTCACATTTCTCGTCATGATTCAGTGCATAGCTAATGATGACCCTAATGATCATCTCGTTATGGATGACGTAGGATCATATTAAAGTATGCAGTTCCACATACAGGAGTCCATGGTGTCCTCAGGTCGTAGGAACAAGCACACTATTCATATGAAAATCATGAATGACATATACCTTGCATATTCTCATAGTGTGGTCAGTTCATTACGTGTTCTCTAACACGTACCTATATTCCAGACTTGACATCGCTAAAGAGGCGGAGCTTTGACTGGCCGGAGTTTGGGGCGGAGTTTGACTGGCCGGAGTCCTTGGCCGGCGGGACGGGTTAGGGTTAGGCTTGGTTTAAGGGTTTGGGTGGAGATATAAGGAGGAGAACGGCTTGGGAGAGAGGAGAACGGCTTGGAGAAGATAGGGCGGCGGTCGGAGAGGTGGACGGCGGCCGGAGGAGGAGGAAGATCGGCGGAGGAGGAGAGAGGGAGATCGGGTAAGGAGAAGGGAGGAGAACGGCTTGGAGAGGATAGGGTGGCGGCCGGAGAGGTGGGCGGCGGCGGGAGGAGGAAGAAGGTCGGCGGAGGAGGAGAGAGGGAGATCGGGTAAGGAGAGGGGGGGGGGGGGGGGGTTCGAAATTAGAAGGGGGGAAAGTGTTGGGTCGGAAAAAATAAAGAGGAAAAAAATGAGAAGTTATAGGTTTACAATCAGCGACGGGACCGTTGCTGAAAAGACTCACGTCGGGGCTTTAGCGACGGTTATTTTAAAAAAATTCGAAACATGCTGTTTTTCTTTTACAACAGCGACAGGCCGTCTCTGAATAATCAAAACCCGTATGTGAAAATAGCTTACCAGCGACGGCTTTTTGTTAATTGGGACGGGCCGTCGGTGATGTTCACTTATTAGCGACGGCTAAGGTATCACTGACAGAACTGTCTGTGATACCGTCTTATCAGGGACGGCTATGTTTTTTCTGCGACGGTCCTATCCCTGATGCCTGAATTTCTAGTAGTGTATAGATATGAATATGGTTCAAATACTACCAGATATGAATACAAATACTGATTCATTTCGGATATTAAAGAGATACGTATTTGGTTATTTTTCTAAATAATTAACTATTTGTAATGACAAAATTAATAAATATCAACAACGTTTAATAAAAATTTATAAGAATCAACAAAAAAATATTAATATAAATATGGATAATATCTGTACCCAAATCTGAATTTAAAAAAAAAACAAAATATCCATACTTGTATCATAATAAATATCCGTATATGTATCAATATAGAATGAAATATCAAAAAACAGATACTATCCGAATAAGAAATTATCCGGATTTTGTTATTATTTATATATGTATCCGGGAGCCAAATCGATAATCAAATCATCTATGTCCGAATAAAACTATCTGAATACGTATCGATATCCGGCCGGATACGTATAATTTTGATCCAGATATAATTTTTTGCGGATTTGGTAATATCCATATCTGAATATGATAAAAAAAAAAAAAAAGTACATATATATATCCATATTTGTATTCTATATAGAGTGAAATATCCGAAAACATATATTATCCATATAACAAATTATTCGGATACATATATTATCCGTATCTATGACTCAAATCGATAACAAAATTTGTATTCATGTCCCAATAAAACTATCCGAATATATATTCGTATCCGGCCGATACAGATAATTTTGATTCATATATGAATTATTTGCGAATACGGTTATTGTTCGGCGGAGATAATATACTGCCCATTTACACCCTTATATGTATATGGGGTCGATCTTGAATTTTTTTAAAAAGAAAAATATGACCATTACTAATCCTTTAATTGACCTAATCTAATGGTTAATATTTAATGACTACGTGACTTAATGATATGAGAGAATTTTTTTTAGAATTAAGAACTATTAATAATAATAATATCATAGAATATTTTAAAATTTAATTCCTCTACTAACTTATGTGTGACATATTAGATCCGAATGGAAGCTAAAACATCTTGTTCGTAGTCCATAATGTTAGAAGAGGTGGCCAATAATCTAGTTGGTCAAAGCATTCGCATGTGTAGCAGAGGTCACAGGTTTAATTTCCGACAAACGTAATAACAAATATTTAGCAAAATCTCTCAACTCAATGGATTGAACTTTAAAAAAAAAGACGTTGCAAATGACCTCTAACCTAGTTGATCAAGTCAATGCTTGTGAAGCTAGAGGTTGTAGGTTCAACTCCAATTGACACATTTATGCAATAATTGTTGTCTTCAAAGAAAAAAAAAGGCGTTAGAAGAGAGATGAGATGAGGCCAAATATAGCATAGTAATAAGTTGGTCACTAATCAATTATTCTCCTTTATTTTGGACCATTTTTTCCTTTAATCTAAAGCCTGTTCACCTTGCAATTCCTGCCCTCTCTCTCTCTCTCATGCACAGTAGAAGAGCAGGACCATGCTTTGCATGCCATTGCCATGTGAAAACCTAAAACCCTACTAATAAAAAATAAAGAAACCCTAAAAAGGTACTGGGTACCATTCAAGCAATGAAAGAAACACATGATCTTGGCTCAGAATTTTCAGGGGGGGGGGGGGGAGAGAGAGGAGAGAGGAGAGAGATTCAAGAATAATTTGAAACAAGAGACTGAAAGGGAAAGGGAAAGAATGTTTTTCTGTCTAAATCTTTTGCATCAATGTAACTTTAATTAGTATAGTCAGCTCAGTTCCCGAAAGATCCGTGTAATTTTAATTTCATTTTAAATTCCTGCATCTCTTTATGTTTCTATCAATTTAAAGATTTTCTGCTGGGTTTATTTATTGTCTACTATATCAAACAAAAAAATTCCATGCTTCAATGTTTCAACTTTTGAAGACTTATCATAACCTAATTATGGTAAATGAAGTGATTAACCCAAAGGATCACTCGGTATCGTTTATCTTGACCTACACATGATAAATGAAATAATTAACATCACTTAGTATCTCCCTCACCCACACAAACAAAGAGGTATACATTCAATTTGTCCTGATCCTCCAATTTTTTACAATTGTTCCTCCAGTTTTATACAATTTGTTCCTTCATTTTTTTTTCTCAATCTTGTTCCCCACTGGGCATAGATTCTACAAATAGCAAAAATCTAAATATACACGAGATCTCTCAGAGCACCAGTACTAAAATCTTGGATCTTTCTACACTACACTAAAACCTTATCTCTTAGTTTTGTTCTTATATAGGAACTAAAATAAGTACCAATTTTCATAAAATATTTTTGGCTGGTATATAAATTATTCTTTGTTGCAGAAGTTAAAATACTGTAAAAAAAAACACATTTTTGTCTGGTTTTATTAGATAGCGATGACAAATCGGTTATATGTTTCATATAAGATGTTAGAGCATAATGATTTTACTTGCCCATTTACAACTAAAGACAAGTCCAACAACTTGGATTTAAAAGATTAAGCGCTTTGTACTAGTAAAAATATTTTGTAATTTTACAGCAAGAAAAAAAAATACAGCCAAAAAAAACGAAATATTTGGTAATTTAACCAACTCCTTTAATAACTCAAACTGGGATTAATCTTCTTTCCTCTCAATTTTGCTCCGCGGTGTAACATGAGAAGAGCTCCTTTGCTAAGTTTAGGGCAGTTTTTATCTGTGCTAGAAGCGTGTGTTACGTTGAAGGTGAAAGAAGGAAAACTTTAGACAAGTCAAGCATGAGCAGTGGGTTACACGTCACCATATCTCCGGAAGACATCGACACATGAAATACTTTGAATTAACTTGCACTACAATACAATACATATACATGACTTTAGTTGTGTCATCTGAATAAGATCAACTTGTTAACAGAGACCGATCCATCGATAAACATGGCTGTATAATTCGTGGTCCACTGCAAGTGGTCACTTAAAAGAGGCTGAATTTGGTCCCTAGCCTAGTCTAGCAAGCTTTGTGTCCCTCTGTATTTCAATACCATGTACTATTCAATTTAAAAAAAAATACCATGTATTATTCATCAATGGTTTCTAGTAAGTCTTAACTAATTTGTAGGTTATAATCAAATCCATAAATGACTAATTATAGGGCCTAGGCTATGATTCTAAGGATGCCAAGAAACGACAAACATGTATATTATATCTACAATGATAATCGACACATTTAATGTAAAAAATAGTGTTTTTTCTTTCTTTCAATATATATGTTCTTTGGGAAAAGTTAGTTTGTCTTCATAAATTTCACTCAGTTTTCCCTTGCATATATGACAAATCCTAAACAAGATCTCGTTTAGTATGTGTCATATAAATACAAGTGGACATGCGATAGACATAAACAGATTTTGTAGATGTTTTTTTTTTTTTTTTGAAGCTGCAGCCGGTGAAGAGCCTCGCTGAGATTTTGTAGATGTTTTCTACAAATAAAGAAGTGTAAATTGGCAACTATAGTAATCAACCAGTCATTAGCCTGACTTAACATAGTCCTATATATTATCTTTTTTTTTTTTCTCAAATGCATGATCTAACATCATATAGTATATTTGACAGGATTAAAAGATCACCGGAACTTGTTCTTTTTTTTTTTTAGATAGCAGCCGAAGGCCTGCATTAGGCTGCAGCGCAGAACTTATTCTTAGGTTGATCAACAACCACTTACAAATATGCGGGAGATTTTTTTTTTCTCTCTTAGGGATAAAAATAGAAATGTTCTTGCAACATTATTATCTTGGAATATATTTTTATGCCCAAATAGTGAATTTAAATATATTTAGTTATTGTGCTCAAGAGAATAGTAGAAGTTTGAACACATACATGTATGATTTTGTTAACTTAAAAATAGAAGGTTCTTTTAATCTTTGAATATATGCTTAATATCTAAACTTTTATCCATAAATAAATGGAATAATTAAAAATACATACTACAATAGAAATATCTTGCATAATGTAAGACCAATTTGTCCCTATGATGGAGATGTATCTAAAGTGGGGGTAAAAAGTAAAATTGACAACTCGCTAATACACCAATTTGGTGGGAATAAATATGCACCATACACTCATATGTTAGTGGTAGCTTTTCCCTTTCTAGGGTTTGGGCAAATCTACGATTCTTTTTCTTTCTTTATCAAGAAGCATAACCCTCCATTAAAACAAAAGCTGAAAATCTCAAATCTTTCACCAAAAGGGAAAAGATTATTCAGATATTAAAAATTCATGGCTCGACCATGCTTTTGATTTCCTCTCTTTCTCTCTCTCTCTCTCTCTTACTAGTTTTGCACGAATTAGCAATTGGGCAAGGAGCCTTTGCTGAAAAATAGAAAGAATTGGAGGATCTTTCTGCATAGAATATGTAAGTCTGGCAAATCTTTGGTTTTAAATTGTATATATCAAGGACCAAAAGTGAGAAATCTTTTAGTTCTTTTATGATTTCTTTTCAAAGGCTTGGTTCTTTTGAGATTTATATTTTGGTCCACAATTTATGTAGCATCGATCGAGAAAAAGGAAACAAAACTATGCTCACCAACTTATTGTTGGTAACTAACTCAGATCAACAACTCAATCATTTGTATTATTTTGTTTTATATTTACTCCCTTTTACCCCCTCCCCGCCGCCCGCCCCCTTCTCTCCGAGTCCTGACCTTTCTTTCTCAATCTAGATATTTCATTTCTTGCATATCACTTTCCAATTTAATTTTAACTTAGAGTGTTCAATTCAGTTCACGTCATTTGTGAAAAATGAAAATAATATTTGTTTAGCTTTAGAATTGTGCATACAAAATGCACATACGTTTGTAAAACTTTTGCACTTCAGAATTTAAAAAGCAGCGTTTTAACAATATAATGCATATTATGTTCTTATATAATTTTCCAGCTAACATAACTTTATCATAAGAATAAACCCTTCATTCATCTTTCTTTCGATCATTGTAGGATTAGACGTTGAAACTAAAAGATGATAAAGAATTCAAGAGAAGACGATCACTCATACAAAGAAGAATGCAATACACCTACCAACAACAAGCAACCAAGAAATTTCTACTCAACATGGTCCGGTCTGAAAAACCCTAGAATTGTACGAGTTTCGCGTGCATTTGGCGGAAAGGACCGACACAGCAAGGTCACTACTATAAGAGGCTTGAGAGATAGACGCATAAGACTGTCTGTACAAACCGCCATTCAATTATATGATCTTCAAGATAAATTAGGGTTTAATCAACCAAGTAAGGTTGTCGATTGGCTTATAAATGCCGCGCAACATGAAATCGACAAGCTTCCACCTCTCCAAATGCCTCCTGGAAATTTCATTCCTTTTCCACAATTCATGAATCCTTCAATGAATATATCTGAAAATAATAGAGTTCAAGTGGAAAATGCGGAAATAATGAAAGAGAATTCTATCGACAATTCATTGCATCGGAATACAGATGTTTATACGAGGATTAGGTCAAAAGAATCCATGAAAGAGAGAGTGAATGAGAATCAAGCTAGTAGTAGCAAAACAAATGTGGAAGAAAATCAAAGTTTCATCATGCCGAGTAATTCTACGTCGCAAATTCCATACAGTTTTTCAGATTCAATGAATGCATACATGTACTATTCGGCAACTCATTCTTCTCAACCGGAGGTTCATAATCCGGTCCCTTTGTTCGGTACAAATTTTGATGGCAAGAATTATAGCCATTTTCATTTGTCAAGTTTGTTTTACTCATCACAAGAAAATCAAGATTTCAAAAATCAACGAACTCAGGAGGAAGAACATGGAAATAATTAAAGCTTCGAAAAAAGAACACACGGAAAATAATAATTTCGAACATCTAAATTGAATTAGTACTATTGCAGCTGGCAATCGATATAAAACATCTTTTACGGATTTTTTCCATAGAAATAAAAAAGAAAAATAAAAAGATAATGGGGGTGTGCTAAGTTTATGTAGGTTTGTTTGAGGTAATGTATATATAGTTAGTGCATTTTGGTACTTATTTCATATTTTTCTTTCATGTGTGTTGAAGAATATCAAGTTTTATTTTGTTTTCTTTTTCTCTGTGCTTTATGTTGTGAACTTATATGTTTGGAGTGGATTTATCGAGTTAAATGTTAGGAGTTAATCGAATCGAGTTGACTCTTCTATGTTAAGATTGTTTGAAAAGAAGTAAAAACAAAATGCAAAAAACTCTTCTAATGTAGATTTCATCATATTATAGTTATAGAACAAATTACTCCGAGTACTTACAAGATTGGTTCTAATTCTATTCATGCATGGATATAAATTTAGTTTTTGTTCCTTACTGGCCGGGGTGAATGCTTTTGCAGACTCTTTCTTTTTAACTTCTATTTACCGAATTGGTTGTACAATATCTCTGTACGGAGAGAAACAAAAGGGCAAAACCCTAGCGATTCCAAATCTGAGGCGACTGCCTTAGCGGCGCCTCCGCCCCGCCCCCACCCCTCCCCACCGCCTCCGCCCTCCACCCCTTTACTCTTTCCCCCTTCCCCCTTTCCCCATCACCAAACCCTAACACCCCCTTTTTTCTTCTTCCCCTTCTCAAATCGAGTCCGGATCTGAAGTTTCAAGCGCGAATAGTCGTCGGCGCGAGGCAACACAGGCTTGGCTGCCCGCCTCCATCGTCGTCAATATGCTGTTGAACAGTCAGCACGTGGTGTTAGTGCGATGCGAGGAAATCTGAATGTCAAGAGGACGTATGAGGCAGCGATGAAGTACTTGAGGTGTCTTCGCAAAAGAATGAACACGAAGCCCTCTCATGGACTGATCCAGAGCTCCCACCAAGTTGGATCTGAAGTTGAACGTGGCGTAGCAGATCTCAACTTGGCGGATCTAAAGGTAGTGTCTGTTGTCGGCTTAGAATTTTGATTTGTCTTCATGGTGAAGAGATCGAGTTCAGACCGACGGTTCATACCAACGGTGATGAGTGCCAATGGCGGTAAAGGTCATCGGGTTTCCGCCTCTCCTTGCAATAGGTCAACAGTGAAGAGATCGGCGATTCGTCGGCTCAAGTAGACGAATACGCTGTGGTGGCCGCATTGATGATGTGAAGAGCCAACCGCGTGTCCACCCCAGTTCTTGAGAGCAGTAAGGATCCGTGAAACCCTAGGTTTTTGACGGCGGGATCTGCTAACCTTAATTTTGTGGCTACAATGGTCCGCTAAACCTTAGCTTTGTGACGGCAAGGGTCGTCTAAACCCTTATTCTATGGCGGCGGTGGTACGCCAAACCCTAATGATGTGGCGACATTACGCCGCAATTTAGCGTAATAGTATTGTGGCGGATGTGATCCCAAATTTAGGGTAGGGTTTTAGAGATGTTTTAATTTACATCTAGGATTTAAGAAGTGTTTCTTTTGCGCTTGTGTGCGAATCTTGTTATGACTTACTTATAACAGCATACTTGTAACTCGATCTTTAATGTAATATAAATTCTTAATAGTTGCAACTTGCGACTATTCTTTCAAAAAAAAAAAAATTCTATTTACCATCTATTTAACCTAAACGACAATAAATAATAAATTGAGAACTTTTTTCTATTCTTGACCTTGAAAGTTGAATGTCTAGATGTGCAATGAAAATGTCACTTGAATTTTTAAATTAGAAGTTCGAAATATATGATTTTATATAATGTATCTCTTTGAGCTAACACCTTTAACTAGGCATTTGCTTGATTTCGACATATTACAATTACAAGAAGTTTAGACATTAGTTGGAATTTTATTCCTCATTTATATAACTTTTCTAGTATGATCATTTCATTTATGGAAGAATCACATTTCTTAAAAAAAGTAGTTGGAATCACATTTCTTTCGGAAATATTAATATTTATATGACAATGGAAGTCATCAAGATATGTAGTAAGCAGGCGATAAGTTTACTATAATATCACTACAAATATTAAGAGAATATACATCTGCACCTATCAAAGTTTTTATTTTAATCTAGCACCTTTTTTAAAAATAATTAAGAAAATATGATTGGTTTGAGATTATTTACAGAATTAGCGCTTCCGCTAAGTTTTTTAGCGGAACAGAAGCTCTTCCGTCAAGCTTTTTGACAGAATCGTGGATTTTGTATTTTTCTCTACGCCCAACTATTGGCCACCTTAAAAACTTCTTAATTAGGTTAAAAACACTCTTCCGCCAAGTTATTTATTTGGCAAAATATGTTAAAATTTTATTGTTCAGTGTTAACTGCAAATTTAACAAGGAAATCAACAAAAAAAAAATAAAAAAAATGTGTTCCGATATGCTTTTTAGTGGAATAGCCTATTTCATATTTTTTTGCCCCTGAAAATTCAACAAAAAATCACTATTCCGCCACACTGTTAGGCGGAACAATGTTTTTTTTTTCTGATTTTCCTTACTAATTTAT
>CM050904.1:2517500-2642500 GCA_027726005.1 Juncus effusus | reverse complement strand
AAGAGTTGTTATTAACAAAAATAAGTTAATTAAATAACAAATGTTTCGGATACAAGTACAATATGTTTAAGCATTTTAGACTAGTTATTAGACCTTAGTAGTTGTAATGGAGAATGACAGATATAATGTGCTCCTTAAACTCTAACAATATGTATACTACAAGGATAATATTCGAGCTAAGCTATGAATACTTTAATTTTATTATTTATTTCGATATAAAATATATAAAATTACAAAAAAAAAAAATATGATATATAAAATATTTTTTTTTAAAGAAGCTCTTGGAGTCCCTTTCAAGAATACAAACTGAAACGATGAGACGACAAACTTAAGCAAATTGAGACAAAATATGAAAGGGTAGTCATCCAATTGCAGCAAAGAGGTTTCATACCACGCACAAGTCCATATGGTTATGGACTAGACCTCTAGACTGTGTTACGCGGATACTTCAAAAATCCAGTCATATCATATCGGATACCGTATCGGATACTCAGATACCGTGTCGGACACGTCACGTAGCGTATCATAATATTTTATTTCAAAATAATACCGGATACTTCACAAATACTTCCCGTATCTGCATCAGATACTTCTAACGTAATAATATTTATTCTTAAAATATATAATTACATATATAAAATTAATAAAATAAGATTAATACATCTAATTATTTAATTAATTATAACAAACAAATATTCTGCATCAAGATATTTCTATAATAACAAGTTTTTAGTATCTCCTACATCAAAGTCTAATATCTAAATATATATAAATTAATTAAATATATAAAATATAATTAATAAATAATAAAATAATATATAAATTGCCGTATCTGTATCCTATAATTTTTTAAAATTTGTCGGATAGACGTAACTGTATCGGATACGATGCCCGTATCCGTATCCGTGCAAGATAGCTTCTAGACATATATCCGGTAGCTTTTTTTAGAAGATGGAAAATGGCACTAGTGTATAAAAATCCCACTTTCTAGTTTCTTCCAAGATCTTATGAAAAATAATAAGTTTTGAGTTCTTATACAGTGCCTGACTCCTATTTTAGTTTCTATGATGGATTTAATCTTGACCCTTTAAATTGAAAAGAGCACTTTTGGTGCTTGCCAATTTATTTCATAATTAATTATACAACCTCATTTCCATTTTAATTGTGTACTCTCACCTCTCCATTTCCTTGATTTCTTTCGTGTCTATTATTTCTTTCCATTTCCTCAATATCTTCCACTTTTATCTAAAAACAATATATTGGCACATAAAACAATATATATATATAATATATAATCTTATTCACAATAAAATAATATGTTGGCACATAAAATAATATATTGAAAAAAAAATAAAATGATCTATTTACATTAAAATAGTATATTGACACAAATATGACACTTGCACAAAAACAATCCATTATGACTGGAAATGATATATTAGCATGGTCGTAGATGATTATATTGATGGTGAAAAATAATGTTTACATTTTGATGACAATATATTGACACATAAATGACATAAGCACATAAAAATATATATTAGCACTTCAAATTCTATATCGAAACTACAAAATAGTATATTAGAGCTACAAAATTATATTATAACTTGAAAATATATATTGCTAAAAGAGAGAGGAAGTCCACTGGAGAGATGAATACATTAGAAAAAGAAAGAATGTATGACTATTCTACTGAGATTACTATTTTACCCTTCTAAAAAATTTTACATTATTTTGACACACGTTTGAAATGTAAAGTGAATTAAGAGCTAATCTGATTTTTCTGCTTTAGAACGGTCCGATTAGAAAAAGATAATTTAATTTTAACCGTCCAATATTGAGTCGGGCAACATATAAAAACTCATAAGTTTTTATCAAGGTAAACATTTGCTATTAATTGAAAATTGAATTAGATCATTTTAAGATATATATACACATTGTTATATTAGAGGATGTTCACACATTTTATATATCATGTCATGCTTTATAACATTTCTAACCGTTACCAACTGGTGAAGAAGATATTCTAAATGATATTTTTTTAGAAGATGGAAAATGGCAGAGTGTACAAAAATCCCACTTTCTAGTTTCCTCCAAAATCTTATGAAAAATAAAAAGCAATTTATCAAGGTAAACATTTGCTATTAATTGAAAATTGAATTAGATCATTTTGAGATATATATATACACATTGTTATACTATAGGACGTTCAAGCATTTTATATGACCTGTCATGCGTTATAACATTTCTAACTGTTACCAACTTGTGAAGAACATATTCTTAATGATATTTTCATCCGTCTCAAGTACATGAAAGAATAATAATTCACGGTAAATCAGATTATGATAATAAAAGAACGGACATACATGTGATCTCAAATTTGCATATATTCATAGAAACAAAGAACGATTTGTTAGAGAAAAAAAAGGGGAAATTTGCACAAAATTCCCTACATTATCCCTAAATTGCAAAAAAGCCCTAGCATATTGCAAATTGCAAACAAGCCCTTGTATTCTTAAGAAAATAAAATTTTACTCCCTATCGTTAGTTTACTTTCAACACCGTTAACTAACACATTATAATCATTTTCATTTATTTGAAAAATATTTTTCTTAAAAAAAATTCCAAAAAAATTAAAGAAAAATATTTTTGTTTTAGAAACATATTTTTTGAGCAAATATTTTTACTGAAAAATAATTTTTTATTTTATAAAAAAAATTAAAAAAAAAAATTTTCCAATAATTTTTCTCATTAAATTATTTTCCAAAAATTAGTTTTCCTTAAAAAATATCTCTTTGAATTAAAATTATGAAAAAGATATTTTTATTAAAAAAATTCAGAAAAGATATATTTTTCCGAAAAAAATCTTAAAAAACTTATTTAATTTTTTTTCCAAACTATATTTTTAAGAAATATATTTTTCAAATTTTGTTTTTATGAAAAATATGTTTCAAACTTTTTTTATGAAAAATATTTTTCAATTTTTTTTAAGAATAGTTCTTAAAATATTTTTTGTAAACAAATATTTTTCTGAAATAAAAACATTAATTAATGTTTACAAAATATTTTTCAGAGGCGTTTTTGCAATTTAGGCATAACGTAGGGGCTTTTTTGCAAATTTTAAGGACGTCTCCAATTCCAGCATAAATGGATAAATCTCCTCTTATAACGGTCATTATTGAATAACTCCTGGTCATTATTGAATAACTCCTTATCTCGAGGACTTGTTCAACGTAGATAGCCCATCAGGCATGAATACAATAATTTTTTTTTTCTGTATGGTATTGATATTTACCACCAAGAAGTCACCAAAATAAAACTTCCTAAAAATGACAAAGTTAGATATAAAATAATAACACATAAATATATAAATATTTTCTTCTTGTCACAAAATCCATCGTCACGTACAAGTTGCAGTTCTTATGGAACAAATTGAAACAAATCATAAAGGAAAAATGTCGCCATAGGCATTATGACACAAGAGAAAGTCCATCCATCTGGATATTTTCTTCTCGAATTACAATTCTATACTCAATTTTCTTAGTTTCTTTATTCACAATGCAACATACTGAAGAAGAGAGAACAGAACCAAAGAGGAGAATCTTTATGTTTTCTTTTCTATGATAAAGGTAAAAGGAAGAAAAACTACAAACTGTATTAAAAGTATTTTACTAGAATTTCCCCGAAATATTTCATGATTTGATACTTTATATTAGAACACAATCAATTCAACAAATAAATGATGTATGAGAGAATCTTGGGCCAGTAAAAAGTAGGAGCAAATATTTCCAACACACCACACATGCAAAGCGCACCTTCAAAAATCGCAAAGCCTGCAAAAAAACACATCATTAACTCAAGGTCTAAATTACATAAATCCATTTTTGTAATAATCTTTACGAACCTTCAGGTCAAAATGTAAGGAGGCGCAACTTAATTTGATACCTTGAATTTATTTCTCTCAATTTGATTTGAGGAGGTAGAAAATGTCAAATTAGAGTATTTAATTTTTTTCATGACCCTTTTGTAGAATTTCCAACAAGGGGTTGAATTTGAAATTGGCCTTTGGCCAAACGGGTTTTTTTGCACAAATTTTCGAACATCATCTGCCAAAGCAAGTTCCTCTAAATACTCTCTAAAATACCCCCCATTTTCTGCATTTTTAAAAATTAATAATTAGAAATTATAACACAAAATAGGACGTTTTTGCATATATACCCTTCAGAGACTACTATTTTCAAAATAAATTTGAATTGTCTAAGTGTAACAAACTAGAGTTTTATTTACCTAAAGCATCATCATTTTCATCTCTGAAATCATACGGATAAGGAAATATCGCTGTGAAAGGCTATAATTATAAAAAAAACAAAAATATTTAGAACAAATTATATCACCCATTCAGTTTATTTAATTTATTTATTTATTAATTTTTGTGTGAATTATTACTGGATTGCAGAGAGCTTTATAAGGAGAATCATCGATTAATAATGTATTGGAAGGCGAAAATTGGCCTTTTTCCCATGGCAGGTCATTTTCCTCTTTAGTCCATAATTTTTTCATTTCTTTCAGCATTAGGGGCTTGTATAAGTTCCCAATTGTTGTAAATCCAGTATTCGTGCATTTTGAAGCGTCCTGTCAAATATTATTACACAAAAATTCACAACAAATATTTAACAATAATAATAGTAATATAAAATAATAATAATAATAATAATAATAATAATAATAATTATTATTATTATTATTATTATTATTATTATTATTATTATTATTATTATTATTATTATTATTATTACTACTACTACTAAGGACGGTATTATTAAAGCACTTACCCAACAAAATAATAAGTTATGTTTCATATCACCCATCAAATAATCAACAAGTCGGACAAGGTTATTTCTGCAAAAAAAAAAAAATTAAATTAACTCAATAAATTAAAAAAAACGGGGGAAATATATTTGGAGATATTAGGAAAAAAGAACAATAATAATAAGATAGAGAGCTTACTTTCTCCTTGAGGACCAAATACCAACATTGAAGTTCTCAAAGCAGAAATTCAAAAAATCATCAGAAAATGGCCTCTTAAAAACTGGAAAAAATATATATATATCCAAAAATTAGAAAATATTAAAAAAATTAATTTTCTTTACAAAATAAATCTCTTTTTTTTCGTACCAGCCTTTTTTTCAATATATTTAGGCGCGTTGAGAGTTTTACGAAAATCAAGTGTGACATCAGCAAGAACTCCATTCAAATCAAGTACCAATAGCTTCTTATTTTCCGTACAAGATTTAAAATTCCCTTCAGGCGGCAAATTAAGCAGATTTAAATTTGAATTTTGAAATGTGAACATGTCGTATTTGGATGAGATGCATTCTTTTCTTGGCTCAAATGATAATGTATTGACTACCGAAAATTTTATTTTCCTGTTACGTTTGTAGTTCTTCTTTGAATGTCCTGAAAATTGTGTGAAAATGTAAAAAAAAATACTTTAAAATCTAAGAGAATAATGCTGATAAATGAAATATAATTATATATTATCCAATTTTGTTAAAGCAATTATACTATTAAGTCAAATTACCTAATCCAACTACACTAAAACCAGATTTATCGTGATTCGAGCTCAAAATGACAAATTGTTGCCCTGCTGCAGATTGATTGGCTAAAGGCACGCAAGGCTGATACCTATAAATTATTCAGAAATTAAGAAAAAAAAAGGACCCAAATTAAACAAATAAGGAAAACAAACACATATTCATTTTTTTTTTTTTTTGAAATAAACACAAATTCAATTTTTCAAAATACGAAGCAAAAAGATACCGCATCATCTTTTACTCTGACAAGTAAAGCACGACATAATATCACCGTGCCATCTCAAAATCGTAATACTGTCTAAGTAAGAGACCTTAATTTCGTAAGTATCACTGAATAAGGCACAAAGGCATTCAGAAATTCGCCAAACTTTGCAAACGATAGTTCAGGTCGAATTTTGTGGAAGAGAAAAGGATCAGGGTCTATATCTGAATTTCTCTTTTCTTTTGTACTTGAGTATAAATATCTTGAATCCTAAAGGCTAAATCCGAGTATTTTTTATATGTATTATTTTGTGCAACGGCTAATGGGTCGAGTAATAAGGTGAGATGACTCGCTTCATGAAAAGATATACAATTTGGATCTTGGCCTGCGGATAATGTATCTATGAATCTTTTTAATTCTTTTTATTTTATTATTCTTTTTATTTTTCAAAAAAAGCCTTAAATATCTTAACTTCACTCAAATAAAGACAAATAAAATCTAAATACAGTATTAATCTGTGGTGTCCCCATCAAGATTTAATTTTGGGCTGGAAATTAGAAAAAGGGAAAATAAAACTTTATTTACAAAAAACATGAGTATTCTTAATCACTCAAATTACAAAAAAGAGAAACTCTGCATATACAGTTGATTTCTTAACACTACACAATACAAAAAAAGAAACTCTGCATATACAGTTGTTTTCTTAACACTAAACAATACAAAAAAAGAAACTCTGCATATACAGTTGATTTCTTAACACACTAAAAAATACGAAAGTGACAAATCCAACAAATATTACGAATAAATAGTCGTTATATTACATACATTTTCTTTCGCTCCAAGGCAAAGATGTACATTCAACAGGTTAAGTCAAAATCGCTGTTGTGTAATACATCTTTCATAGTCTAATTTAATGGTAATTCCATCACAATAATGTCTTTATTTAATGCACACTAAAAAACAAATTATAGCTACGACTTGGCATACTTGTCGACATAGCCCTGAAAATTAGAAAAATAATGTTACTAAAAAAATAAGCTTCGTTTCACTCAGTACAAAACCATTTTATTTTTCTTGTGAATGAAGAGTAAAACAATATCCTAAATTGGACACTTACCAATGCTAAATGCGGTTTTAACACGATTCATAATTTTTAAACCCTAAATCTATAGGGCATTTAAGCCTTAAACCCTAAAGTCTAAACTCTGATTTGTTTGAATCATCAAGTTTTTGTTTGGGGTAGATAGACAAGAGGGGGAAATGGGAAGCTTTTAAATTGCATTTCGATGTAGTGTAGAAATTTTTTGGGAGGTTTTGGTTAAGTATTTATTAGAGAAATTTGTGTGCAAAGTTGTAAGGAACCGAAACATTAACTTTTGATAAGTTTTTTGTTTGATTTGTTAAGAACTTAATATCAAATACAAATAAACTAATAATATAGTAATTAGGTTATTACTATTTACTTTAACTAAACAAAAAATAAGTATCACGAATTAAGTACAAACTAAATATCCTATAATTTTACATAACACTAGAATGCAAGTGTACCTAAGGTAATAAACTAATAATTAATACATATCATGTAGTTATTCCATTTTATAAAATTTAAAAGTTAATTGTTAATACATCATATAAAATACAATAAAGCATAATTATGATGTACTTCAACAGAAGTTACAATTTAATATAATCCAAGCTAGATAACAAAAGTTATAGCATGGATTATATATGATATAATATTTGGGGGATTTTTTCAAAAACACCCTATATTTTCTAGGATATATAACGCCCCTTCCAGCTCTATCTTTGGAATATTAAAAAAATCCTATATAAACTTTCCATTTCTCAAGAACCCCTAAATTTTATGTCTTATTTAAAATAAACATTAACTCATTTTCAATAATAGAGAAATAATATGCAAACAACTTAATTTATTTTGAAATAATACATATATAATTTGAAAAATGTGTTAACGTATTATTCATCATTAATTATATATTATTAGTTTTTTTCTATATAAAAGTTAAAATTAAGGTTCTTTAGAACTTCAAAATTTAAAGGGTTCCTGAAAAATGGAAAATCAGAAGTAGGGGTTTTTGAATATTCGAAAAGTTTCGGGGTTTTCAAAAATCTGAGATAATATAGGGGGTTTTTGAAAAATTTCCCCAAAATTTTCCTTCTTTACATTATGAAAAGAACATGTATCAAAACTAACATACATTAGTAACAACTTCCTAAAATTTCCTGAAACTACATCCAATGGGCTTTATTTCGATGCACAAGTTTTTTCTAGTATAGCTTAGATAAGTTTTAGGGATTAAAATTTCCAAATTGGAGATCCTATAAAATTTGGAAAGTAAAAAGTGTTTGTTTGGATGTAGTTGTAGGAACTTCTAGAAATATGATTAGTGTACTTTATTTGGTTTTTTTTTTTTTGTTACTATTGCAATTTTTTTTTTTTTATTTGGTTATATTTTATTACTTATTACTTTATAAAATAAAATAACTCTATGATATGTATTAAGTATATATTTATTATTACTTTAGATGTATTTTTTGCATTTGTGTTATGAAAAATGTATAATGTTTAATATGTGCTTAATTCATGATATGACTTTAATGTAGTATCAATTAATTTATTAACTAATTCCAATTAATTAATTAATTAACTATAAAATTAAATAATCATATAGTATACATCAAATACTTAAAGAGTGTTGAATTTTTTTTATTTTAAATTCCAGTTGCGTTTTGCTAATTGCCAACAAATACAAGTGAAAATTATTTTATTTTTGGTTTTGCATAGTATCATAATTTATGATACTATCAATTGATTAAACTTGAGCATTATTAAGTACGTATGAACTTCAAAACTATTTTAATTCAAAAATATTCAATTCATATTTGGGTGTATTAAATATTTTAATCTTAAGACGTGGTTTTTAACTTTTTATATCATTCCTTAAACCTCCTAAAAGAAAACTTGCCAAAAAGTCAAGCTTTCCATGGTCTCTCTTTTCCATACAAAAAACCCACAAATTCCTCACCTAAACACCTTCCTCATAATCCCTAAAACTCATCCAAACAATCAATTTCAAAATTCCCCTCTCCTCTTCCTTTCCTTTCCTACGATAAACCTGAAATAGCGACACTCTTCGGAGTGAACCTACTTTATAATCATTTTCAATTATTTCAAAAATATTTTTCTTAAAAAAAATTCCAAAAAATTTAAAGAAATTTTTTTTTTGTTTTAGAAACATATTTTTTTGAGCAAATTTTTTTACTGAAAAATATTTTTCTATTTTATAAAAAAAATTATTAAAAAATATTTTTTTCAATAATTTCTCATAAAATTATTTTCCAAAAACCAGTTTTCCTTAAAAAATATCCTTGTGAATTAAAATTATGAAAAAGATATTTTTATTAAAAAAAACTTTAAAAAGGTATATTTTTCCGAAAAATAAAAATCTGAAAAAACCTGTTTAAAGATTTTTTTTCCAAACTATATTTTTAAGAAATATATTTTTTTTTAATGAAAAATATATTTCAATTTTTTTTAAGAATAGTTCTTAAAATATTTAAAAAAATATTTGCCTTCCAGCCATTTCAACAAAACCAACCTTTCCGCCATTTATTTCCACAAAAAAAAAAACATAAAAATCCAACATACATACCATGACGAGCTTCGTGACCTTGTGCTGCGCCGCGAGCACATACTTCTCTACCGACCCCGCGACCTTCTCCACCGTCTTTTTGACAATCAATTTAAACTTAAGTGTTTTCAAAATTTATTGGGTTTTGAAAATAATCCCTAATATTTCTCTTTTTCACATTATATTTAGATCGCAAGGGTTGTCTCTCATAAATGATCTATTCAAAACAATACTTATATTAAGATCCTCACCCAATTTCTCATTCGATGAGGATCCAACCTATTCTTCTATTCACCATGCTCTACCCCCACTTTCCAATCCAAACCCAAGCTCAATAGAATTTATTACCATAAAAAACATACTAAACCATAGAACAAAAACCCGCTATAAAAATCCAAGATACATACCATGACGAGCTTCGTGACCTTGTGCTGCGCCGCGAGCACATACTTCTCGACCTTCTCCTGCGTGCCGGGGACCCGGCCCTCCGGGACCGACCCCGCGACCTTCTCCACCGTCTTTTTGACAATCAATTTAAACGTGTCCTTTGTTATGTTGCCCTGCCGCCATGCCGGTTTTAAAACCTCCTTCACGTACTCTGCCAGCGTCGTCTTCAGCAGCTTTAGGGAGCGGGATTCCTTCTTAACTGGGAGGAAAGGAAACGGGAGTTTGTAAATTGTAATTGCTTTTTTTTTTGTGTTTGTGGAAAGAGGGTTGGGTTTTTGTAGTTTGCGAAAGTAGTGGGAATTATAAAAGGGAAATTTCAAAAAGAACTACCTTCTTAGATTCTCAAAAAAATTATGGTTTCTTTTTGTAGGGGTTTTTTTTTTTTTTTGAGAATATAAGAAGTTAGGTTTTTTTTGTAACTTTGAGAAAAGTAGGGTTCTTTTTTGAAAATTTCCCTTCACGTATTCCACCAGCGCGGTCTTCAACAGTTTTAAGGATCGGGATTCCTTCCTGCCTGGGAGGAAAGGAAATGGGAGTTTGTTTTAGGAATGGGGTTGGATTTTTGTAGTTTGTAGAAATAGGGTTGGTTTGATAGGGTTTGCAAAACTAGTGTAATAATAATAATTTAGTTTTTGTTATATAATAATAGGGGGAAATTTCAAAAAGAACCCTAGCTTTTCTCAAAATTACAGAAAAAAAAACTAACTTCTTAAATTCAAAAAAAAATTAGGGTTTTTTTTGTAGGGTCTTTTTTTGAGAATCTAAGAAGTTTGGGTATTTTTGTAATTTTGATAAAAGCTAGGGTTCTTTTTTGTTTCCCTTCACATATTCCGCCAGAGCGTTTTTCAACATCTTCATGGATCTCGATTCCTTCTTACCTGGAAGGAAACAGGAGTTTGTTTTAGATATGGAGTTGGGTTTTTTGTGTTTGTAGAAGTAGGGTTGGTTTGAAAAGGTTTGCAAAACTAGTGTGAATTATACAATAATACTATTTTAGTTTTTATTATATAATAATAACGGAAAATTTCAAAAACAAAAACCTAGCTTTTCTCAAAATTACAAAAAGAAACCTAACTTCTTAGATCCTCAAAATATTAGGTTTTTTTTTTTTTGAGAATCTAAGAAGTTAGGGGTTTTTTGTAGGTTTTTTTTTAGAATCTAAGAAGTTAGGGGTTTTTTTGTAATTTTGAGAAATTTTTTTTTTTTTTTTTTTGAGAACATGTCCTTGTCCTTGCTGATATTCACCTGCCTCCACGCCAGCTTCAGCACCACCTTCATGTATTCGGACAGAGCTTTCTTCAACATTTTCATGGATCTTGATTCCTACTTACCTGTATCTGTTTTGTTTCCGGGGTTTGTATAGAGTAGTTTTTTTTTATATTTGTAGAAATAGGGTTGCTTTTTTTTTAGTTTGCAAAACTAGCGTTTTCGTTTTTTTTCATATAGAGTTGCTTTTTTATATTTGTAGAAATAAGGTTGCTTTTTTTAGTTTGCAAAACTAGCGTTTTTTCTTTCTTCATATAGAGTTGCTTTCTTTTATATTTGTAGAAATAGGGTTGCTTTTTTTTGGTTAGCAAAACTAGTGTTTTCGCTATTTAGATTGGCGGTAACTGTTCTGATTTCGCCGATTAAATTGGCGAAACTTGATTTTGACATCCTGATTGGCGGTATCAAATTTTTTAGTTTTTTAAACGGAAATCAAGTCTAGAAAATTGAAAAAAAAAATGTTACCTCCAATCCAATTGGCGAAATCAAGTTTCGCCAATTAAATTGGGCGAAAATACTAGTTTTGCAAACTAAAAAAACAACCATATTTCTACAAATATAAAAAAGGCAGCTCTATATGTAAAAATAACTTCTCTTTCCGTACCTGTATTTGTATTGGTACCGGTATTTGTGTTGGGATCTGGGCTCGAGTTTTCCACGATTCCTGGCTCAGTGTCCGGAGCAGCAACCTCTTCTAAATCTTCAGTTGATTTTACCGTACCAGATACAGTATCCGGCACCGGATCCGGTACGGGTGTCGGTACCGGATCGGGTTTATTTGTTACAGGTTCAATACTGTCGGATAACGGGTCGTAAGGCTTGCCACTAATGGGTTGTTGATATTCAGTACTGAAGTTGGAAAAAGGCGGTATGGATTCGAAAGTGGACGCATAAGGGTTGTAGCGAGTTGTAATAGTGGAATAATTTGTACTGGTGGTGGGATAAGGAGGGAGAGGAGAGGGGCGGGGCCACCGTTCGGAGTGAGAAGGGAATGTGAGAGAGTGGGACTGGTACGGTGGCGGTGGCGGTGGGACAGGTACGGATGGGTAATGTAAGGAGGGTAAATTGGTAATTTGAGCAGGCGGAGGTGGTAGACTTGGCGGTGGGGGAGGAGGGGGTAGTTGTTGATTTGAAACAGTTGGTTTACTTGATGGAGTTGAACTGAAACATATTATAAGCATAGAGGGTCAGAAGTAATATGAGATATAAATTATATAATAATAAGGCGAAATTTCAAAAAAAAAAAAAAAAGAACTAAATTACAAAAAAAAAACCTTACTTCTTACTCTTAAAAAAAATAGGGTTTTTTTTTCTGAGAATCTAAGAAGTAGGGGGTTTTTTTTTTTGAGAATCTAAGAAGTTCAGTTATTTTTTGTAATTTTGAGAAAAGTTGGGGAATTTATTTATTTATTTATTTTGAAAATTTCCCTAATGATAATAATTTATTTTTTTCAATTTCCTGATTTGTTTAGTATTTAATAATATTGTTGTTTACCTAGGAGGCGATTCCCTCTTTAGTTTAGGGTTTCTTTCTTCCAAACCCAGGCTAGGACTTTTGCTTCTCGCCCTCTTTCCCCTTAATTTCTCCTTTTGATCATCATAATTATTTTCCTTGTCAGAAGTGGGACCCGCACGACCATCGTCATCATTATCGTCAGAAGCATAGCCTTGTTGAATCAATCCAAAAGGGCTTAAATTTGGATTTGGATTCAAATATTCATCTGAAGACTTGTTGGTGTTGTTGTTATATTCGTTGATTATGCACTCTGTGGGGCCCGGCGATGATGTCAGCCTGACAGGACTCACGTCCTCCATGAACAGTGAGGATGGTTTCGCTTCGCTTTGAGATCCGTGTAGATTTTCAGACGAAGGGTTCTTGTAATCTGGCGGCGGTACTTCATCATCATCTGTTGATTACAAAAAAAGGTGAATAAGTATGAAGGGAAAATAAATAAAGATAAACGTTCATTTATTTAGTTAATCAATTACCTTCCATATCCATGTCCGACAGAGATGGTGAACCCACAACAGCCTCTCTTTCCCTTTCTCTTTCTATTTCGCTTTCTCTCTCCAAGTTTGCATCTTTGAGTTCAATTGGTACCACTTTTTCCTCACTAGGTTTAGGTGGCGGTACCGGTGCCATCCGTAGTGGCGGCAGTACCGGATGTCCAGGTGGCGGTGGTGGTGGAGGGACAGGTGGCGGCGGAGCCGAAGGAGGAGGAGGCGGTGCTGGTACCGGTACAGGTGGAGCCGAAGGAGGCGGTACCATTACTGGTACGGGTGGGGGAGGCGGCGTCCGGTACGTAAAACTGTGCGGTGCAGTCTGCTGTGGCGGTCTCGGTGCGTAAGACTGTGCGGCACGAGGGAATGAATAGGGAGGCGGGTACGGAGGGTTGGGTGGACCCGTTGCGCCAGGTGGAGCCGGTGGACCGAACTGGGACGGATGACGCGGCGGCGGAGGCGGTAGCTTGCCTTTACCGTACATTCGGAAGGAATGTAAATGTCGATTTGTTTAATATTGGATCTTTAGATGGCTGAGGAATTAGGAAAATTTAGAAAAAAAAAATACACTCCAAATCTAGCATTTTTCATCATATTAAAAAAAATACACTCCAAATCTAGCATTTTTCATCATATTAAAAAAATAAATAAAATGATTTGCGATCATAAGAGCTTTAGGATGAAGGACCCGTACAAAAATGTAGACCTAAAAAGGAAAAATGAAAAACGAAAAGGAAAAGGAAATTGGAAATGGAAGAAACGAATCTTACAGCGAGAAGCAGATACCGAAAGAGGATTGTCAGATTGAAATCAGTTGGATGGATTAAGTGATCAATCGATTTGGTTAGGAGATAGATCGACAATGTCAAAATCAAGTATTATTTAGAGGTGAAGTAAAGAATAGAAACGAGGATTGATAATGAGAATAAATACTCTGCGAGGGTTTATTTGGAAAACTGGAGATGTCCTGATTTATAGAACTGGAGAAGAATTCTCATGGAAATTGTTTGAAGAATCTCCAAATAAACTTCTTTATTTATAATTTGTTCTATGGGACTGTTTTGAAAATTGGTCTGATTTTGGGCAGAGATTGGGCCTTACATATGTTTCACAAACAAAAATTTAATAGTGACTTTAAATTTGGTGGGCTTATTTATCATTGAAATTAAAAAAAATCAAGCCAACCCATATAGTCCAAGTATTTAACTGATGGTGCAAGGAAAATAATCTTTACATACAGTAAGGAAAATGGTATTTTATTAGAACATATGATTTTGTGTTTTTTACATGGTAAAAGAAAATATGCAATGTTTTACTATTTTACAACTGAGATTTGGGAGTTAATATTCTTATTGGAATCTATTTTAAAGAATAGCCTTGAGCCCAGGGCCTTTGATGATTATTGTTATGGGACCATAAAACTCAATTAAAATAATATCGTTCTATATTATGATGTTGATCTACTTATTACGTTGGGATACATGTGCAAAAGTGCAGAGGAGTATGAAACTTATTATAGAACTAAGATGGGATACATGTTGATTGGAATTGAACTGAATTTGTAGAACTATGATGTTTTGCATATTTTCATTTGTGGTTCTCTATTATTATATACAGTGTGTTGTTTCAACTACTCCATTTCATGACTATTTTTTTTTTTTTTTTGATAGAATGTATTCTATTTCATGACTATAGTGTGACCACTGACCACAGGAACATAACATAAAAGGAGAATAATTTCGGACGATATTCTTTTTCTTCATTCATAAGGGATGATCATAATCATGTGATAGTTACTTCTGTCTATTACGGATCTTAATATGGATCGATATTAAATTTTAAATTCTTATGATTTTTCAAAAGTAACTGGTTTTTTATTTGTTTTTGTGCTTATGAAATGTATATTGTAAATGCACAAGTTTTCCACCATGTTACATTAAGTCCACTTCTTTGACAAAATTAGAAATGTCGAATTACCGGATAGGCAATTAAAGAAACTTATAAGTTACAATAATCTAAAAAAGTTGAACTCATTTTGAACAATAAAACTAAAAACAAGATAACAAAAATTTATCTCATTCAATATAAGGTCACTCCAAACAATAAATGCTTTGATGCATAAAAAAGTTCTAAAAGTTATGTTCTGTCCTAACAATTATTATAACAATTTCGTTTCACAAAAACTATCTCCTACTATATAGTCTGCTGGAAATGACCAAGAAGACAGAAGTAAAATATTGAAATCTTATGGGACAAAAGAGGCAAGCTTGATTTTAATCTTATGGGACAAAAGAGGCAAGCTTGATTTTCTCCAATGGCTTATCAAATAAGTAATGCTATTTTTAAAAGATATTAACATACCACTTACTATTTTGGAATAGAACTGAATTTGTAGAACTTTTAACTTTTGCCTATTTTTCTTCATAGTCATGATTTATAGTTCTCTGTTTTATATATTCAGCGTGCCTTTACTAGTTTCAATTTCAACTGCACCATTTCATGATTATAATGTGATCATGCGAGATCACATAATATAAAGAGAAATATGATATCACAATGTATTTTATCACGTCTAAATCATGACGGACTATATATATACTGTTTTTTCATTTTTCAATATATTTTTTTCCATATATTGTTTTCAGTGTTTTAGACATATTTTTATTTCTTATGTATTATTTACTTTTGGAATTTATATATACTGTTTTACAGTTTTTTAATATACTATTTGTTTTCTATATACTATTTTCACTGTTTACGTATATACTGTTATAAAAAATGAAATATATATACTATTTTTTCAATTCTATATATTGTTTATTAGTTATATATATTGCCCTAATGATTTAAATGTGATACAGTGTGTCGTGATATATCAGAGCCCTAACATAAATACACGAGAAAATGATTTAAGGGAATATTTTATTTCTGCATTCATGTTGAATGACTAAAAATAATCATGCAAATGGTTACTTCAGTCATATTAGGTGCTTGTTTCATGGTTGAAAACTTGAAATGGATGATGCGCGTGTAGAAATTTTCACCATGTTATACTAGACTTATTTCTTGTGAAATTAAAATGTAAAATTATCAAATTAGTAATTAAAGGAACTTTACAAATTTCCAAATAGCCCTTACAATATTGATTTTTCTTCTTCCCTTAAATTTATGTGGCTTGAGGAATGCTTGGTCTCTTGGAGCGAGAAAAACTCCATTTTTTCTAGAGGGATAAATACATAAATGCTACCAGGCTAAGGGTTTTTTTTTTTTTTGGACAATAGTCCGTAGGCATACACAACACAGCACACGCGCACACACACTAAGGGGCTCTAATTCTATCTAAAAATTTCTCTAAAACCCTTTCTAAAATTCTGCTGGACGTAGAATTCGATCCCTCATCTATGAAAAATTGAGCTAATACCATAACTACTAGACTATTCTAGTAGTGATACGGGGCTAAGTTTGCTCGAACCTTATAGAGGATTCGGAGTGCATTCATCGTCTACCATATAACATGACCTAATGTTGTCCAGTTGTTTGTTTGAGAGAAAAAAAACAAAGTTGTGATTTATGTCTGTCTTGAAACCTGAGGAGATGAGGACGCTTTATAGAGAAGCATGAGAGGTATGTAGTGAAACAATGTATCTTGAAAAAAAAGTGGTTTAGTGATTTCCAGATGAAGAAGGTTTCATTGACTAAATTTGGTAATCGCTTTATAGTTTATTGTTTGAAATGTTTGAGAAGAAAAATATGGATCCAGTTTTAGCATATTACATTATAGGGATAATATTAGTTTGGTGATTCTTCCTAACAATTGTTTATTTTTGCACGTGAGGACAAAAACACCGATTCAATATTAGTAGAAAAATAGAGGACAATATTAGTGAGATGAACGAGACAAGAAAATCGAAACCTTATAACTTCAAGCAAACAATTTATTCAAAACAAATAAAAACTTGGAGCAAACAACTCACATTAAAAGCTTACATTCCGTAAATTTGAGAAAATCAAGTCATGACATATTTAGTTCGATATTTAACAAATCTAATAACCATTTATCTCGTGGGGGTTGTCTCAGAAAAAAGAACAACTCATATTAAAGAGGGCAAAAATACCAAAAAGATGCATTGAATTGTTTGAATTCTCTTTAACCGATAATATTTAAGCAACACCAAGTTTCAGTTCAACTACAGTAAACTATGTAAACTTAGAATTAGGAACTATAATTTGTAAAATTCTAAATGCACAGTACAATTATTAAACTGCAATCGTGACTAATCTATTACTAATAAATTTTACAAATGCTTTCATAGTCCATCAACAGAGTTTCTTGATTAAAATAATAGAGGTTGTTAATCAATTGAAAAATTTATCTTTCTTTCTTATAAAAAAAAATATTTTAATCTTAGAGAGTGGGCCCGGGCTTGGTTAGTTTTTCCTTGATTCATATTTTCACACGTAATAGGAAGGAAAACTTTGTAAATATTTCATAATATATAAATTATATATTGGGAAGGGGATATCAATCCCCCTCCAAATTTTCTAAAAAAAGAAAAAAAGAAAACTAATTTGATGCACATTTATCCATCCGAAATTCCAAAATCTCTAGCCCCGACACCATCCAGTATTTGAAATCCCGATTTCTCAGCCATTAAAACCCGAATATCAACTCCCGGTTCCTAAACCCCTTTACAACTTCATCCAACGAGTCTTCACTTGACTCAATTAATTACTTCTTCTTCTCCAGTTGACTCAACGAACGCCAGTGATCCATGCATCCCGGAGCAGTCAGCGAACAAGCAGCAGCTCCGTTCATCACGATCGAGGAGTGGAGAGGATCGTCGGGCGCCAAGCTCTCCCGCACCGCCGTCCTCACCGCCTCCGCCTCCTCTCTCGCCTTCACCAGGTTCCTATTTCCATATCACAACCTCGATTTTTTCATTTTTATTTCTTGGTTGTTGTGCGGTTTCAATGAAGGTTTGGCTGAGAATAGTTTTGATTTTTAGGTTTGGGACTAGGTGGGGTCAGCTATGGAGTGTTGTTTTAGGAGCATTTATCCCAGAGGTAAGTAAATTCTCAATCTTTTGTTAAATTTCAGTCCTTTGGATCAATTTTTTTGTAACTAATTGATTTGGATCTCAATCATCTCATTCTTAATGGCTAATTACATCAATTTATAGTTTATACAGCTTCCTATAAGCAATAATTACATGGCTATTAATTAATTATAATTTTATGTCGTATGATAATTGATAGGGTTTTCCGAGCAGTGTTACGCCAGATTATGTACCTTTCCAGATGTGGGATACCCTTCAGGTAATTAAATTAAATTCAAAATTGTACGAATATTAATTTTTCTTTTTTAATCTGAAAATTTCTGTTTTTGGTCTCGAATGATTGATTTTTTTATTGTTATTCTAATTTTCTTGGTTTTATTGGTTTTAGGGTCTCTCAACATATATACGTTCCATGCTTTCTACTCAAGTGAGTTACTTGAAAAAAATTTAACTTCAAAGAATATGGCACTTTAATTTGATTTTTAAAATGTATTAATTTGATTATTAAAAAAATGAATTAATTTAAGTAAAAATGGATTATTAGGCTCTATTGAGTGCAATTGGAGTGGGTGAGACAAGTGCTACTGTAATTGGTGCTACTTTTCAAGTGCGTTTTATTTATATTTTTAAATTTTTTAATTATTTTTCATTTTTATATTTTTATTAATGGATTTAAATTATACAGTGGTTTTTGCGGGATTTTACTGGCATGCTTGGAGGCATTTTATTCACATTCTATCAGGTACATTATATAGATATTATGAACTTTATATTGAAAGTTGAATTATTATTATGAGACATTACATAAACTACTAACATTTTCTCAAAAATCTAAGATATATTAAATAACATTTTATTTATGTTAACCAGGGCTCTAATCTTGATAGTAATGCTAAGATGTGGCGACTAGTCGCAGATTTTATGAACGACCTTGGTAAATAAGTACATTTTATTAAAAAATAATATTTATTCATATTTTTATTTACGGATCAAATTATGCCATTTAACTAATTATTATATATATTTTTTTTATTTTAGGAATGTTAATGGATTTATTAAGCCCTTTATTTCCTTCGGCTTTAATTCCAATAGTTTGCTTAGGCAGCTTATCTAGATCCTTCAGTAAGTTCATTATTATTTCGTATTAAATCAATTTTTCATAATTAAAGCTTGAAAAGGATAAATATTCGGAGTTAGAATGACCAAATTGCCCTTGTATTTCAGCTGGTGTTGCAAGTGGAGCCACTAGAGCCGCGCTGACTCAGCATTTCGCCCTTGCTAAAAATGCTGCTGATATATCTGCTAAGGTACTTGCTATTATTAAAGCGGATTTTTTCAATAACCTGCTATATTTTTGTTTTTGGTATTTACGAACCCCCCCCCCCCCCCCCCCCCCTCTCTTTTGGATTATTCAATAAACTTTTCATTTGTCAAAAACCTCCTAATGTTTGAAATACTCAGCCTGGAATGTCAATTTTTTATTTGCAACCCCTAAAAAAAAAAAAAAAAAAAAACCTAACTCATTTTGACATATAGAGAAATAATATGTAAACATCTTAATTTATTTTAAAATGATAGATACATAATTTGAAAAATGTGATTACATATTATTTATATATTATTTAGTTATTATGTAGGTTTTTTTTTCTTTTTGAGAAATTTAAAAGTTAGGGGCGGGGGTTGGAAAATGAGAAGTTAAAATAGGGAGGGTTTTTCAATGTTCTAAAAGTTACAGTTTTTTCATAAATTTATAGAAAATATAGGGTTTTCGAAAAAATTCGCTATTAAAATTATTATTAAATTTTTAATATTTTTTTAGGAGGGAAGTCAAGAGACTTTGGCGACGATGAGTGGAATGGCAATTGGAATGATTTTAGCAAATTTAACAAGGGATCATAATTTGACCATTTGGTTCTCATTTCTCTCTCTTACTATCTTTCATCTATACGGTTAGTTAATTAATTAACTTATTGGTTAATTTAAATTATTCACCTATTTTCATTCATTTTTTAATTGATTTTTTAATGTTAAATTCAGCGAATTATAAGGCCGTGAAATGTCTTTCGCTCACCACTTTAAATTGTGAGAGAAGCTCCATTTTGCTTCAGCATTTTCTAAAGAATCATGAAGGTGATTTTTCTTTTTCTTTTTCTTTTTTGGAAATTTACGTTAACACCCTTCTTTTTGTCAATATTCATATTTATACACTCGCTCATGTTAACTTCATCTATTTTCAAGCAATATAAGTTTTTAAGTTTTTTTTTTTCAGTTATGACGCCTAAAGATGTATCTAAGGAAGAGCATATAATTCCATTTTGGGCAAGTTGGCGTAAATTAACAAATACAAAATTATTATATGAACATATCAAGTTAGGTGCTAAAGCTTCTAGCCTGAAACATTCTGATTTGTAAGTTTTATAATTTAATTAATTTTATAAATCTAGGTTAGATTATTTATCTATATAAGTACTATGCTAATTTCCAAATTTGTATATTCATTAATAGGTTGGAGCTTTCAAAATCAGCAAAATCTCAATACAAAAATGGTACTTCTTAGTTCTTTCCTTAGCCCAATTATATGAATTTTTTTTTTTGTATGGTATATAATTGTGATAATAATAATAATTATTATATGCAGATAAATATCTCTTGTTGGAGAAAAAAGGAGAGATTCAAATTTTAATACACAAACACGCAAATAGCTCTGATCTCTTGAAGGCATTTTGTCATTCACTTGTTTTATTGAATTTAATAAATGAAAACAAGTCGCTTGAATGGATGGACGACCAATATTCTATTTTCTTAACCAAGGTTTTATTCATATTCTTCTTTCATTTTTCTTCTTCTATTTAATTTTCAAAATATAATTAGTTTGATTGATTTGATTTTTCTATTGATAGCTCGAGTCAAAGGGATGGTCAACAGAGAGGCTTCTATCACCTTCAATTGTTTGGAGAGCTCACTGGGTTTATACTCCAGATGAAAAACTTGATTAATATTTAAAGATTTTTTTATTTTATTTTTCTTGAATTTATAGAGCATATTTGAGCTAGGTTCATTACCTTATATGTACTAGATTCATAACAATTTATAGGTATTTTAATTTAGCAGCACATTCCAAATTCCAAACAATCATAATTCATAACACAATCCAAATTCCGAATTGTCACAACGCAATCCAAATTCCAAATTATCATTATCAGAACACACAATCCAAGTTCAAAACTATCACAACAATCCAAATTCCAAACTATTACAACACAACTGTTTAAGTTTTTTCTTATTTTCTAAGGAAATATTAAATCACATGAGACGGAATGTTATTTCTACAGGGTGGTAGAATCATGAATCATATCCATCTTAATTAAATTAATTTAACAAAATTGCCTCTTGAGAAAAAGAACAAAATCCCTCCACCTATTTATACAAAAAGAAGGAACTTATGCCATCATGATAATTAATTACTCTCTTGAAGAAAACCCACAAGTTATTGCTTCTCTTTCAAATTCCCTTAATTAACAAACGGGTGCTTGAGCAACTCACCAATAAATGATTTTTGTTCTTGTTCCTTCTTTTCTTTCGTTAATGGATCAATTTGAGCGGATGATTCTTTTGCAAATGAGTGAATTGGATTATAACATAGAAGTTATATATTGAAATTAGAGGTGGCAAAATCTGACCTGACCCACCCGAATCCAAACCCGACCCGAAAATATTGACAAGTCAACGACCTGAAACCCGACCCGACCCAAACCCGAACCCGAACGACCCGAGACCTGAAATACCCGGAATCCGAACGATCCGAAACCCGAAATACCCGAAACCCGAACGACCTGAGACCCGAATGACCTGAGACCCGAACGACCCGAAACCCGAATAACCCGAGACCCGCATGACCCGAATCTAAATGACCTGAACTTGCATATAATGAATGAATGGTCATACACCTATTGATTTCACTATTATACTAGTACTATATATTACTTTATAATATCTTATTTTGCTTCTTATAATGTCAACATATTATTTTAGAAAATAATATATTAATTATATTGATTTCTAAGACATAAAATTCTATTTGAGACTTTTGAGCTCATCGGCCTCCTTTTATAGAATACGCAAAATTGAAAATAGATAGATATTTATTTAATCAAAAAAATTTCGTTATAAGTTAAACACGATGCGTAACTAGAGCTGGCAAAATCAAATCTGACCCGAAAACCCGACCCGACCCACCCGAACCCAAACCCCACCCGACCCGAAAATGTTGACAAGTCAACGACCCAAAACCCGACCTAACCCAAACCCGAACGACCCGAGACCCGAAATACACGATCCGAAACCCGAATGACCCGAGACCCGAACGACCCGAAACCTGAATGACCCGAGACCCGAATGACCCGAGACCCGAACGATCCGAAACCCGAATGATCCAACCCGAACCCGATCTGACCCACCCATTTGCCATCTCTAATTGAAATCTCATATAAAAAATGAGCCAAGTTTGATGTCCTTCAATAGCTTATCAAATAGAATCTTTTTATGCAATATGTTAACATCTCTAATTAATTTGGAACAGGACCAAATATCGAACTTTTAACTTTAGCTTATTTTTCTTCGCTTCCTAATTTTTAGTTTTCTATACATATTTGGTGTGCTTTTAGATTCAACTCGACCATTTCATGCTTAATAGTGTAACTATTTGAGAACATAACATAGATGCACGAAAAAATGATTTAAAGCTATATAATTTTGTACTTCATTCACACTAGCTGATCATTGTGTTTGAGATTCTCAAAATAAAGTTATTTTAGTATTTTAGCGGAAGATGTATTTATATTACAAATTGTCAAATTATTAACATATAGTTGGCTCTACATATTGTTGCATCAAAGGCCACATAAGATTGGTCATATGAAGCCAAGTAATTATGTCAATATACCAACTAAGATATGCTTAGAAGTATCCAAAGGTTACATTTATTCATTTAGGACAAGATTAAAACGAAGCAATGTTATCAGAACCAAACCAGGCATTAACCCGGAGGAGTCTCGAGCACTAATTCATTGATTGAACCAGTGGGTCAACTGGTTGTTTCACTGATTACCACTGACATTTCATAATAATGATATGTATAATAAATAAGAAAAAAAAATTGTAAGTACCACTTGAATGTTGAAAAACTAAATTAATTTTAAAGATTTTTTTTCATTTTATTTTTCTTTAGTTAATAGAGCACGTTTGAATAATTTTTCTCTCGTGTCAAATTATTTTGGCTAACAAATTGGAGTGGAGATTTTTTGTTTTGTTTATGTACGAATGTCAATCATGAAAAGAGAGAGATCATCAAATGAATGTTTAATATGAAATCTAATTCATTAACTAAATTTAAGGGTATAATGGTAATTATAAGATTGGTTCGTTAATTTTAACGGAAAAAATGGATGGTGCTAAATTTTGAGTAAATTTATTGACAAATATGATATATTAAGTTTTTGTAATGGCAAATATGATATTTTAGGTTTTTGTAATGGCATATATGATATTTTTAAGTTTTTACAGTGGAAAATATGATATTTAAGATTTTGTAATGGCAAATATGATATTTCGAGTTTTTGTAATGGCATATATGAAGTTATCCCTAAGAACTAAATACGTAAGGTGATGTTGCCTGAAACGGAATGCTTCCGATCCTATCACTTCACCTGTGCAAAAACTCTCGTCCAATGTTCATCTTGCAATTCGTTGAGTGAATATGTTGGAGGTTCATCTTCTTCGGCCATAGGAGCTTTCACCTTATTCGCCTGGCGACTATGTCGACTAGATCCGGTTCTAGATACCATCACTATGTAAATATAAACAAACTAATTAAAAAAATATATAAATTTAGTAAATAATATTTTAATAAATTATCTTATTAAATAATAGATAATAAATTATCTAATTAAATAACGACTAAAAATAAACTATAAAAAAGTATCTACCAAAACTCGCTACTAACAAAAAATAACCCCAAAATAATATAAATAACTACTAAAAATAACTACTAAAAAATAATTTAAATAACAACTAAAAAGATAATAAATTACCTAATCAAATCATATATAAATACAATAACGTAATTAAATAATATACAAATAAATATGAAAACAATACCTCAAATTTCAATCGCAAAAAATGACAATTTCTTCTCCTTCTCCTTCTCCTTCCTCTCCTTTTATAAATAAATCAAAAAAAAAATCCTCATTCAAAATTCAAAATCAAACTAATTCTAACCAATTTGAAGCAATCTATTGAAAGAAATATAACTAATTTCAACAAATTCAAACTTATTTCACACTAATTTCTATCAATTTAAACAAATTAACAACAAATAACCCTAATTAAAAACTCAAAAACGAACTAAACAACTAATATTTTCTTCTCTTCTCTCTATTTCCTTCTTTCTTCTCTTTACTTTCCAAAGATTTTCTCTTTAATTTCCACAATTTTCTTTTTTTTTCGCTGAAAATCGCTTCTTTTTTTCTTTTTTTATTTGGAGGCGGTAGAATAAATGGGGGAGAGAGATGGGGGCCGGGTTTTAAATAAAACGAAATATACATCTACCGCCACGCCCCTGGCGGTATATGTATATTTTTTTCGCCTCTCTGTTCAGTAAGTAAATCAGCGCTTCTACCGCCAGGTATTCTTGCGGTAGAAGTATTTTTTTATTTTTTTTATTTTTTCTTAATGGGTTTGATAACGGGTTGACCTAGAAATAATTATAAAATTACCACTACCGCCAGAATAGCTGGCGGTAGACCTTAATTTTCAAATTTTTGCACTAATTTCTTTGCTAAAACGGGTAGAAATTTTGAAATCTCAAAAATTAATTTTTGCACATCTACCGCCAGAATAGCTGGCGGTAGAAGCTAATTTATTATTAATTAATCTATTTAAGGCCGCTGATGAGAAAAGTTAAAAATTAGACACTATCGCCAGTAGTTCTGGCGGTACAAGGTCTCTACCGCCAGAGTAGCTGGAGATAGTGCTAGTTACTCAATTTTTTCCATATGAGTGTTATTTGCCCAATTATTTTCCAAAATGATGCTAGAAAAAAAAATCCTAGTTTTAACATATGATATTTTATATTAATTTTTTTTTCCAACTGATTTTTTTTTTTTTTTTGAACAATTAGACCTCAGGTTGGATCTGAGAGTCTGCAGTTTATATTAAGAAATGTAAACAGAGTTCATTACAATAAATTGCCAAGAGAGTTGGCTAAATAAAATAGAAAAAGAAATAAAAGGAACTAGACTTATAAGAACAACAAAGGCCTGATGATCTAAAGTAGATTTTTTCAAAGAGTAAGATCAGCACAAATGGCTTCTTTAATAATTTGAGGAGTTGACATCTTATCACTGAAGGTTCTTGTACATCGCTCTTTCCACACCCAAAAAGTTGCAGCAGCCATTTTAACTTGCAGTTCTTGATCCCCTTTACACTTCAAGGCATGTATGGTTTGAGTATTATGTAGTTGAATTAGTGAGAAAATCTGGTTTGTAAATGCACACTCTTCAAATAAGTGTCTTGTATTCTCCGCATCAGCCAAGCATAGGACACACACATTTGGCAATATACATCCTCGTTTACAAAGTTGATCAATAGTCGGCAAAATATCTCTTACTAATCTCCAAATGAAAATCTTAATTTTAGGCGGTAGCTGAAGCCTCCATATGTAGTTGTAGTTTTTTTTGCATTTCGGGTGTGCTGCCAGAATATTGTAGAAGGACTTAGCATTGAAGATTTCATCATTTGTCAAATTCCATGAAACTAGGGTTTCATTGCCTGTATTGGTAGATGAAATCCATTGCTCCCAAAGGATAATCAGTTCATCCAATTCTCTTGTGGCCATAGTAGAGAGAGGTAAATTAAAATTTGTTGACCAATCTTGTATAATGAAAGCATCATTAACCGAGATATTTTCATTATTGTTGACAAAAGAGTACAAATTCGGATAATTTATTTGAAGTCTCTGTCCAATCCAATTGTGTTTCCAAAAAAGAATATTATCCCTCATTATTCTGTCAAATTGGGTGAATGTATTGAAAATGGTCATGGCAAAATGTACATCTCGCATCAATGGAGATGTTTTAAACCTTTTGATAACCGTTGGAACGGGCGTCTGTCTGTATATTTGTCTTGTCAGCTTGGACCATAAATCATCACTTGTACCATAGAATTTCCAAGCCCATTTAGCTAACTGCGCCATATTCATAAAGGCCAAGTTATGAATACCAAGTCCCCCATTTTCTTTTGGCTGACAGACCGATTCCCAATTTAGAAAATAAATCTTCTTTTGTTGCGCTAACTCCCCATGCCATAAGAAGTCCCGCCTCACTTTGTCTATTCGCTTTATGACCCAAGACGGTAGTCTAAACATTGACAGGAAGTATGTTGGAAGTGAGTTGAGCACCGAGTTGATTAAGACCACCCTTCCGGCCATTGAAAGCATCTTTTCTTTCCACGACGGTAATTGTTTCTCAATTTTTTCTATGAGGGGAATCAAATCCGCCTTAGTTAAATTAGTATTGTAGATGGCAATCCGAGGTAAGTAAAAGTTGAATTCTTAATAGAACAATTCAACAATTGAGCTATTGAATTTAAAGTGTGTTCTCTGACCTTGAAGCCCCTTATGAAGGATTTAGCCGGATTTACCGATAAGCCGGTTGAGTTACCTAGGTTCTGTAGAATGGTCGCTACTAGAGCGACGTCATTATACTCCGGTTTCAGTAATAGCAGAAGATCATCCGCATACATCAAACATGAATCAATCGCCGAATGTGGTTTGTTCAAGAGGTTGTCACTTTGTAGTTTTCGAAAAGTAGCTAAGAATGCATCAGTGACTAAATCAAATAGGTATGCCGAAAGATGGTCTCCTTGTCGCACCCCTCTTCGTAAATACACAGTTTTACCTGGAATTCCATTTAGTAGAATTTTGGCATTTCCTTTAAGAACCGCATCAACAACTAGTTTCGCCTCGAACTCAGAATATCCTTTGTGGATTAATGCCTTAATAATGAATTCCCAAGAGACGAAATCAAACGCTTTGTATAAATCCGCTTTATACATCAAGAGCGGCAATTTCTCCCTTGTTGCTAATGAGATTGCCTCATGCGCATATGCGAAATTGTCTAATATACTTCTTCCCTGAATGAAGGCTGTTTGAGATTCACTTACAAGCCGTGGCATATCTTCTTTCATTCTCATTTGCAAAATTCTCGAAAGAATTCTCTGAACGGAATGTCCCAAACTAATTGGTCGGTAATCTTTGATTTGTAAAGGTGATTCAATTTTTGGGATTAGAGTGACATAAGAAGTTCCAAGGGCCCAAGATCAAAGTCTCTTTTTAAGATGGCATTAATCACCTGCTTAAGATTAGGAAAAAGTAGATTTTTGAAGTGCTTAAAAAATTCACCGGTTAGTCCGTCGGGTCCCGGCGATTTGTCTGATGCCCACTGATCTATTGCCTCACTTAATTCTTGGTCTTCTAATGGCATATTTAATTTTTTTTAGATCTTGAACCGGTTGTCCCCAAATCTGAGCAAAATCAATGTTCATATCGCATTGAACCTTCTTGCCAATTGAATCTTTGAAAGATTCGAATATGGCTTTCGCCATGTGTTTATGTTCAGTCAACATAAGGACATTAGTTTGAATGACATTGATGAGGTTGTTCCTTTTCTTTGAGGAGGCCATCGCATGAAAAAATTTGTATTTTGGTCTCCTTGCACAATCCATCTATTTTTCGACCTTTGTTTCCATTTGATCTGCTCCCATTCACAAAGCTCAGCAAATCTAACTTTAGTCCACCTTCGCAATATTTTTTCAATTTGTGTCAGCCCCCTTTCCTCCTCTGCAACATCAATGAAATCAATAATTACTTGACAATTTTCCAATTTCTCTTTCCATAAGATCTGCTTACCCCCGCCCAAATTTTAATTGCCTTAGTGAGTAAATTAATCTTTTCATGTAGTTGAGCTGAGTTTGCAACCTCATCCTGGGTCCAAAGTTGTTGCACTACTTCATTCAAAAAATTATCTTTAAGCCAATAATTCTCAAATCTGAAGACTTTTGCACCATTAAATTTCCCTTTAATTTCCAGAATTATCGGGCAATGGTCTGATGTTGCTCGTGCCACCGCTTTCTGAGTAGTGTTAGGATAAAGGTCGAGCCAATTATCAGAAAGTAGGAACCTATCTAGTTTAACAAGCGATGGAGAGTCTCTATTATTGGACCACGTGAACTTGCGTCCAACCAATGTCAAGTTCACCAAATTCAATTCATCAACCAGGTCACAAAAAATCATCGTCCAATTTACATTGTGCCTTGATCCATTTCTCTCATTTTCGAATAATGTAATGTTGAAATCACCTATAAGGAACCAAGGTAATTCCATTCTTCGTCTAATCAATCTCAATTCATCAAAGAATTGGGGTAATTCCTCTGCCTGTGGAGGTCCGTAAACTGCTATGGCAGCAAAGATTGAACCGTCTATTTTATATTGAAAATCTTGCAGTGATGGAAAAGAGTCCTTTTTCGATGTTCATGCAATCTAGGAAGTTCTCATTCCACGCTAATAATACTCCTCCAGAGGTCCCAACAGATGGTATGTAATCGAATTTATTAATCTTCATTCCACAAATTTCTCTGAGATCAATCGACGAAACTGAAGCAAGCTTAGTTTCTTGTAGCGCGATTAGGATTGGGTTTTTCAGTGCAATAGACTTCCACACTGTCGCTCTCTTTTCACTCGCATTTAAGCCACGAACATTCCAAGTGAAAAGAGAGAAAATGTTTGTTTGGTTTTCATTCATAATGAGTGATAAAAGGTATTTTTGCAGTCGTTTTACACTTACCAAAAGAAATTTATAATCCTAGACTTAACTACAATAAAGTAGACAGTGGAAGTAGGGGTCGAACCACAGAGAGCTATTTAGACTAAACTAGGTGAAAATATTACTTCTCTAATGAAAATGGACTCAACAAAAATAGAAAACTAAAATAAGAGAAACCAAGACCATAAATAAAACCAAACACAAGACCTAAAACAAGACACACAATTGGGGGGTTGTTGATTGGTTGATTGCAACAAAATGAAAGTAACAAGTAAAGAGAAAACTTAAAGTAAAGATTAAGAGATGTGGTGGTTTTGTGGAATGAGGCATAGTTTCGTGTAGTGAATTTGTGTGTAACTTTATCCTTGATTATAATAATGAATTTGGAATTAATCTCTTAAGTGCAGTAAGATGAGCTCTAACCGATAAATTCAAATGAAAAGATGGGATTTTAGTTTAGATGAGCTCGTAAATAAAAACACTAACCTATTTGAATACCATAACCAATTCAATAGAAATCATTGGTTATTTAAACAAATCAAAACCTCCTAAACAATGAGCTTGTTTAGAACTGTTCAGATCGTTGTGAGTTATTTGCACTTGGCTATTATTCAAATTCTAATGGATGCTATTGAGCAAAGCAACCATAGGAATTTTGTGGCCCTTGTTAATTACTATTGAACATAGAATTGACCGAAATAAACTTAAAACAATTCATTGAGCATGAAAGATAATAAGTAAATGAAAACAGAATAATAACCGTTCAAATGAAATTCATTATTAATGGTCTCAAAAGTTACAACACAAAAACATAAACACTAACTATGCCTCGAAGGGCTTACTCGAAATACATGGAAAAGAAAGAAAAGAAAATAATGATAGAACCCATTAATGAAGCGTGGATGGAAGAGTGAAGCTTGCTTGTCTTGCCCAACTCCAAGAGAGAGAATGATGAAGTTCAAAAGTGATAGAAATGATGCCTTGCACCTGGTTATAACCCTCTCAAAATGTCGTCATGAGGGATGAATGAAGCTCCATGCAAAGAGTGTGAAGGGAGCATGGCAAAGGCATGAAGAGTGCATGCACATTGCATGAAAGATCTATCCAGAAGATGGTCAATTTGGGTCTTGTAGACTTCAGAATTGGCCTCTGATGATATGGAATAAATTGTGGGCTTTGTTCTCTTCTTTCCAACGGTATATAGTATGTATATAGAGGGGGCCCAGATTGTGAGTTATGGCCGAAATACTGAGACTGTGTCGGCAGACCCGAGTCTTGATTATTATTTCCATCTTGTGCTCCAACATCTTTTCTCCAAGTTATGCTCCATCTAAATTGCACCTGAAATCACATAAATATCTCATCAGTAGTATCAACATTCAAGTTGTGATTATTATCCATATAAATAGAATATTAATACATATAATGGTGCAATATTACATATGTATAGGGTATAAAATGTGTATTATTAATGACTTATCAATGAGAGAGGGCAGTCAGCCATGAACGATTTGGGAGAGATGAGTGTATGACAGAGAGTCCTTCGTGGAAATAATAAGAAGATAACACAATGGAAAAAATAAAAGGGGCAGGCCAGCCCTTGATAAAAAAGCAAAAGAAAGGTGCTGCCCAAATGAAGCAGCCCCAAAAAACCCAAGGAAACAACAAGATAGCGACCCAAATGAAGCAACCTTAAAAGACCCAATCCAGGAACCCTTAACCTACTCAAAAGCCACCCCTCTTCCCTAACAATGTCCCAACAAAACCACCATAAACCGAAAATACTGTCAGACCCAAAATACATCCCTTCCACTACCCATTCTACAAAGATAAAAAAATACATAGAAAATAAAAGGCCTGCTTAAACTTTCCAAGCTAAGAACTCAACCCGCCACAGCATCGGTCTCTTCTTCCTGGTTGGCCTTGTTGAAGTCAGCCACCAACTTGTCCTCATCTCCCCCACAAGAATTAAAAAGCTGAATTGCATCATTAGAGCTAATGTTCTGACTCGTGAAACGTTCCGCGATGGACGCAATTGTTGTAGTCGTAGCACTCTTATGACCGCCTATGCCCTTATTCTTGCCCCTTGCCATGTTTAGGATAAAATCCTTTGTTTTAGCAAATTGTGTGTTATGCGCTTTCTCAACCGAGCTCATATATTGCGGGTTCTCTTTCTGAAACAACCTCTAACTCCTGTTGATAAGCCCAAGCCAAAAGAAATAATATTTGTATTTTTCTATGTAAGTTCATCTAGAGAATTGTAATACATGTATCCACCATCTAGAAATATGGATCATGTACTTGGATAATTGTGTGAGTTTAATGTTAGGGTTTAATGTGATTCATGTATGCATGAACCATTTAGCCTATAAATAGAACCCATTTTGTTTTGTAAGAGACAAGAAGAAAGAAATATATTAAGAAAAATTAAGTAAAAGAAAATTGTTCTTCTTTCATTAAAATTGTGAGTTTGCGAGGGTAAATCCACAAATTGGCATCAGAGCCGATGGCAAATCCCGGGAGAATGTCGTTTGGGGGTATGTCATTGCCACGATTGACGAGAGCAAACTACGACAACTGGAGCATCCATATGCGAGTACTACTCGGGGCCCAAGATGCATGGGACGTAGTCGAGAACGGCTACACCGAACCAGAGAATACCGACGATATGACAGTAAGTGAAATCAAGGCGTTGAAACAAAAGCGAATGAAGGACAAGACAGCGCTATACATGTTGTTCCAAGCAGTTGACGAGTCAGATTTTGAAAAGATAGCAAGCGCGGTAACGGGCAAGGAAGCATGGGATACATTGCAAAAAGTTTTCAAGGGAACCGACCGAGTAAAGCAAGTAAGACTCCAAACTCTACGCGGCGAGTTGGAGTGTATGAAGATGAAGGAGTCAGAAGGTATATCCGACTACATCACACGTGTGCAAACCGTGGTAAATCAGCTCAAGTGTAATGGTGAAACTCTAAAGGACTCGAGGTTCGTGGAAAAAAATTCTGCGGTCGCTAACCGACAATTTCGAGAATGTCGTGTGCGCCATCGAAGAATCGAAGGACCTAGAGGAGCTAACTATCGACGATCTCGCTGGGTCGCTAGAGGCACACGAGCAACGCAAGAAGAAGAAGAAGAAGAAGAAGAAGAAGAACGAGTCACTTGAGGAAGCGCTGTAAGCCAAGATGTCTATCAAAGACGAAAAGGCACTCTACACTCAAAACTTTCGTGGTAGAGGGCGCGGCCATGGAGGTCGCAGCAATGATCGTGGTGGTGGAGGCCGCAGTCGAGGTGGATACTATGAGGAGAAGGGACAGTCAAGCCAACAAAATTGGCGAGGAAGAGGACATGGTCGTGGGAAAGGCGGCCGGTCAAATCACTATAATGTCGAGTGCTATAAGTGTGGCAAATACGGTCACTATGCGAAGGACTGCAACTCCGACAAGTATTACAATTGCAGCAAGGTCGGGCATTACGCAAAAGTTTGCTATGCCGAGAAGAAAGTGGAGGAGAACACCAACCTTGTCACGGAGGATGAGATGAAAGATGGGTTTCTCATGATGGCATACAACGATATCAACACCGATGGCGATACAGTCTGGTACCTCGACACCGGTGCAAGCAACCACATGTGCGGGCACAAGCACCTATTCAAGGAGATGCGAGAGGTTGAAGATGGACACATGTCGTTCGGAGACGCGTCAAAGATCCAAGTAAAAGGTCAAGGTACGGTTCACTATTTACAAAAAGGTGGTACGGAAGGGTCAATCGAGGATGTTTATTACGTACCTGATCTTAAGAGCAATATTTTGAGTATGGGACAACTCATGAAGAGGGGATACTCGGTATTCATGAAAAACCAGGTACTACAATTAAAAGACAATCGAGAACGCTTGGTAGCACGAGTTGAAATGGCCAAAAATCGCATGTACAAGCTCAACTTGCGAAATGTGCAGGAAAAATGTCTACAAGTCGATATGGAGGACAAATCGGCATTGTGGCATCTAAGGTTCGGTCACCTTCATTATGGTGGCCTAAAGGAGTTGGCCAAGAAGAACATGGTCCATGGGCTACCAGACATGGACTACACCACCAAGTTTTGCAAAGGATGTTTATTCGACAAGCAAGCAAGGACCTCATTTCCGAAAAAGGCGAAATACCGAGCAGAAAGACCTCTCGAGTTGGTGCATACCGACATATGTGGCCCGATTACACCCAAATCGTTTAGTGAGAAAAGATATTTCATCACATTTGTTGACGATAATACAAGGAGGACATGGGTTTATTTTTTGAAGGAAAAATCTGAGGCTCTCGAAGTGTTCAAAAGGTTCAAGGTTTTAGTCGAGAAGATGACTGGGACTTACATCAAGGCGTTACAGTCAGATAGAGGTGGGGGAGTACATGTCAACCGCTTTCACGAGTTATTGCGAGAAGCATGGGATTAAGCGATTCTTGACTGCACCGTACTCTCCTCAGCAAAATGGTGTGGCCGAGAGGAAGAACCGGACCATTCTCGACATGGTTCGGTCGATGTTGAAAAACAAGGGTATGCCAAAAGAATTTTGGGCCGAGGCGGTACAATATGCCGTGTATATACAAAACCGATGCCCACATGCGAAGTTAGGTGAGATAACACCCCAAGAGGCTTGGAGCGGTCAAAAGCCGACCGTATCACATTTCAAAGTATTCGGTAGTGTGGCCTATGCACACGTACCGGATCAAAGGAGGACTAAACTCGATGATAAAAGCAAGAAGTTCGTGCTCATTGGATATGATGAGAAAACAAAGGCATACAAGCTCTTCGACCCAATTGGAAGGAAAGTTGTGGTGAGCCGGGACGTACATATGAATGAAGAGAGCGTGTGGGATTGGAATAACAAAGATGAGATGACACATGATGAGGCCAAGTTAGGTGAGGCTGAGAAAGGAGAATCACCGGCATCAACCTTTGTACCGACTAGCCCCGTACCATCTAATGTTGAAGATATGCCAAGACAACCTAGCCATGAATGAAGAAATAAAAGCAATAGAGCGAAACCAAACTTGGGAGTTGGCTGAATTGCCAAAAGGATGTCAGCCCATAGGAGTAAAATGGGTATACAAAAAGAGGATGAACGCTCAAGGCGAGATAGAGCGGTACAAGGCAAGACTAGTTGCAAAAGGCTATCGACAAAAGGCGGGGATAGAATATGATGAAGTCTTTGCCGCGGTTGCAAGAATGGAGACGATTCGCCTTCTCATAGCTCAAGCAGCTCAATTCAAATGGCAAATTTTTCAAATGGACGTCAAGTCAGCATTTTTGAATGGCGTGCTAGAAGAAAAGGTGTACGTGGAGCAACCACCTGGGTACATGAAAATCGGAGAAGAGAAGAAGGTGCTGAAATTGAAGAAGGCACTTTAGGGGTTGAAACAAGCACCTCGAGCGTGGAATACCCGCATCGACACTTACTTCAAGGAGAACGGGTTTACTCAATGTCCATACGAGTATGCACTATATGTAAAAAAGAATGAAGGCAATTTGCTCCTTGTCGCTCTTTATGTTGATGACCTCATCTTTATGGGGAACAATGGTGAGATGATAGAGGAGTTCAAAAGCGTGATGACTCGAGAGTTCGAGATGACGGATTTGGGCTTGATGAAGTATTTCCTTGGTCTGGAGGTTAGACAAGAAAAGACTGGGATTTTTGTGTCACAAGAAACATATGCAAAAGAAATTCTGAAAATGAACAAAATGGCAGATTGCAACCCGATATTGACACCGATGGAACCCGGGGCGAAACTTTCTAAGTTTGACGGTGGCGAACGAGTAGATGCGACCAAATACCGAAGTCTAGTTGGGAGTCTCCGCTATCTCACATGCACAAGGTCGGAAATTTCTTATAGTGTTGGAGTTATAAGTCGATTCATGGAGAAGCCGGTCTACACGCATTTGAAAGCGATAAAGAGAATTTTGCGGTATATTCGGGGAACTGAATCGTTTGGGTTATTCTATTCCAAAGCCGAAGATTTCAAGCTAGTGGGATATTCCGATAGTGATTGGTGCGGAGATGTTGATGATCGTAAAAGCACATCGGGGTATGTGTTTTACATGGGAGATACGGCATTCACATGGTCTTCAAAGAAACAACCAATAGTGACATTATCAACGTACGAGGCAGAATACATAGCAGCATCTTGGTGTGTATGCCATGCAACTTGGCTAAGGAACTTGTTACACGAGTTGAAACTGACGCAACACGAGGTGACCGAAATACGTGTCGATAATAAATCCGCAATCGAGTTAGCAAAGAACCCAACACATCATGAGAGGAGTAAGCACATTGATGTGCGTTTTCATTTTATCGGAGAGCAGGTGAAGAAAGGTGATGTGCGAGTGAGTCATGTGGCAAGTCATGACCAAGTGGCTGACATATTCACGAAACCACTTCCGACAGCGTTGTTTGAAAACTGTAAGGCGATGATCGGGATGAAGAATAGGCTTGAGCTTAAGGGAGGAATTTGTTGATAAGCCCAAGCCAAAAGAAATAATATTTGTGTTTTTCTATGTAAGTTCATCTAGAGAATTGTAATACATGTATCCACCATCTAGAAATATGGATCATGTACTTGGATAATTGTGTGAGTTTAATGTTAGGGTTTAATGTGATTCATGTATGCATGAATCATTTAGCCTATAAATAGAACACATTTTGTTTTGTAAGAGACAAGAAGAAAGAAATATATTAAGAAAAATTAAGTAAAAGAAAATTGTTCTTCTTTCATTAAAATTGTGAGTTTGCGTCCACAACTCCTACGCACTGATTTTTTCTGTGATAGAGATTTCAGCCCCAATAAACCAGCTGGAGATTTGGTTGAAGGAGTGAATGGTTGAGTTGAAAAATCCAGCCCATTAGATTGCATAATCTTTGCAGGCCTTATGATCATACTCTCAGGCCCAGTCAGAAAATCATATTCTTTTTCAAAAGAGTAATTTGAATGGTCTTCGTTTGATAATTGCAACGGCTCCATTGATGGGAAAGCCCCATCCCCACATGCGTCCTCTGCTTGGAAATAACCCCCGTTGTCACACTCATTTATTTTTACCTGTAGTTCTTCGACCTCTCCCTTTGCCAGGGTAATGGACATATCCATTGACTGAACATACTGGTCCTGTCCAGTAACGTTGATGTTTCCTCCTCCTTGCTGAAGGAAGTTCTCCACCATGGATGGAGCTTGTCGTTTATTCCTCCACACTTTCGTAACCCCCTTCTTCTTCTTCTGAACCCACATGAATTTCTTCCCTCCTCTACAGATGACCACCCCCATGTGATCATTGTTAAGGGCTAAATGATTGTGAACTTCATCGACGGCCGCATCATTGTCTCCCTGACCCTCCCCTTCACTTGCATCCCCATTTTGAATTAGGTTATTGTTATTTTGCTATGCTCCCTGATCTCTTGTGCTATCGTCATCACTCCCCCCTTATCCTTGTGCATTCTGAGGGCCTCCAATGCCATGTAAAAAGTAGTTGTTCCTCCCAACAGTTCTGTCCCTATAATGGCATAAGAAGACCCTCACCTCTCTTGCATAATCCTCTTACTTGAGCCAAATATACTGCGGAATAATGCTTGGCATTTCGCAATCAACTGAAATCTTGAGGCGTCAGTAGTCTCCAAGTGGCGGAAATATGGAATAGATGTTGTGCAAAATCCCGAAGCCAGACACCATTTTTTGAATGTCAGATCGGTTCCACATATGGTCGAAGGGCCAAGTGAGACGCAAATAGCATCTAAAACGGTTAGCTCTTCGAACGGCACCCCAATGTTTGGTCCAAGGCTCGAAGAGCAGGGTCATATCGTCGTCGAGAATGTAATCATCAGGAACAACAATATAGTTTCTCATTTGTTGGCTCCGGCAGATCAAAAGAAAATCCACTGGTGGTCCGGCCTTATAGAGCTCTTAGTCTTCCTCATTTCCACCATAGGCCTCAATTAACGAAGCCTTGATTTCAGATTTGATAGTATCGCGGAAATTATGAGTGAGAACCGTAACATAGGCCGATCTGTGAAGGAATCGAAGATGGTGAGGCAGAGTACCAGTGTCAGGCATGTAAGCGGTTACAGTTCTTGGCCTCATCATCCTCAGTTGGTCTTCTTGTACATCCATTGTTTCAGTTAGATTGGGAATTTCTTTTTTGGTTATTTTTGTGTGTAGGTTGTTGTGAGTTGGAATGTGTTGCAAGAACACGGTTTTATAAGCTAAATTCTCTCTTTGATCATTGATGATGGTAGAAAACTTTCTTTTCTGAATTAAAGAAGGTCGTACTTTGGATTTCCCCAAATTTACTGCATCCACCAGCTTAGATTTTGTTCCGCAATCATGGCTGAAATGCCCCAATTTATTGCAGTTGATACACCTCACAGGTTCTCTGCAATCAATTATTAGGTGAGATGGAGAGAGACATTTAAAACATTGCTTTTGTCCATGTTTATTCACGAAAGTCCTTGACTGAGCTTTCCAATCACTTGTCTTTCTGCCCCAAATTGAGTTCTTTCCATGATAAGAACTCAATGCTCGGTCGCTGGGCTTTCCCTTCAACATTGAAGGTCTAGATCTCCTCTCTACTGTTGTCCATCCGTCTACAGACGTGCGAAATACCCTCGATCCCCGTCTGCGAGTGAATGCTCCGTTCGTCTGGTCTTGTCGATAATGCTCGCCCATATCGCCATTACTCCTGAGTTGAAAGCTCGCTTCCCCCGTGTCGATCATCTTGATCCTCCAGGTCTTTGTTTGTGTCGCCCTCTCAGTCGCCCTCATGTTTTTTTACTAAAAAAAATGAAAAAGTAATATTCTTATTTGTCTAAACATATTATGTTTTTAAATTGAAGGCAAAATCCAACTGATTTTTTATATTACACATATTTGAAATAACATACATAGTGTTCTTGTATTGTAGCAATACACATGTATAAGATAATAAGTTAATTGTATATATCATTAATATATTATAAGTTAAGTGTATTCACATATATATAGTGCTCATCTACAATTTCTCATTTTATGACGTGTTAATGCACGGAAAGGTGTAGAGGAGAGAATAGACGAGGTGTAGAGGAGAGAATAGACTCTCATATGTGCACCGGTCAACTATGGCTTATGGTATGGTGAAACAAATGCATCGAGTTTTTTTTTTTTTTTTTGCAATCATTTTGGACCCCAGTTAGCAAGCTGTTGCAATTTTATTTGATCACATTTGGGCCTACACACGTGTCAAGCCTACAATGGCTAATGGTCGGTAAAGTGTACTCAAACTCCCTCTTTTATATAGTATGATGGCTTGTTCCCGTTGCTATTTTTCTACAGCACGCCGGCTATATGCTGTTATTGACTGATTTATAAATTGTTATATATATGAAACTCAATTATATGAATTTTATATATATCTGATAACGTATTGGATATTTATATCTGTATTGTAACATTGTAAGCCGTACCGTGTACCGTATCGGATGCTGACGTATGTATCGTAATGTCGGATGTCACGTCGGTAAGAAATATACGTATCATAAAATTGTGTAATTTGTATGCTAATTGTATTTGAAATTTTTTTTTCATATTGGTAACAAATATACGTATCATGAAATTGTATATTATGTATGCTAATTTTATTTCAACAAAAATCACATAGCTACTAAAAAAAACACTAAGCTCACCAAATCTATTCTGAGTTGATTTGGACTCAATTCATTTTCATTTATAATCAAAAAGGGCCTACATCACACATGCCAAAATCTCAATGGTTATTTGTAATGAAAAAGGGCCCACATCAGACATGTCAAGTTCCTAATGGCTACGGATTGGAAAAGTGATATACATAAATCGAGTGTAGGCTTTTTTTTTACAATTGAATAAGGAACCAAACAGCTGTTCGAATTTCATTTGGCTTCATTTGGAACAGGTGTTCGAATTTCATTTGGTTTTATTTGGACCCACAAACACGTATTGTGATCTGATTGGATATCTATCCATAAAGTGCATTATACTCTCTTTTTTATATGAGTATAGATATATATATATATATTGAATTATACGACACGCCGAGTTATTTTGGAGGTAGAAATAGAATCAACTCCTTTGAAAAATCCCCTACAAATAAAGTTGGCCATCTGAGAACTTGCATTGGATTTGGTGCAGAGAGTGTAAGAAAATTTGACGGTTAGCAAGAGGAAATGCTTGATCCTTTTCTCAGAACCTTTTAGCCAAGCGGATGATATCTTCTTGTGCACCTTTCGGCCTGTTTTTAAATTATAAGAAAATCATTATTTTCTGTTATAATAATAATAGTAATTAATAATAATATTTTTGATATTATGTCAAAAGTAATAATTTTAAGGTGAGCTAGAAAACAATGCTAATATTTATGGAAATTATTTATAAATTACATACATATGATCCAATACAAATGATAATAAATAGAAATCCATGTCTTTATGATTTGGAGGCCTCAATTGGAAGGTTTTAGGCCGAAGGTCTTGATTAGGAATGAGACTCCATCTTTTTGGTAGAAATTCTGAAGGGCAATGTGACATTTGAATTTTTAGACGATAAATATGATATTTTATAGATTTAGAACAGTAAATATAAATGGAATTCTGATTTTTTATAATAATATAAATTATATATATAAAACTATTATATATACTTTTGTATGTTTTTTGGCAAAAATATATTCCAGCTTTATAAATGATATATATATTATTTTACATACCTGTAAGTTTAAAACATGACTTGGCTATTACATCTAGAAATTAGCATGCCCCAAAACTTAAATATTGAAAGCGTTCTCACAGAAATAAGATAAGATTGATTTACTCCAATGTCATATCAAATAAGAACTACCCTTTTTTATGACTTTTGTTGAAATCTCGAATTAATTTTGATTAAAAATGAAAATATATAACTTTCTTAGTTTCAGCGATATTTCGAAGTCATAATTTGTAGTTCTTGGCTATATATCATAAGTTCATATTTTCTTCATGGTGTCATCGTTATTAAGTTCACTTCATTCATCGTAAATGATCATAATCATGGCAGTGGTTACATCATTCAAGTTAGATGACTATAATCATAAGAAAAGTGTCATTTCACTCATATGAGTAAAATGATCTATAACAAGAGTAAACCACATGAATCAAGATTAAGAAACTATTTGAAGCTGAAACTATAAGATCATAGAACATGTAATGTAACATCATATATCATTCTTGAAGTCAATGTCAAGATAAATAGTTTAGGTTTAATTAAGCTTCTGTGTAATGATCAGGCTTAGCTTAACTAACTGTTAGCATGTTTCAGAATTGTATGAGAATAGTTATTGTGTAATCTATGTAGTGGATTAGGTATGGGGTCCACTTCTATTAAGTTTGGAACATTGAGCCTAAAAATATAGCTCTCACCCTTGTAATAGACTGATCATCCATTATATTAAAATGATTCTCTTTTATCTCTCTTAATGTGGTACAGAGGTAGAAAAGAGCAAGTTCTCAAAATATCATCGATCCAGGAAGATCTCAAATAAACCAGAGAAAAATTAAGGAAAAAACCGAGTTAAAGATCTAGCCATCAACAAGGATAAAAGATCAAATAATCACATCAAAGGAGTTAATAATCACCTGTTAAAGCTGAATTCAACCTGTGTTTGATTATAAGAGTCAAGAATCGAGTGTGTCTATGGCACCATTAACAAAAAAATTGTATTCTAATATTCAAATGGACGATCCGAATCGTTCATAATTATCTACGTACTAAAAACATGTGACCTACAAAAATTTACTTTTTTAATGATAATTTTATTATGCATCGGACGTAAAATAGAACACATCATCGAACGGTCAAAAATGAATTTTTTTGTCGATTTACGGTGAAATGTTACTCAAATTTTCATCTAATCATAAATGGGCGTTAGATTTACAAGTTTAATAAATCGGATCTTATATACGAATTTTGTAAACCACATAATCATTTTTTACCGCTCGATAGTACATTTTGTTTTATGTCTGATCCATAATTAAATAATTGTTATATAAATCAAATTTTTATAGTCCACGTATTTTTACTAGATAGATTATTATGAACGGTTCCGATCGTCCATTTGAACACTAGAATATGATATTTTTCGTTAATAGCACCAAGACCTTCGTACCACTAATGGCACCATAGACTGCCTCGTCAAGAATCATCTCATTATCTCAATTTATAAAATCTCTTCTTCCTTTTTTAATATGTACTTATTAACCCCCCCCCGTCTTTTCTACTTCCCTTTTGCTCTTTGAGGGCTAGAAGTAAGTAAATAAAAAAATTGGATAATTTTTTTAATCTAACCATAGAGTGCAAAATATCAAATTGGATAATTTTTTTAAGCTTTTGAGGGCTAGAAGTATATGAGGAAGCATATGCAGGACATGAAATTTACATTTTGTGGGTTGCAAATATTAACTGAGACATTGAATTTTGGATATTTTATTTCTCTCATTCTATGATAATGTATCTACCTACAATTTCGTGCAATGGAAATTCCTCTTCTCACTGTTTAGGGTAATTACAGTTACAGCATAATGCAGGGGCATTTTTTTCTTTTTGCAAATTTCCCATTTTCTTATTACTTACCATTACCAAATTATCCTTTGATTTGAAAATTACCAATTTGTCATTGTTTTTGTAGGATATGAATGAAATAAGGTATGTACGGCAAGCATTTGAGGGTCCTCCGTTTGATTATTTGCTTGAGATTTATCTATCAACTATATATATAGTGTTTAATTTAGTAAGAAGAGTTTGTTATGTAAATAAATTTTAATTTTATATTGTTGTAATATTTTCCCTACTTAGTTGGAAATGAAAAGCTCTGGACTTTCAAGAAATTTTATCTTCATCTATGAATCATAACTAGCATGCTTCAAGTATCCTTGCTTTCCAGTTAATTGGGCTCCTGCTTCCTTCAAAAAAAAAAGTATCCTTGCTTTCCTTCTCTTTCTTAGTGGATATTTTGACGTATCATAGTCCTTCCACGATTTGTATCTTCTATGATGATTAAAAATTGTGTTACTTATTTTTGTATAATAATGTTTTGTGATACTATTGCAAGAAAACATATATGTTTCAATGTTTGTGCAATAATGGAATATTTAGTTGTTCATTTCCTTTTTATACATTAACTATCCTTTTCTTCCTAGGCCTTTTAGTACATTGTAAATATTTTGATGGTATTCATTCGCTTATATAGTAATTGGGCTTGAAATTCTATTTAGCAAGTTAAACTTGTATAATACTTGTGGTAAATAAAAATGTCAAACTCGTATAATCATTAATTTGTGAATGTCATTTTTTTTAAAGTAAATAATGAACTCCTTCAAAAAAAAAAAAATTTAAGTAAATTATGAAACAAAAAACCTGCAGCAAAGCCTGGGAAATATCCTAGTTAATTCTTAATCTATTCTTGCTGGTAAGTGGTACCTACATTCTTGGATAGTAATTGATTCTTCTCTCTTCCTCTTTAGACCAGTATTTTCCTTTAATTTAGATTGGATATAGAGTCACACAAGAACCATCGAATTTTGTCAGTATAGATGACAACATCTTTCAATTAGCCTACCCCCATTAAACTTGATTGCAACAATTAACTCCTATGGAAATCACAAATTACCCAAGCCATAAATAGATACGATCTCATGCATTATTTACATCGAGATGTTTCTCCACCTCCCATTTTTGTTCTGAATAGTGATGGCTCATCAACAAATCGACCAAATCCATCTTAGAAACCATCACACTATTAGGATCAACTGATTCTGGCCTGTCTAAACTCATTACTCATATCTTACAGAAGACATTCATGCTCAGGTGGCCTGATGCACATCGTCAGCTGACGTCCAGCTTTTCTAATCAGTCTCTCGCATGGATTCTGCAACTTCGTCTTCAAATGCAAAGCCTCAAGACAACGATCGCTTCCCACCAGACCGACATGAAAAACTCAAATCTCGTCCCAACAGTCCTTTCAGTGTTCTTGAAGGCATCAATGACAATGCTCATAAGATTAAGCTCCTCAAAGATCATGGAGTCAGGTGCACATAAACACAACAATAAAATACAAGGCAGTTTAAACTAAGTCAAAGAAACCACATTTAGCATCATATTAGCATAAAAACTCAGCCATGTCCATAAAATATTAACACCCCAAAGTTCAACTTATCCAACAAAACATAAGCACACACAAAGATAAAGAAAAAAACAAGTCCAAGCAAAAAATTTCCTGAAATAAGAGCACTATATAAAGTAGAACCCAACATGAGGTATAATTCCGCAAACTACGCAAGCAGTAACTAGAAAAACAGATGTTAAAACAGAGGTAAAACATTCAAAATCATTTTGAATAACTAGGAAAGGCATCCGTGCCCTCCAACTGATGCAACTTCACAAAAAGTTTAGGGAAGAGAAATTGCAAATACATATCCATAGCTGTAAATCCCACGGAATTCTAAAGATACAACAAGAAAGAAAATGAATGTAAGCAAATTATCATTATTATCTAAATATTGATATCAATACAGTTGTTACAAACACATAAAACTTACGAGGTTATCTGAAAGCTGGAACATCCCATCGAGTCTCTCAATCGTATCATATGAATCCTTAATAAAGCAGAAAATATCCTGAATAGAATCATTAAACTCTCCATTGTAATCATCTCTATAGCAACCCATCCAATAGCACGCATCTTCTTGGTATTTTACCAAAATACCCTCGTTCACCAATTTCCTCCAATCCACTCCGGCCTCTAAAAACCCTAATTCAGACATCTTTTTTGCAATAATTTTGACATGCATAGAATCGATCAAATTATATTTTTTGATTCGGAGCCAAATAGCAGGATGGTCAAAAGAAAAATCATTTCCAATAAAGAAAAGAAAAATCACCTTCATGACTCTTTCGAAAATGTTGAAGCAAAATAAGGAGCTTCTTTCATATTTTAATGGGGAAATTTACAAAAATAAACCCATGTATTATGCAAAAATTGCAAAAAGCCCATCACTATTAAAAAATATATGACCTATTTTATATGGTCTTTGATGTAACTACATGTAGGGCTAACTATTTGCTAATAATTTAACAATTTGTAATATAAATATATCTTCCACTAAAATACTAAAATAACTTCATTTTGAGAATCTCCAACACAATGATCATCTAATGTGAATGAAGTAAACCATTCGCATGATTATGATCATCTAGTATTAATGAACAGTAAGGTATAGAGCTTTAAATCATTATTTCATGCATTTATGTTATCTCAAATTAGTTACACTATAAGCATGAAATGGTCGAGTTGAATCTAAAAGCACACCAAATATATATAGAAAGCTACAAATTAGGACTAAAAAAAAAATAAGCTAAAGTTAAAAATTCGACATTTAGTCCTTTTCCAAATTAATTAGCCATGTTAACATATTGCATAAAAAGAAAGTTTCTATTTGACAAGCCATTGAAGGAAATCAAACTTGTCTCCATTTTCACATGAGATTTCAATATCTTACTTCTAAGTTATAATCCAATCCCCTCATTAGGAAAACGATAATCTGTTCGGATTGATCCATTAACGAAAGAAAAAAAGGAACAAGACGAGAAATCATTTATTCGTGAGTTGCTCAAGCACCCGTTTGTTAATGAAGGGAATTTGAAAGAGGAGATGAAAGATCTGAAGGGTTTTCTTCAAGACAGTAATTAGTTATCATGATAACAAGTTTTTTCTTTTTGTGTAAATAGGTGGAGTGATTTTATTCTTTTCCTCAAGAGAAAATTTTGTTAATTTAAGTTAATCAAGATGGATATGATTCATGATTCTACCACTCTGTTGGAATAACATGCCGTCCCAATGTCCCATCTCATGTGATTCAATATTTAGTTAGAAAAGAAGAAAGAACTTAAAAAATCTTTTAAAATATTGTGTTGTTTCCATGCATACTTTCTGTTATGACTATGGTTGTGTTGTGAGAGTTTGGAATTCGGATTTTTTTTGTTGTGATAGTTTGATATTTGGCTGTGTTGTGATAGTTTGGAATTTTGATGTGTTGTGATAATTTGGATTCAGACTGTGTTGTGATAATTTGGATTGTGTTATGACAATTTGGAATGTGCTGCTAAATTCTTACAAACATGTGAAGAGCCTAATTGGGCCGTCTTTATTGTATAAAAAAAATTTGCTAAAATAATTTTTTAAAATTTCATTTTTCAGAAAATAGTTTTTTAAAAAATATTTTTTAAGAATTTATTTTTGGAAAAACATTTTATCAAAGGGACATTATGAAAATTGCAAAAATATTAACTACCATTATATGAAAAAGTGAATGAAGGTTTTTTTTTTTTTTGAAAATGAACAGTTTATCATAGGCGTTATTTTTTCCAAAAATCTGAAAATATAAAATTTCTTTTGTAATATTCAGAAACGTTAGGGGTTGAAATAATGGAATAAAGATGAAGAATTTTTCTTACTCTATAGAACAAGAGATTCAAAATTATTGGGTCTAATTTTATTTTATTTTGTTTCACACGGGCCGAAATATACAAACATGTGAAGAGACTAATTGGGCCGTCTTTATTGTATAAAAGCCCATTCAAAGAAACTTTGCTGAGTTAGTGAACAAAGGTTCACGCAGGAAATACATCATGGTAAGTAAGAGTGGAAGAATGGAACAAGTGGGTTATTCCAGCCGAATAAGAGTGGAAAGTAAATAGAATAAATGGATGAAAGAGTGAAATTTCTTAATTTCATAAGGAGATGGAAGATCTTTATTCCATGGAATAAGTCAAATTTTAAGGAGTCATGAAAGTGATTTTTCTTTTCCTATTGAATCTTAATATTCTGGTAGCCCAAATTGGGAGCCGGCCCAAACATTACAAGTTTTTTTTATTAGCTCACAATAACTCTTTAGTATTTCAGCCAAAATTTTCAACCGTCCCACATAACTAACTAGTGACTATCGGGTTCCTATTTTTGTCATCTCGCAATATTTTTTTTCATCTCATGATATTTAATTCATATCATGATATTATTTTCCGTCGTGATTTAGGATTTAGGTTTTAGGGAGTTCCGAAACAAATGTACTGGAGCTGGAATTCAAGGGAATTAGTTGGGAGCTCCGAATCTGACAGCTCGTGCTTGGGAGCTCAAAGTGGATATGATTAAACTCTCAATTTGCGTACACGTGGTGGCTTCTAAGGGCGTGGGAGCTCGGGAGCCAAATAAACGGGAGCTAGCCATTCCCTTCTTTTTTTTAGTTGAAATTTGCATTAATACCGTTCTTTTTGTCAATATTCACACTTATACCGTAATTCAAAAGTTTTTAAAATATGATTTCTTTTTACTTCTTATTTTTTTAGTTATGACGCTTAATTAAAGACGTAGCTAATAAAGAGCATATTTTTCCATTTTGGGCAATTTAGCATAAATTAACAAATACTAATTATTATATGAACATATTAATGTAGGAGCAAAAAGCTTTTAGCCTGAAGCATTCTGATTTGTAAGTTTTATAATTTAATACAATTTTATAAACTAGGGCAAACTATTTTTCTATCTGAATAATATGCTAATTAACTATATTCTCTAATGAATACAACCTAATTGAACAAGATTCATTACTTGATAGATATTTTAATTTAGTAGCATAATCCAAATTTGAAACTATCACAATTCACAACCTAGTCATAAAACATATCATGCGAGTAAACAACACTTTGAACGAGTTTTCTAAGTTTTTTTTTCCTTTTTTTGTTTGTAACGAAATATATATTGAATTACACGATGCAACGAGTTATTTCAGTGGTAGAAATAGAATCACCTCCTTTGAAAAACCCCCTATAAATAAAGTTGACCATGGATATGGTGGGGAGATGGGAAGAGAGAAAACCTGCGTTGGATATGGTTGAGAGAATGTAAGGAAGAGAAATTGACAGTGAGCGAGAGGAAATGCTTGATCCGTTTCTCACAACTTCTTAGCCAAACGGATGAATTTCTTTTACGGACATTGTGGCCTATTAATTATAAACATACCTTCATCCAATACCGATGAAAATAAATAGAAATCCATATCTTAATGATTTGGAGACCTCAACTAGAAGGTTTTAGGCCAAAGGTCTTGATTAGAAATGAGACTCCATCTTTTTGGTAGAAATTCTGAAGGTTAGTTTGATATTTGAATTTTAGGATAAATATGATATTTTATAGATTTAGAACAGTAAATATAAATGGAATTCATATTTTTTTTATAATAATATAAATTATATCTATAAAATTATTATATACACTTTTATTTTTTTTTGGCAAAATATATTCCAGCTTTATAAATGATATTTATTATTTTACATACCCGTAAGTTTAAAATATGACGCGGCCATTACATCTAGAAATTAGCATGCCCCAAAACTGAAATATTGAAACCATGCTCGCAGAAATAGGACAAGATTGATTTACTCCAATAGTCCAATGCCATTTCAAATAAGAACTACTCTTTTTACGAGTTATGTTGAAATCTCTAATATATATATCACCAAATATTGCTAGCTCAAGCGATAAAAATATCATCTTATCAAACAAGAGGTTGTTGGTTCGATACTCATCAAGAATATCTTGCTATCAAATAATCCTCCTCATTCAAGAAGTTCAAAAAAAAAATGAAAATATATAACTTTCTTAGGCCTCGTTTGGTATCGTTGCTGTTTTCTGTTTTCTGTTTTTTTTTCTCCAAAAAAAAAAACAAAAGGTATTTGGCAAAATGGCTATGTTTCCATTTTTTTCTGTCCAATTGGCAAAAAATAAACAAGTTTTTGAAAACAAGAAAAAGTTGTTTCTTCTTTTCTGTTTTTCATTGCCAAACCTATAAATGTCCGAAACCACACGAAAATAATATATATGGTAGTATTAAAATAGAATATTGACCTTGAAATATTGTATTGCGCTAAAAAAGATAAGTTGGAGTAAATATTACATTCACATTGAAAATAAATTTTAACCGTAAAACTTTATATCCACTAAAAAAAATAAGTTGACACTAATTAAAAATATTGACACTAAAACTTTATATTGCAGTAAAAGCAGTAAGTTAATACTGAAAATAAAATAATGATATCGAAAAAAGGTTTATTAATACTAAAATCTTTATATTCACACTGAAATGGTATATTGATTCTAGAAATGATATATGCCGATATTAAAAATGATATATTAATATTTTTTTAATACTAAAAATGATATATTGACATTGAAAGTGTTATATTGATACTAAAAACGGTATTTTGATACCCTAAAAGCAATATATTTTCACTGAAAATAGTATATTGACACGGAAAATGATATATTGATATTGTAAACGGTAGATTAACACTGAATACTCAATATATTGGCATCAAAAATAATATATTAATCCTAAAAATGATTACTGAAAATAGGATATTAATACTCAATAATAATAAATCAACATTATAAACGGTACACTAACAATAAAAATGATATATTGATACTTAAAACGGTATATTAACGCTGAAAATATTATGTTGATACTATAAACGGCATATTGGCGCTGAAAACTTGATATATTGGCTCTGAAAATATTATAAATGTGCATTTGATAAAATAATTATTAGGAAAACTTATTATCGGTTTTAAAAATAAAAAACAGATTTTTTGAAAACAAAAACAGAAAAACGAAAATGATGCCAAACGAACCCTTAGTTTCAACGATATTTTTTTCTTCTAAGTCATAACTTGTAGTTCTTTGTTATATATATAGTAAGGTCATATTTTCTTCGTGTTGTTATTAAGTTAACTTCATTCATATTAAATGATCATAATCATACGAGTGGTTACATCATTCAAATTAGATGATTATAATCATAAGAAAAATGTCACTTCACTCGTATGAGAAAAATCTATAACAACAATATAACCACATGAATCAGGATTAAACTCGTTTGAAGGTGCAACTATAAGATCATACGTGTAATGTAACATTATATATCATTCTTAAAGTCAATGCCAACATAAATATTTTCGGTTTAATTAAGCTTCTGTCTAGTGATCAGGCTTAGCTTAATTAGTTGTTACTATGCTTCAGGATTGTATGAGGATAACTGTTGTGTAGTCTGTGTAGTGGATTGGGTATGGGGTCCACTTCTATTAAGTTTGAAACACTGAGACTAAAAATATAGCTCCCCCCTGTAATCAGATTGATCATCCATTATAATAAAATGATTTTCTTTTTCTTTTTTTTTGAATGAGAGGTGTGCAAGTTGCTCACCACTCGGATTTAATTAATTAATAAACGAAGGGAAAATATATGGATTACACGAATGCCCAAAGGCTAATAGTAGAGAATATAGAGTAAATTCTGATCTCTAACCCTAACAGTACTTGAGCCAGGATAAGGCCTCTTCGACTATCATTGTCGCCAGGAGGCCCGGTGGTCTTGCCTTTGCGTTAAAGATTCTCGCATTACGCTCCTTCCAAAGGTTCGAACAAGAGGATGCCCAAAGAGAATCCCAAGCTTTCCGATATTCTTTGTTTATCCGTTTCCTGTTTTCCAACCATGTGACCGTGAAGGATTGAAGTGGAAATTTTAATATCGGCGCACGCTCAATTATTTTCCACGTAGCCCTTGTGTACAGGCATTGATCTAGGAGGTGGTCCAGGTTCTCCGGATCTCTTTGACAGAGAGGGCATGTTGTACTGTTAGGCGACCCTTTCTTTTGTAGGAGATCAGCTGTATTAATTCGTCGATGACAAGCTAACCAAAGGAAGAACCGGACTTTCATAGGAGCTTTGATTTTCCAAATGGACTTTTGCCAATAGTTTTTGAGACCCGGGTTTCGGAGGAAGGAGTAGGCCGACTTCGTGGAGAACTCGCCGTCTCGAGTCCATTTCCAAGTGATCGGTTGGTCATTTGTATCTTATGATTAAGAGAAGCGGTATAGGGTTCCATGATGGAGATTAGATCTTTGATAAAGAAGGAGGAGATGTGGTTAGGTACCTCTTTTAGTTCGGAAGATGATTGTATGCCGTATAACATATGAAGACATCTCTTCCATAGGTTATCCTCATTTGAGTCAAGCTTCCATAGCAACTTTTGTAGCATAGCATCGTTCTTTGTTTCAAGGTGTGGAATGATTTTTTTTTTCTCTCTCTTAATATTGTACCAGTGTTAGAGAAGAGCAATTGCTCAAAATACATCGATCCAGGCAGCGGTGGAGCTTTATAGAGACCGGAGGGGGCCATAGCACCCCCCCTCACCCACACACACACGAAAAAGATTTTGATAAAACAGTATATATCAATAGTGTTTTAGTGAAAGAAATTTTGAAATATATATATTTCTTTGTATTTAGCCCTCCAAAAATTTTGGATAGTATTAATCTATAAAGAGAAATTTTTTGACCCCCCTAATAAATAGAGGTAAGGTCCACCATTGAATCCAAGAAAGATCCCAAAAAACTCAAAGAAAAATCAAGAAAAAACAATTCTGAGTTAAAGAGCCATTTGCTAGCTCAATCGGTAGGGCACCCATCAATTTTGAGAGAAATACAAGTTGAAGTCATAACGAACGTACTTAGTTCAATATTTAGTATGTCTAACAATCCAATAGGTTGTCTCAAAAAGAAAGAATAAAAAATCAAACCATCAGATCAAAAGAGTCAAGAATCACCTGTTAAAGTTGAATTCAACCTCTGCTTGACCTTTGATCAGAAGTCAAGAATCATCTGATTATCACAATTCAGTAATCTCTTCTTCCTTTTTTGATATGTAATTAATTTTTTATCTATTCTTGCTGGTACCTACACTCTTGCATAGAAATTGGTTTTCTCTCTTCCTCTTCAGTATCTTGTTTGTTTTCTCTTCAGTTATCAGTACTTTCCTTCAATGTAGATTGGATATACAGTAACTCGAGAAACCTTGAATCCTGTCATTATAGATGACAACCTCATCTTTCAAGTGGCCTGCCCCCATTAAACTTGATTGCAACAATTACCTCCGGAAATCACAAATTACCAAGTGATAAATAGTTACGATCTCATGCATTATTTACATCGAGATGTTTCTCCGCCTCCCATTTCTGTTCTGAATAGTGATGGCTCATCAACAAATCGACCAAATCCAACTTCTTAACCGTGACACTATCAGGATCAACTGATTCTGGCCTGGCTAAACTCAAATCTCGTGCCAACAATCCTTTCAATGTTCTTGAATGCATCAATGACAATGCTCATTTCATCAAAAAAAAATCAATGACAATGCCCACAAGATTGAGCTCCTCAAAGATCGTGGAGTCACGTGCACATAAACACAACAATAGAATACAAGGCAGTGTAAACTGAGATATAGAAACTAAAGCATAAAAACTTCACGTTGTCCATCAAATATTAACACCCGAAAGTTTACCTTATCCAAACAAAAAATAGAACACACACAAAAAATAAAGAAAAAAAACAGGTACAAACAAAAATTTAGACTTCAATCTTCCTGAAAGTAGAACCCAAAATGTGGCATAATTCCGCAAATTACACAAGAAATACCTAGAAAAACAGAGGTAAAACATTCAAAATCGTTTTGAATAACTAGGAAAGGCATCCGTGCCCTCCAACTGATGCAACTTCACAAAAAGTTTAGGGAAGAGAGATTGCAAATACATATCCATAGCTGAAAATCCCATTGAATTCTAGAGATACAACAAGAAGAAAATAAATGTAGTAAGCAAACAATCTAAATTATCTAAATATTGATATCAATAATGTTGTTACAAACACTTAAAACTTACGAGGTTATCTGAAAGTTGGAACATCCCAGCGAGTCTCTCAATCGTATCATATGAGTCCTTAATAAAGCAGAAAAGGTCCTGAATAGAATCATTAAACTCTCCATTGTAATCATCTCTATAGCAACCCATCCAATAGCAGGCAGCTTCTTGGTATTTTACCAAAATACCCTCGTCCGCTAATTTTCTCCAATCCACTCCGGCCTCTAAAAACCCTAACTCAGACATCTTTTTTGCAGTAATTTTGACATGCATAGAATCGATCAAATTATATTTTTTGATTCGGAGCCAAATAGCAGGATGGTTAAAGGTCTTCTTGCTCAAACGTTTTTGTTCCTTTGAAATTTTAATTCCCTTCATAAATTGGGTAAATTCATAATCAAAGCAATCTTCAATTCCACTGTTTATATCTTCTATTAATTTCAGAACATCTTCCCAGTCTTTTTGCACGAGGGCTTCAAACAACTCTTTTACATCTTCTTTTTCAAGATCTACAGTGTAGTAAAGAAAATATAAACATTTTAGAAAATAAAGGATTAAATATTATTAAATATTTGATTTTACTTACCATGATGTTGAACACAATTCACAATCATGGTTTCATATGATGTAGACCAATTTGTGCTTGATTTAATCACAATATTATTAGGCGAAAGGCGGCCATGTGTATATCTCTTCTCATGCATGCATTGTTTCTATAATATCACTGCACATAATATCAAACAAATTAATCAATAAAAAAGAAACATCCGCAAATCACCGTAACTAATATTAAAAAAAAAATCACTTGAGAAACTCCTTAAACGTCTCTGAGAGGGCCCACTTGCCATCAGGCCTTAAAACTAATGCCGGTTCAATAACAACACCACCGTTCAAACCATTTCTAACTTCTTTTCTATGCACTTTCATATTCCAATCAAGAGTCATCTCAAACTTGTGATAAGGATACTGCTCATATTCAAGCAAAGTCAAGTCTCCCTTTTCATCTTTACATTTAAATATCCTTGTTGGATTGAGAAGTTTGACAAAGTCAACTTTTGGAGGGTTTGCCTCAGATGGGTGCAAGGCTTGCCGTACCACCATTTGCATGTTGAAAAATAATCCTATGGTACAGAGCTGCTCGCCGTACCGGGTCTTTGCAAATAGATCCTCTACCACAAAATCCATCTGAAAATTTAATAATTCAAATAGTAATTGAGCAGATAATGAGTTCTGATTTGGGGAAAATGACAAAAAGAATCATATGATTATGCGAAAAAATTGACTGATTGGTGAGCGAATAAACAAGAAATCAAAGGAACAAAACCTCGATTGTGCCTATGCGAAACTCAGATTATTTCAATGGTTCATCGCCGTCTTCTTCACTGAGTTCTGAACTCGCCAATGCGTATCCTAATTCCTAAAATAAACAAAATATTTACATGATACAAAAGAACAAACAAAAATGTCAAAAACTGAAATCTTATAAGAAAAAAATAATCCCGTTCTTGCCTCGTCCAAAGACGTAACTCTAGCATCTCCTTCTTCAATAATCAATCTTTCGAGGGTTTATCTCTGAATTTCTTCTTCTTTCGACGGGCGGAAGAGAAAATTTGGCGTTCAGTTCAAATCAAGGAGAGAATTGGAGACCGAAAAGAAGGGACGGTACGAGCTCTGTTTGTTCCTTTGATGTATTTCGTGAGTGAACCTTTGTTCACCAACTCAGCAAAGTTTCTTTGAACGGGCTTTTATACAATGAAGACGGCCCAATTAGTCTCTTCACATGTTTGTATATTTCGGCCCGTATGAAACAAAATAAAATAAACTTAAAAAAACGCCGAACGTTTACAAACAAATTCTATATTTTCGGATTTTCAAAACAAATAAGGAAAATTTACAAATAATCCCTAACGTTTCTGAATATTACAAAACAATTTCTAAATTTTCAGATTTTCAAAAAAAAAAAAACTATGATAAACTGTTCATTTTAAAAAAAAAAAAATTCCATTCACTTTTTCATATAATGGTAGTTAATATTTTTGCAATTTCCATTTGTCCCTATGATAAAATGTTTTTCCAAAAAAAAATTCTTAAAAAATATTTTTTAAAAAACTATTTTCTGAAAAATAAAATAAAAATAAAATATTTTAGCAAATCTTTTTTTATACAATAAAGACGGCCCAATTAGGCTCTTCACATGTTTGCATATTTCGGCCGTATAAAACGAAATAAAATGATTTTAGACCCAATGAAAAATAGACTTTTTTTTTGTACCACTCTGTTAAAAAATAAATCAACAAATACCACTTATTTCAAAATAATGAGGTATCTATCATTTCCGCTACTACTATTGGCGGAACAGATGTTGTTCCGTCGCTAGTAGTGGCGGAACATGTGGATTTTATAATTTTTCAAAAATAAGGTTAACTAGTGAAAAAAGCATGTTCCGCCACTGCCACTAGCGGAACAGGAAAAAAATTAATTTTTTCTCAGGAAAAAAAATGCAAAAAAATTAATTTTTTTTATGTTCTGCCACAGCCACTACCTGAGGCGGAATAGTGTTGTTTTACACTAATTAACTCTGTTTAGCCAATCAAATGGGAAATTTTTGAAAAAACTGAAAATTCATATGTTCCGCCACTACTAGTGGGGGTACAAATATCTGTTCCGCCACTAGTAGTAGCGGAAATGATAGATACTCTATTATTTTGAAATGAGTGATATTTGCTGAATTATTTTTTAACTGAGTGGTATATTAAAAAAAAAAGAATCAGGCCCAAAGCCATTAAACGCCTAAACCCCTCTCTTTCTCACTCTCTCAGAATTTGGTTGAAGCTTCTCTTTAGAGTTCTTGAAATTTCTTACTTAGACGTTGCGACGTGTTATTGATTGAGGAAAAATGAATGCGCCGGATCGTTATGAGAGATTCGTCGTGCCAGAAGGAACTAAGAAGTAGCATTTTCTCCTTGTCTTTAAAACTAATATTTGTTCGTTGTAGAGTTACTGAACCTGGTTTGTTAAATTATGCATAAAATAAACCTCAAAAAATGTTATTTAGACTCAATTTTGTGGAATTATGCCTCGTATAACCTTAATCATGCATTTAAGCACTTGATTACGCTTTAGTTGTGCAGTTATGCCTCAATTAAGCTTACTTGCGCTATTAAGCACTTGATTTTGAAAGATAACCTATTTTTTAGAAATATAGAGGGTCCCTTCAAATATTCAGAAAATATAATGTTGGTAATTCCCTTTTCTAATATGTAAATTTTTCGAATATGCATAAATGAAACCTCAAAATTCCAATTAAGCCTCAATGTTCTGCAATTATGTGTCGATTAACCTTAATTGTGTATTTAAGCACTTGATTTTGAAATAAGACCTTATTTTTTAAAAATACAGGGGGTTTCTTGAAATATTCTGAAACTATAGGGTTTCTGTTTTTAATTTCCCTTTCTAATATGTAAATATTTCTGATGAAATTAGGGTTTCATATGAAAGAGACACCAAGATAGCTAACGCTGCCTCTTTCACAGTGGAGCGTGAAGACCACACAATTGGCAACATTGTTCGCATGCAATTTTTTATTTCTCCCCCTTTATTTCTGTATTATTGCATTTCATTCTTTTTCCAAAATTAAGTTTCTTTAAAAATAATTTCAGGCAGCTGCATAGAGATCCGAATGTGCTTTTTGCTGGATACAAACTCCCACATCCATTACAATACAAAATCCTTGTTAGGGTAAGTTCTTAATTATAATTTTAATTTCTTTATGTGTCGTATTTTAACAGATTTACCCAGTTAACCCTTGAATGAATATCCCCTGAAAGTGAAAGATTTTAATTGTAGAAATAGGCCTGAATTTAATTTTATCCACTAATTTGTTTTGATTTAACTTATAGATTCATACAACTGGCCAGTCTACACTAACTCAGGCTTATAACTTGGCCATTAATGATCTGGACAATGAGCTTCAGCATCTCAAGAAAGGTTTTGAGGTATTTTATTTTGATTTTATATTTTGTATAGTTATGTTATATAAATGCATATAAGTAAAGTGTTTTATTTTGGGTATTTTAGGATGAACTCATGAGGTTCCAAGAGAGATAGAATCAAGGGTATTATTAGATGTGATGAATAGAGTGATTTATTTACGAGTATTTTGATATTTTTGTAATGATAATTGAAGAACTGAGTTGAACTTGTTTCTAACGCCTTAAATGGTCAACTTGATGACTTTCTAAAATTATATTTGTGATGTGATGTATTTTTGTTGATTTCCACTTTGTCTGAAATCATAATCAATGCTTCCTACGATCATTTTAACCGTTTTTGTTACATAGTTAGATGGCTAAACCCTAAATCATGTGTTCTATTTTGTAAATTTGTTTTTTTTAAGAAGTCTATTTTGTAAAATTGTTGTTTCGTAGCTCTTTTTAATGGGGCTTTATTTAAAATATCATGGTCTATAGTTTCATGTAAGATATGGCTTTTATTTCTGAATGAACACAAGCTCAGCGAGGACTTCAAATATTTTTATTGTGAAATTAAATTGTCATTTGCTGAAGTTCTCCATAGATGATTAGCATCAAGTATATACTACACATGAGACTGACGAAGAAATACAGAATTATTTCAGTTTAGAAGTCAATGAAAAATTTATAATGCGAATATACTATTTTACTTGTTCCATTACATATAAAGAAATAAAGCAATTAGCGACACATTAATGAAAATCAAGGTGATAGCTGCTTAGCACCAAGAAACTTTCATAGTTGCACACTTCTTGTTCTTGCCTAAACTATTGGCAATACAACGCACAAAAAATGTTGAATTCCCTTTCCTATTGTGAACTTACTTTCCATGGTTGATGAAAGTTGGAGATAAGGAAAAATTAGCATGCACAACAACGATGATTTAAACATCCTCTCAACCAAATGCGTGAATTTCTGTTGAGTTTTTGAATGGAAGTTAGCATCTGCATTTAAGAATAAGAAAATTATCAATTATTTTTTGCAATAAACAAAAACCAATTTAATATATGTGATTTTAGTCTGAACTGAGCTCATCGGGTTCTCAAATGGTGCACACAGTCAAGATGTTATGTATGTTTTTCTATTGTAAAGCTTTTGTTTAATTTTGTTCAAGCAAGATATATGGAGTTTCAAGAGTTGTAATCTTCATTTATAACACTAATAGTATTCAAAACATCATATTTTGGATTCAAAGGAGTAATTATCTTAATATGTTTTGATAAATAGATATAATCTAGATTTTAGAGGGGTTAATATTTTTGAAAGGGTAAATTTGATATTTGTATTTTTAGAGGGATAAATATGATATTTTATTGTTTTGGGAGGCAAATAAAAACGAGATCCCGTTTTCATAAAACCGTGTACTTTTTTCATAAAATTATAAACTATTTCTTTGGAATATTATGTATATTCTTCTGTTTATGTTTTTTCCTAAAAATATATTAAGATTTTATAAAGATATATTTACATACCCATAACTTAAGAACATATCGCAATGAGTAATTCCAGAAATTACCATGCCTCGAAAATAAAATATTGAGATTATGCTCACAGAAATAAAACATTATTGATTTACTCCAGTAATATATCAAATAAGAACTATCCTTTTTATGCCCATGTTGGCATCCCTTCCCTAACTATTTGGAATAAAAATGAAACCGCAGAACTTTCTTAGTTTTAGCACTCTTTTTATTTTGAGCCATGATTTGTAATTCTTTGCTATATATACTAAGGTCATATTTTTTTCTTTGTGTTGTTGTAAGTTCACTTCATTCATAGTAAATGATCATAATCATGTCAGTGGTTACTTCATTCATAATAGATGATCATAATCATGTAAAATATGTCACTTCAGTTTACATACAAATTGAATTGAATTTTAATAACAGAACGAACAGGGAATTATGTAAAGTTTCGTTGGCATAAGTAACCCTTATTTTATGAAACTTTTACGAATAAAAGAATTCAATTAAATTCTTTACATATTCCATTTTAAATACATCATAAAATCCAAGGGCAAAATCAATTCTGTATGGTTGTTAGATATCTGTTGTTTTAACTGCAACTAGTGATGGTTATTGTTGCTTGAGGCCCACAATGAGCCTAGCTAACTTTCTTATTATTTTTTTAGTAATAATATTGAACTCACAATTCAAAAAAAAATAATAATAAGATTGAACTCAAAATTATAATTTTGTATGCATTATATTCATTACTCAACACATGAATAGCGTTTTTTTATTTAATAAAAAAAATATTTCTAAAATTATCATTAAATTTTTTATTTGTTTTTCCTTTTACCCCCATGAAAAATTTTCAATATAACCCTGCAGAATTACAAAGGCCTAATAAATAATAATAAATTATAGCCACATATTCTAAAAACAATGGAGAAGATAATTGTAGATTTATTAAACAAGAGAAACAGCAAAAGGAAAAAACAAATTTAAATAACAAGTTAAGACCCCAAACATTTTCCTAATTAATTAATTACTCCAACATAAATTACTCCAACATACAAGACCACACCAAAGAAAGAGCATTAGCTTGTATATAAAACTTTAGTCAGCTCTAATTTCTCTGTCAGCTCCTAAAACCCTATACCCTGTGCAACACTACCCTGATCTATAAAACTATGCAAAAAACAGTTTACCTCTCTCTCTCTCTCTCTCTCTCTCTCTCTCTCTCTATGTTCTATCTCTAAAGCCTTAATCTACCACGACTCGGCTCAGATCCTGATGCATGTGAACTTAAACAAACCCTTTTTCCTTGTTTTTTTGTTGAAATCGAAATATTAGATCTTGAACCAACATGGACCTGTTAATTGAAATATTACGAAAAAAAGAAAAAAAATCAGATTAGCTCTTGAAACGTGAAAGACTGATATATGGATTAGAATTTTACAAAGATGTAAATATAGAATTCTTTTATTTTACCTGAGTTTGTTTTTTCTTCTTCTTATAGTGTATTAATACACCCCACAGATATGGCTCCCCATGTATGCCTGTATATATAAGTAAATCACATCAAAAAAACATTGTATATTTAAATAAATAAATATTGTATATTTAGAGAGAGAAAGAGAGAAAAATACATTGTGTACTTTTGGGGAGAAGTTGAGAAGAAAAAATGAGTAGATGGAGCAAGCCTAGTTGACAAACTAACATTTGATGACTGTTGTTTAACCGCTCTACAAGTCGTATAAACTTCTCCTTTAACCTATATTTAAATAAAAATAGTATATTATATTATACGGTTATTTACCTTACAACCAAGAATGAGACAACATCTGTAGGTATTTTTTTTTGCAATTTCTTAACGAATAGATCTTAACAAACAGCATATCTTTTTTGCAATTTCTTAACGAATAGAGGTTTTTTTTTTGCAAATTCCAATAATGAAGGTCTTTTTTTACAATTTAATCATAATGCAGGTCTTTTTTGCAAATTCCCCTATTTTACTGATATGGAGTACAATTAAGGTTGGAGCTTTTATTTTGATATAGGTTAATTCAGATAGATTAGTGGTTTACGTTTTACAGTTGTATTTCATTTTCATAAATTTAAAAAGACTTTTTGTTCAATGAAACAGGACCTTTACGCCTTTACGGGTCTATACTTTTTGTCAAAAATCAAGAAATCGATTCATCCTTGTTTCATTCTTTTTATTTTGATTTCATTGACACTGTCCATCAAAAACCTCAATAAATAAAAAAGGGAAATTGCAAAAAAACCCTGCATTATTGAAAATTGCAAAAGAACCCCTCTTTTCTTGAGAAAATCAAATTTCAGTCCCTAACGACTACCATTAGTTTCTTGAGAAAATGAAATATGAATTTCTCAATAATGGAGGGGCTTTTTTGTAATTTAAACATAATGCATGGGTTTTTCAATAATGCAAGGACTTTTTTGCAAAAAAAAAAACGAAATAAAATACCTGCTGATTTCAGAAGAGAAGAAATAAAAGCCGATATCTTTTTGAGTGGGCGGGGCCGATTTGAATGCCTTTGGATAAGCTTCTTTCATGAATTTGACTTTCAAATTCAAATTTTGAATTTGAGGCAATTTTTTGGATATTTCCACAACTTTTAGCGCTGCATTTTGCGCGAGATGTGCTTCAACATTATGCACATGGTTCACGTGCTCAAAATACGCAAGACCACCCCTGATATTTTCAAAATTAAAAAAAGGGTGAGTTGAAAATTGTTTGTTTGACTTCTTTTTTTTTTACTTTTTTGTTTACTAGTCGAATAAGGAAATGATTGATGGAGCGTATGATAAAGAAAATGAACCAGATTCTTTTTGACCAAATAATTTAAGAACAAAATTGAAAATAAAAATAATAATAAATTATTACTTCCATGTAGGGTTTTGGATAGGAAAATTATCATTATTAAGCTTCTCATGTTGAGAATTAGGGCTTATACATGCAGGTTTCTTGCCTTCAACTTTATCTGTCAAAAAATATACACATTTATAGTTTGAAATAACCAGAAAAGACATAAAATAAATTCCAATTACATGGTTTATTTCGATAATTCAAATGACTTCCTTTTTTGTGTGGTTTATTGGATTTTTTTTATTTTGGGAAATTCGTAACACAGCCCTGTATTATGGCTAAATTGCAAAAAGCCCCTATTACTGAAAATTAAGGGGCTTTTTTGCAGTTTTTAACAATTTAGGTGCCTGTTTGCAATTTAGGCATTATACAGGGTTTTCTTTTTGCAAATTTCCCTTTTAGTTTTGGATACTTAGTTCCATAAGGAACCCTAATTAAGGGCATAACATAAATTTATGTGATTCAACACTCATTTTGCCCTAAATATCAAAATATACCATACCAATATACAGATTAAATTTCAAACATAAAATTAATCGTACCAATTTCATGTCTCACAGCTTTATACTTTGTTTCATCTCTCAAAATATCGGTCACTCGCCTCGTCTTTTTAGACTTTATTTGATCTTTCTCATGCAAAAGAAAAAACAGGATATAATTAATAATTTACTAACTAATAATCACATACATATATTAAGCTTTATAATGTATCAAACTTACCCAAAGACATCCTTTTGGCGAATTTCTGTGCGTTAAGAAATGTAATTTCCGTTTCAGGTATGTATTTGACTTTTCCAATTTGAGGCGGTACAATAGATTTCTTCTTAGAATTAGATCCAATTTCAATACTAATTAACGGCGATTTTCCTTTTCTGTCCTTTAATAGTTTTTTATTTTCACAATCTTCACAATGAAAGTGGTCGAGCGGAACGTCAAATGGCGGCATTATTTTCATGCAATAACTGAAAATATATTAAAAAAAATATTATCATATAGATGATATAAATGGCATTTTGGTTATTTAATATACTGTACCAATATACAAATGTGATCTAAATGGCATATACATGATCTAAATGTTACTTTGTATATTGGTACAATAATATTTTGAATATTGGTACAGTATATTTTGTGATATACTAAGAAAATTATTATTACATAGATGAATAAAATGGCATCTTGTGTATTGGTGCAGTGTATTTTGAAATTAGTTCATATATATGATATAAATGGTATTTTGTATATTTAATAGGATTAAAAGAGACTTACTAATGTGCAGAAACATCCTTGCACAAATCGCAAATCGCCATAAGGCAAGCGTTTCCAGTTCCACCACATGTGCTGCATTGTAGTTCCTATAATTGTGGAAATTAAGTAATAATTAGTGGAACAATTAATGAGATTTAAGAAGAAAATACCAGAATTTCAAAATATACCATTTTGAAACTGAAATTGATAAATTCTTTCATGGAATAAGAAATCATGAAGAAAACTATAGAGCCCTAGAATCCAAAATAAAACTCAAAAAACAGATGGAAATTGGAAACACAAAATTACTTTTGTAAAACCCTAGATCACTTTTTCTTCATTATAGGATAAATGATTTTTTTGAACAAAAAATATTAAGAAAAGAGACCACTAGCTGAAAAATCAGTGATTTTCCATTTTCAAAACTGGTGCACAACTTCAAGTAATAAACCATTATACTACACATTAGGCCCCCAATTTTTACGGCTAGCTACAATTTAAGTTACAAAACTACCAAATAAAGTTCAGAAATTTATCACAGAAAAAACAGCGAAAGAAACGAAATTCAAGAAAGAGAAATTCCGAATTTGTTGTTTAAACAATAAAAATGTCGTACAATTATCCCGATTTTGTTTTGAACTCGTTTCATTGAAATGAGAAATGGAAAAGAAAAAAACAGTGCAAAACCCGATTAAATTCAGAAACCAACGAAAATGCGGATACAAATAGAAAAAACCAAGATCTTCAATCGCATTATTGAGTGAAAAATCGTATAGAAATTTAACATTTTACCTTGTTTCTCTCCATGATTGAATGATTTTAATCAGAGAGTGTGAAGAGAGGTTTTTGTTTTGTTTGGTTTGGTTTTGTTTTGCGCGGTTTGAAATGGGAAACGGAAATGAATGGGGTTAGGGAGTTTTGCGATTTAGCCCACAAATAGTTGTGTATTAATTAAAACTTTAATTTTTGGGTTGGTTGTTTATGGCAAGTACAGCTATCATGCATTATTGGTTTCACTATTGATAGATCAAATGAAAATGATGAATTTTACAGTTTGAAATTATTGAAACATGTAAAGTTATGTAAAAAGTTTAAGACACTTATTAAAATTAAGTAAAAAGAATTAAATAATAATATGATGTTTTTATGAAGTCAAATAACAATATGATGTTAAATATTCTTATTAGTCCTAATATAATTACTGGTGGACTCGTGACATTTTTATCATAAGATTGATATTAAATCATGAGTCTAGTTCACATTTGTATTATTTTTAGGATTAGTGTGACTTTTAGCAAGTTGAGATGAGATATATATATGCATGCTTCTTCTTAGTTGCTTTATAAAAAAGTAATGCAAGAAGTGTTGTAACTTCCTGTAAACTACATTCATACTTTTTTTGTTTTTTTCTAATTATTTTTTGTTCATATTTAAAATTATTTGTAAGCTCAAGTATAGTTGTACTTTAGATGGTATGAGACAATTTTAAAATAAAAAATAATAAAATTCATGTTACATCAGTATGTATGCTCATTGTGTTTGCTACAACATCCAATGTATGGTTTTTCTGTATAATAAAATATCAACCCATTTAGAAACTCAGTATAATATATGTTAAGACAATTGTTTTATTATTATTTCAATTTCTAATAAAATTTCAGCGCTGAATTTTACCATTTGAACATAAAAAAGTCATTTACCATATAAATAATTTCCTTATAACTCCGCCCTTACAACACTCAAATCTTGGAAATTATATCTGTTGCATTTTAAATCACTTTTTTTTATAAATGATGTAATGCATATTGTTTGCTATTATAGCATTTCATAATTTTTTTGAGAAATTTATAGCATTTCATAATTATTTCAATTAAAAATAAGTTAACTCTTCTATTTGAAATCTCAAACTAAAATATATACTGGATATTATAGCAACCAAAACCAAAAATTAAACATGTTCAGAGTTTTCTGACATTTAATACAAATTTAATGTTAACTAGCAATTTGAAATGTTAACTAGCTTTCAAAAAAAATGTTTCTGGGGAAATCTGAAAAAGTTCCCTTCATTTATGAAAAGTGATCAGGACCGGAAATGATGAACATGTGAGAAATAATTAACCCCAACCCCTTATTTTTTTATCTACTTCTGAGCCTCTTAAAAAAGTCATATCATCACTTTTATCTCGACCATTAGATCAATTTTTTTATCAAATCTTAGTCATTCATTTTCTCAAATTTATTGATATTTTATGGCAATATTTATGTGGTTATTCAACATAAGCATATGATTGGATGAATTGGTATTTTGTGTTCCATACCCGATTTAGTGAGAACCGTTGTGAGTTTGTTTGTAACCATCAGATCTTAATCAGATGGTTTCAATGAATCATGGTGCAAAGTTATGTTCAATTATTAATATCAATAGTTAATGAAAAGTTCACTCATTAAATTATAAATAATTTTTCTTTTCTTCTTTAAAAAATTATAATTCTTAATGAAATATTTTATTTCTAATGTTAAAATCGTCAAATATAAATTTGTTAGAATTTTCTCTTTATTTTGAGTTCCATATTGCTATGGTTTCAATTTTTTTTCTTGCTAAAATATGTGAATATACACTATAAAAATGAAGATGTACAAAAATGATATACTCATTAACTTATACCTTATACCTTATTTTCCATCTCTCTTTGAGTATTCTCAAGAGATCTATTGCCAATTTTATCTCGGCCGTTCGATCAATTTTTTTTTCAAATCTTAGATTTTCAGTTAAATTATTATCACAATATAACATGTACCAATAGTTAATGAAGAGTTTATTCATTAAAATATAAATAATTTTTCTTTTCTTCTTTAAAAAATTATAATTCTTAATGAAATATTTTATTTCTTAGGTTAAAATCATCAATTATAAATTTGTTAGAATTTTCTCTTTATTTTGAGTTTCATATTATTATGGTTCCAAATTTTTTTCTTGCTAAAATATGTGAATATATACTATATGAATGAAGATGTACAAAAATAATACGCTCATTAACTTATACTTTATAGCTTATTTTTCATCTCTCTTTGAGCATTCTTAAGAGACCTATTGTCAATTTTATCTCGGGCGTTGGATCAAATTTTTTTGAAATCTTAGCTTTTCACATAAAGTCATATTGTTATGATTCCAGTTTCATTTTTTTTGATAAAATATGTGAATACAAACTATATAAAAGAACATGTAATAAAATGATAAGTTCATTTGCTCTTATCATATTCTTTTATCCCTCTTTGAAAGTTCCCAAGAGAACTATTATCAATTTTCTCTCTGCCGTCGAATCAAAAAATTTATCAAATCTTAGCTTTTCATTTAAATTATTATCATAATATCACATGATTAGTTAGATTAATGTTCAGTGTTATATCTCCGATATGTGAGAACTATCATCTCAAACAAAATTTCAGAATATTGAAAACTATATTATATTACTTAATGTATTACGGGTTTCATAATAATATACGTGTAATCCATACCATTTTAACATCTAAAAAAAATAAGTAAAATAGCGGTGACAAATTTTTGAAGAAAATGATTACATTTTCCTATGTAGTATACATATTTTTCCCATATATATAATATTAAATATATTTTTTATTTTTTTAAAGTTAATCATCTATTATTTAATCTTATATAGTTTCAACTAAAATCTTCGAAATAAATTATCTTGCATTTTATTTTTTCTGATCTCATACATCTAAGCATGATTAATACTTAATTTATTTTTCTAATATATTATGTCAAGACATAATGACATAAGAAAATAAAAAACAACAATTTTGAATTCTCATGTATTATTTATGTACTATAGATTTACAAACTTAATTTTGAATTTTCATAATTGTAAATTATACATTATTAGATTGAAATAATTATTAAAATTAAAATACTCACCGCGAAGCACGAGCATTATCCTAGTTATTGAGAAATTTACAGAAACCCTACATTTTCCTAAAGTTAGAAAAAAAATCCTTATATTATTGGAAATTGTGAAAAGCCCTTAATATTGCCAAAATTGAAAAGAATAACGTAGTGTTAGTTATGAGTTAATACCGTTAGATTTCATAGTATAACTCTTAAAAATTATGTTTTTAATATCAATTTACATTTCATTCTTACAAGATTTTTAGAACTCAATTAATAGTTCTTAAAATTAATTAAGAGATACTAATACTTAATTAATTACTAAGTTATGACATTAGGAAAGTATTCAAAAGGTCACGGGTTCAATTTGTGTTGAGCGCAAAGTTTGATAGAGTTTTAGAAGGATTGGAGAGGGGGTAGGATTTAGTGAGCATGTGCGTGTGCGTGTGCGTGTGCGTGTATACGCCTAGAGAATTAATGTAAAAAAAAATCATTCATAATTCGTCTCATCAAACAAGGGGAAATTACACTTCTCTTGGATATGGCCACAAAATTCATCAACCCATAGATCAATCCCCCTTTGTCTCTCCTCAATTAAGTCCGTGTTGTATGTTCTATCTTCTCTCTGTTAGATTTCTTTTTAAACAAGAGTCCATAGGCATACATAACACACATAGCCCGTGAGGCCATAAATAAATTCTTCTAAGGGTTTGTTTGGATGAGTAGGATTTACTTGGTTTAGGCTTAGGATAGGAAAAAATTCCAAACTTCCAAAAAGACAAGTTTGGTTGCAACTTTTGAAACTATAGGGAAATTTTAGGATTAGGAATTTTTAGGGAATTTGTATATGAAGTTGGCCAAAAAGAAAACTTGACTTTTTTGTAAGTTTTTTTCTAGGAATTTTTTGGGAATCATTATTAAGCATAATAAAATATTATCTTACTAATAAAAAGTCATTAATTAAATTATTAGTTAATTCAAATTTGCAGTGCATATTAATTTTAATTAAATAATTATGCATTATTCATTAATTAAGTTAATTAATTATTAATTATTTAAATTAATTTAAATTAAGATAAAATTATTAATAAAACTTAACAAAAAGAAATTATTTAATTTCAAGTAAAAAGGAAAATAATTATGAAATAAGACAATTCATTAATATAATTATTTATTAAAATAATATTTTATTAAATTATTTAAAATAAATAAAATATGAAAAAACAGTCATAAATTAAATATATTGCATTTGTCATTAATATTAATAATATATTAAAAATTTAAATAAAATAATTAAATAAAGTACTTAATAAAATAATTAAATATTTATAGATGCCATTAATATAAAAAACATTAGATAAAGTAAAAAATATATATTTATTGAAAATATAATTAAAATTTACAATGTCATTAATGTTAATAAAATATTCGAAATAATTTATTAAATATTAATAACTTATTACATATGTATATTAATAAGATAATATATTAAATAATTATTAAAATAATAAAATAATATAAAATATTATATATTTAATTAAATATTAATAATTAAGTAAATAAAATAAAATAATAAAATAATATTAAAATAAATAAATAATTTGAGAGGACAAATTTTGATCATTTTGCATACAATATTAAATAATTAATTTGCATCCAAAGAATTAATTAATTAATTAGCGAATAAATAAATTATTAGTATTAAATAATTAAATAAATAATTGAATAATTGAATAATTATATAGTATTAAATAATTATTATTTTGGTTAGTTAATACTTGTAAAGAAAAGAAAACTCATAAAATTCCAACAAATTTACTAATTTGCATTCAAACACATCATTTTGTATACACCATAGTGTTTGTAATTCTTTAGGTTTGGGATTTTGCAAATCCTACTCTCTAGAAATATCCTAATCCTATACTAGAAAATTTGGCACATCCAAACAAGCCCTAAAAATCTATCTAAAAACTTTTTCTAAAATAGATTTCTTTGGAAGTTTCACTATATCCCATGCCGTGAAGACAAGACCTGCCCATTAACTCGGATTTAAGATTTCTCTCCTCGAGGTTTTATGACCTCGTTATTTATGAATTTTTTTTCAAAGTATTATTTTTTTGAACAATACTTAATCAGTTGGCACTATTTTGCAAATAAGTGGGTATCTAGCACTTCCGCCAGAGGGTCTGACGGAACTAGTGATTTTTTTTATTTTTGTTGATCCCAGCCATTTGGAATCCTTAAACATGCTTAATTAAGGAAAAAAGCCAGTTCCGCCAGATGGTCTGGCGGAACTAGGTAAAATTTATTTTTTCAGGTTAAACTCGTAATTTAGAAGGCCAATTAGCTCAAAAAATTATGAATTCTGAAGTTCCGCCAGAACCTTCGGTGAAACCGCTTATTTTATATATTTTTTTGCCTCTAAACAGCCATGAAAATTTAGCAAAAAAAAAAAAATTATTGTTCATAGTTCCGCCACCGCCTCTGGCGGAACAGTGATTTTTTTTTTTTTGCTAAATTTTCATGGCTGTTTAGAGGCAAAAAAATATAAAATAGACGGTTCCGCCATAGGATTTGGCGGAACTTCTGAATTCGTAATTTATTGAGCTAGTTGGTCTTCTAAATTAAGAGTTTAACCTGAAAAAATAAATTTTACCTAGTTCCGCCATACCCTATGGCGGAACTGGCTTTTTCCTTAATTAAGTGTGTTTAAGGGTGCCAAATGGTCGGGATCAACAAAAAAAAAAAAATCACTAGTTCCGCCAGAGCCTCTGGCGGAACTACTTCAGTTCCGCCAGACCCTCTGGCGGAAGTGCTAGTTATCCAATTATTTGCAAAATAGTGTCATCTGATGAATTATTGTTCAAAAAAGTGCTACTTTGCAAAAGAATTCGTTATTTATTAGGTGATAAATGAAATGAGACAATTAATAAACGACACATATATCAACAAATTTTCCCATAATAATAACAAGTTTTCCCATGACTAGGAACTAATCTAGTAGTTATAACACTAAACTCATCAAGAAAGCATGCTAATAGTTGAAAATGGATTACACACTAGGGGCCATTGGCTAGAGTAGAAAAAACTAATAAAACAACACTAAACTTCATACAACATGATTAGCATACTAATAGAACATTTGCACTTCAAAAGAAAAATTAATTTATAAAAAATAAGGACCTATTGTAGACTAGCTAGGTAAGAAAAAAGACAACACGTCATTTGGGAAGGGTAACTCTTCCGAAGAACCATTAGTGATGTCGAGCTCAACGAGGTAATAGTTGTCGTGACAATTATAACTGAGAAAATAGATGCAATTCCGTCTGAATACAGAAAAATCACTAGCATTTAAAGATAAGCCTCCTTGTGACTGTTTCAAGATCAGAAATTGATCTCCGATATTATTTATCTTGATCCAGCACCCATTTTCATAATCAAGCTCATGAATTTGGAGGCGGAACCTGACAACCGAACTAAAATTAAGCGGAAAACATCGGTATCTAACTAATAGCAACTAACTACATGATTCCACAAAAAAAAAAAATCCCGATGTGATCATGTTGGAATGCTCGGGAGCAGGAATCACAAACTGAAGCGAGCCGGTTGCTACTTCAGTAACCTCTATTTTCTGAGTGCTACTATAAACAAAGAACATTCCATTGTAGTAAGTAAAAGCATGCCAATATACTGCTGTTATTTCTAGTGTTTTCCAGCTATCATCGCCAACTTTACAAACGCCTAAATTACGAACTCTTGAAATTTTATCGAGCATACAAACAGCCACATATTCATCATTTCCGATATGATCACTTCTAATGCAAATAGGATTGCACGTCGATACATTCATAGGAGGGAGAGCGATTTTTCTCCACATGAGAGGGTTGAGGAGAGACCAAGAAGAATTATTCTCATCTTAAACGAGCACATAACGGTACAAAAATACATGGAGCGCCTTGCCCAACAATTCAGTACAATCAAATAATCTTGAGGAGTCGGTCGGAAAGGACTGAGGACATATGAAGAATCTTTTTGGGTAAGTGGGCACGTGTTTCCTGACAAGCCAGAAAAGCTGACGTGGTAAATCGGAGGCTGAGGCAGTGGAGGAGTGCCACTGCTGACAAACGGCGGGGATGCGAACGAAATCGATTATCTCGGAGAGTTTCTTCGAGATGAGGTGGAGCAGCTTTTGAGGAAGCTCTGACCAATCCCTCTCTTCTTCACATGAAACTTTTTCGGTGATGATGGTGATGGTGGAATCAATAATTTGCAGAGGCAGTGGTGATCCGGCCGTGGAATTGGAGGGTTGAGTTCAAAGCTAGGGTTTGTTTGGTGGGTTTATTTCTTTGTGTTGAGAGCTGAGCATCTAATATTGAGAGGAGAGGTCATTCATTATGCATGCTCCTGCATTTGTCTTATGTATTCTCTTTTACTGGCCATAGAACGTGAAATGGCATAAAATTGTATAATTTCTGTTGTGATGACAACATAAAAAAAAATTATGTATTTCAAATTACATCCCAAAAAAAAGATAAATATGAATGTTTTGCGACTCTGCTTAGTGATCAAAAATTTTTGTGACAAAAACAAATTGTTTGATTTGGCAATGCCACGATCAAGACAGATCATACAAACATAAAATTCTAAATAACAAGACTATTTATATGGTCCTTCATTTTCATAAAAAAAGCTATTTTTTGAATAAATATTGTACAAGTGTTCTTTGCATGACCTTTTGTATTATTCATTTCTGTTTCTCACCTAGCCATTATTTATAATTATATCAATTCAAACAGAGTTTCCCTCCAAAAATCAATTCAAAGAGAAAAGAAAAGCATATCGTGTCAACACAACTCAATTGCCAACAAACAAGTCAGAGTCAGACCACATGGGCTCCATATCTTCATTTTGATCATTTTTCTGTTGGGATGATGATTCTGTTTTCGTATGGATCAAAATCACAGGACATATGATTTGTACTCCATATCTTCATTCTGATTTCTGATTTGTATGTTGATCATTTTTCTATTGGAATATGATTCTGTTTTGTATGTTGATGCATAATTATAATTACGGTTACATAGAGTTTGTATGACGACATTTTGTGAGATTATACTTATGAATACAGGATTTGTAACAAAATCCTTTGTTTGATTATAAAATTCTGGATTTTATCATTTTAGAGCTTATACATGTATTTTGTAATACAAAAATTGGGATTATAAAATACATCAACTCACTAAATAATAGAAAATTAAATAAAGTATTTATTTTTAATAAATTTAATTGAAACGGTTAAATTAACATAAAATAAAATTAATTAATCATAGAAACACAAATTTCATTAATTTTTAACAAAAATCAAATAAAAACAATACAAATACATGATTTTGAGGTACACTGAATCAAACAACTCACTTGAATTATCATATCCATGTATGATATGATCCATGTATTTGATATATCATGTATCTCAAAATACCCCAAATTAAACATGCCCGTGTAACCGCAACGGACCGGATTTCATATCACGTCCAAATCCAATAACAACAAGTTGGTTAATCCAAACAGCTTTCTTTTCGGGTTATTGGATGGTGGGCGATATTCTGAGAGCGTATTTCTTATTCTGAGAGCTGAAAGTATGAAGTAAAAATGCTATCATAATTTATTTCTTCTCTCAAAATAAGAAATATGCTCTCAAAATATCATTCCCTTATCGGATCCCAAACTTCAACTCCAAGCAATAGAGATGGGCAAATGATTCGGTTTATTCGATATAGGGGTGGGCAAATAGGTTCGATTTTTCAGTTTATCCGGTCCGGTTCGGTTTGAAAATTGAGATTATTCGGTTTAAACGGTTGGTTCAGTTTTGATTTGGAAAAATCGATTAAACCGAACCGATATACGTTATTATTTTCTCATTTTTTTATATATTTTGTTCAAGTTTTCATCTTTAGAATACAAAAATCATATTTAAAATAAATTAATTATGTATTTAATTGATCCGGTTGTACTTTTAATTTAATTTAGAATAATTTTTATTATTAAGAAATTATAATTTAAAGAATATTTATTTTTAATTCGATTCAATTGAATAAGAAATAGGTTTATTCGATTCGGTTCTGTATAATTCGGTTTGTTCTTATTCGGTTCGTTTTGAACCGAAACCGAACCGACAGAATGGCCACCCGGCAAGCAAAAGAATAATAAACAACTCTTCCAGTTCATCCATACTGGAGATGTCCATTGGTTCCGACAGGTAAAGGCGGCCGTCTCTCTGCTCTTTCTTGCCGCCGCTGATCACACAAGATAAATAGGAAGATCGATCGCAGGGTTTTACGGGAAGATTCATCAGAGGGAGAAGAGAAGATGCTGGCGCAGTTGCCTCGCCTGACGGGCGCGCTGAGAGGCCACTACGATGTTGACGAGGCTTACCTCCGCCGTAAAACCCTCCTTCAGAACCTCAAGTCGAAAAGGTTTGTGTGGTTTTTGCTGAGTTTGTTCGATTTGAGCTGGTGAAATTGGGAGATGAATTGTATTTTTCAGAAGTTTAAATGGGTTTTTTTAACTGTATTTGATGAATTAGACTGGCGTAATAACTTCAATTGTAACTGGATTTGGTTACAGTGAAAAGAGGTTAACTTTAGGTGGTTATAAATAATTGAAGATGTGTAAGTTAATAAATAGGTGATGCAGCAGTTAATTAATCACTTATGGCACAATGTTTATAAGTAGCAATGAAAAATCCATTCTTTGAAAATCAATCAAAAATAAAATACAAAATAAATTCTCAAATTTCTTTCAAATACAAAATGAAAAATCATAGACAAAATCAATTCCCTCAATTGCTATCAAAATAATATACATTATTATAATCTCATACTTTTATTTTTCTGTCAATTAGGTCAACTGATGACTCACAGCTTGCACGGATATTAATACCCAATTGGGATGAAGGTAATATCAATTTTCAGTAATTCAAATTTCAAAATCCATAAGTTATAATTTTAAACATTTTCATAAACTCAACAGATTCAAGTGAATTGCGGCAAGCTTTCAGGCAGTATTTAGGCGCTTTGGCTGAAATAAACAGTGAGATGGTCTCAGATGAATTTCGCCAGGTGGTAAAATCCGTTTATGATTTATTTAATGAAATTAATTCGGGAGCCGATGAGCAGAGACTCATTACTTCTTCAAAAAGGTATATTTAATATTTATACATTACTTGTTCTTAGTTTTCGGACTGAATGAATTTTTGGGTTGAATTTATTTTCTTTTATTTATTTACAGGAGCGAGATGCAGAGATTATTAGGGTTTCATATTTCGGACGCACATATACAAAAAGTAGCCTCTTTGGCTCAGAAATTATCATCCCTTCAGTGCACGGAAATCGATGCAAAACCGTTAGAATCACCAGCTAATAATAATAACAATTCAAATTCAGAAACCTCTTTCGAATTCGGCTCGAATTTGGATTTCAAAACCCCGTCAAGATTCCTTGTCGATTTATCCTTACAAGAAGAAGAAAATGATGATTTGTTTCAATTGGGGTATTTTGAGGAAAAGAATTATAATTTAAATGATAAAAATAAAAAGGAAGTTGTGAATTTAAGATGGCTTAAAGGTAAATGCGATGAAATAGCTGGCGGGTCCCAGCTGTCAGGCGATGACCTGGCGATGGCCTTGTGCAGAGTCTTGCTTTTAAACAAAGCAGGCGATGAGGTGTATTATTATTATTATTATAATATGATAATTTAATTATTTAATTAATTCATTATTAATTTGTTATTATGATTATTGCAGATAGCTGCTGATTTGTTGGATCTGGTCGGTGACGCTTTCTTTGACATGGTTCAAGATCTCTTAACAGTAAGAATATTAAAAGAATAAATTACTTGCATCATGTACTTCTATCTTTTTTATTTTTTCAATTTTGTTAATATTTTATTATTTTTATAGCACCGAAAAGAACTGGTTTCTTCAATCCAGCACGGGCTTTTCATACTAAAATCTGAAAAAGCAACTTCCGCCGACAAAGCCAAGATGCCCAGTTACGGCACACAGGTAAATTTAATATTTAGTCCTTGTACTTTAACAGGATCGCAATTTAGTCCCTGCACTATTTATTCGGCATATTTGGTCCCTGTACTTTGAAGAATTGCGCACAGTTAGTTAGTCCCTGACTCTAGGACTAAGCATGCATGTTTTCGTAAAGTACAGGCACCAAGCATGTCAAATTAATAGTATAGGGACTATATTGCAATCCAACTGAAGTACAGGGGCTAATAGTGCATTTATCCCTTTATATTTTCACAAGGGCACATATGAAAATTTAACAGCTTTCTTACTCAGGTTACAATCCAAACAGAGTACGAGAAGCAAGCAGACGGCTTGCTTCTCGTACCCCGGTTGTATAATTTCGTATATAAATCATGAATCTACCCTTTTGAATGCAGAAATATTATGGGAGTAGTATAGGGACTATATTGCAATTTCACAAGGACAAATATGAAAATCTAACAACTTCGTAATTCCCTCAGGTGACGATACAAACGGAGTACGAAAAGCAAGCGGACAAGCTCCGCAGAAAGGAAGAGAAGAAAAACATCAAACGGGGCAACGACACATCCTCCGACGAGCTAGCACCAGTCGAGAGCTTCCACGCGCTGCTGCGCGCGAGCGAGCGGAAGAGCCCGTTCGACGACGTCATTGGGACCGGCGACGGCCGGGGTGCGCTTTCTGTAACAGCGCTTCCTGTTGGCATGACGAGGGCGAATTATAGAGAATATGAGGCCTGACGAGAAGCTCGTCGGAGATTTCGTTCCCACGTTTGATGTTTTTCTTTTCTTCTTTTCTGCGGAGTTTGTCGGCTTGCTTCTCATACCCCGGTTGTATAATTTCGTATATAAATCACGAATCTACCCTTTTGAATGCAGAAATATTAAGGGACCAAGCATGTCAATTAGTAGTATAGGGACTATATATATTGCAATTCAACTGAAGTACAGGGACTAACAGTGCATTTATCCCCTAATATTTTCACAAGGACAAATATGAAATTCCAACTCTTATATTCAGGTTACAATCCAAACGGAGTACGAAAAACAAGCAGACAAGCTCCGCAGAAAAGAAGAAAAGAAAAACATCAAACGGGGGACCGAACCCTCGGACGAGCTAGCACCAGTCGAGAGTTTCCACGCGCTGCTGCGCGCGAGCGAGCGGAAGAGCCCGTTCGATGACGTCATTGGCACGGGCGACGGCCGGGGCTCGCTTTCGGTTACGGCACTTCCTGTTGGCACGACGAGGGCGAATTATAGGGGGTATGAGGAGGTCAAGATCCCTGCTGTTGCTTCCGCCGGAATGAGGCCGGATGAGAAGCTGGTACGCATTTTGCAAATTGTTTATCTATTATTTCAAAATAAATGAGGGCGTTGACATTGCATTTCTGTATTATTTCTAAAGGAGTAAATCTTTTTTTTTTTAATTGAACGTTCGAGTTCGGGAGTTTTTGAAATAGAAGTTAATATTGGGGGTGTTTTGTGTGCTTTTTTTTGGGGGGGGGGGGGGGGGTGTTGAATGAGAAGTTCAAAGTAGGGTTTATTTGAATATTCCAAAAGATAAGGGGTTTTTCATAAATATGATAAAATATAGGGGGATTTCAAAAAAGTCCAATTATACATTATTATGTATTTGTGAATTAGGATTGTCTTCTCTGCTTTATTTGTTTGTTTGTTGTTTGGGATATGTTTAGATTGAGATAAAGGAGCTGGATGAAATCGCGCAAGCTGCTTTTGAAGGATATAAATCTCTGAACCGAATCCAGAGTCGTATATATAATGCCACGTATCACACAAATGAGAACATACTGGTATAAAAAATATTTATTTTTTCTAATTATTTTTATTTTGTTTATTTTGATTAGCTTATATTTCAGATTTTAAATTTTTAATTCTTAATTTTGTGGGAATTTAACTTGCAGGTTTGTGCGCCAACTGGTGCTGGAAAAACAAATATTGCTATGATTGCTATTCTTCATGAGGTACAATTTTTTTTTATTATGTTTGTTTTCTAAGTCATGGTTAATCAATTTTTCCAAAGGTTCATCTTTATTGCCAACACATATTTATATCCAGTTCCCAATTGTTTTATTTGTTTTTGTCATTTTGCAGATTAAACAGCATTTTAGAGAAGGCATATTGCACAAGAATGAGTTTAAGATAGTATACGTTGCTCCAATGAAGGTCCGCTTTTAATCTCTTCTTACAATTTTTTTATCTTTTCTTTTCCATAAGTATAGCAGACTGAGCCTATTGAATTGTAATAAAAAAATAAAAGTAGTCTACAATAACTGGGTTTTAAGGAGAAAGATAAAAGAATTTCATATTTACCCTTGCAAAACACAAAATCTAAGAATTTAAATCTCGAAACTCAAAACCAATTTTTTTTCACTTTTGAGCCGAATGAACATAAAATTAACCAACTACATAAACCACCACAACTGATCTCAAAAACAACAAACAAAAAACTCACTCTCTCAACCCTAACCCTAATTTCCTCGCCAGGCACTAGCAGCCGAAGTAACAGCCACATTCCGCAAGCGCCTCGGGCCCTTAAACCTCGCCGTGCGCGAATTAACAGGCGACATGCAGCTGACGAGAACGGAACTCGAGGAAACCCAGATGATCGTGACGACGCCGGAGAAGTACGACGTGATCACCCGCAAGAGCAGTGACATGGCGCTGTCGATGCTGGTGAAGTTGCTGATTATTGATGAGGTGCATTTGTTGAATGATGATCGAGGGCCTGTTATCGAGGCGCTCGTGGCAAGGACGCTCAGACAGGTAAGAAAACGATTATGAAATTTCCGAATTAATGTGCTCTTGCAAAGTCTGGTTTGGGTTAGTTTGGAAATTAAGTTGAAGGATGAGTTGGTTTGAAAATAAGTTGAGCAGCGACACGGGTTTGTCGATGCTAAGTTGTTGATTATTGATGAGGTGCATTTGTTGAATGACGATAGAGGGCCGGTTATCGAGGCGCTCGTGGCAAGGACGCTCAGACATGTGAGGTTTTAAATGTCTTTTGGTGAATCATAGTTTGGTTGAAAGAATGGATTTTGGAAGTCAGTAAAACTTTTTTTTTTTTTTTGGGAAATAGTACCGGAGTTTGAAAGTCTGATAAAAAGAAAGTACTGGGTTTCAAAGTCCGTGACTTTTTATTTTATGCTTTTTTCGCTAGACATTTTTTTTTGAAAAAGAAGTAGCGGACTTTCAAAGTTTGTTTTGGGTTAGTTTGAAAATAAAGTTGAATTTAGAAAATTTTCATGTTTCTTTGGTTTAATTTGAGAATCTTACCTAACTTATGTTACTTTAATATCTCTCTCACAGGTGGAGTCCACTCAATCGATGATTCGAATCGTCGGCCTCTCAGCCACCTTACCAAATTATCTCGACGTAAATCCCTTCCTCTTTACTATTCCTTTTTTCCATCAAATTTCAAAAATTAATTCTCTTTCAACAGGTGGCGCAATTCTTAAGAGTGAACCCAAGCACGGGCCTCTTCTTCTTCGACTCGACTTACCGCCCCGTGCCGCTCGCGCAACAATACATCGGAATAAGCGAGAGAGACTACACCAAACGCCTCGATCTGTTCAATAAGGTTTGTTACGATAAGGTTGTTGAGTCGGTGAAGCAGGGCCACCAGGCGATGGTGTTTGTCCACTCGCGCAAGGACACGGGAAAGACCGCGCGGACGCTTATTGACATGGCGGCGAATAATGAAGAGCTGGAGTTGTTTGTGAATTATGATCACCCGAATTATACTTCTATGAAGGTTCGTTTAGATGTTATTGATTAATTAAGCGTTGATGTTTTTTAAAGGGGGTATTTAATATTTGAGCTTTTGAAAAGTCAAAATATCGAATTTACCCCTTTCAAAACTGTTAATGTCATATTTACCGTCCCGATTGTGAGGCTTAACGGATGGGTAAATATGATATATTTCACATTTGGGAGGGTAAATTTGATATTTTGACTCTTTAGTATTAAGAAGGGTAATAAATATTAAATCCCCCATTTTTAATTTTATTTAGGGCATTTATGTCAGATATCCAAAGTTTTAACTTATTAGGGCATTTTGGAAAGTATTTCTTCGACAGGCCTTTATATGATAGGGCATTTATGTGAAATAACCGGCTTAAAAGTTAATATATCAAATCAACCTGTACTGTATATATCTAAATACAGAAATGTAAATATACAAAACCCCATTTAACTGTCTTTTAAGTTCTAATGTCTACTTTTTCTATCCATACAAACACACAAACCCCCATCAAACCCTCTTCTAACACCCAATTTCTCTTTCTTTCCCAGCGTGAAGTGTCCAAATCAAGAAACAGGGAGCTCCAGGAGTTCTTCGAGTCGGGGTTCGGGATCCACCACGCGGGCATGCTCCGGCCCGACCGCGGTTTGACCGAGCGGCTCTTCTCCGACGGGCTCCTCAAGGTGCTCGTCTGCACTGCCACGCTCGCCTGGGGCGTCAATCTGCCCGCGCACACCGTGGTTATAAAAGGCACGCAGATTTATGACCCGAAAGTGGGGGGGTGGAGAGATCTCGGCATGCTTGACGTCATGCAGGTATTGTTTAGGGAAATTTTGTTTTGTTTGGGGAAATTTGTGATAAAGCCCATGTGTTTCCTTACAAAATAACTCTTTGGGGCTAGTTTAAAGTAAAAGTGAGGTGATAACTCTTTCGGGCTAGTTTAAAGTAAAGTGAGGTGAACATCGTTAGTGTGCATGAACTAATCTATTTTCATAAATAACTCTCTTGTGAGATTTGGGCATACTTGATATGATGCCGGTACTATTTATTTTAGGAATAAAAAAAGAAAACCCTTTATTATCTCTATATTGCAAAAAAAAAAAAACCTAGATTTTTTGGAAATAGCAAAAAAATTCCTCTGTTAAGAAATTTAAATTTACTCACTGCTGTTAGTTTAAAGTTAATGCCGTCAGTTTGCATTATAAACTAATCTCTTTTGATTTATATTGTATATCCTCTTTTGAAAATATATATATATATATATATATATTTTTTTTTGCAAGAAAGAAAAAAAAATCTTGTGTTATGTCTGAATTGCAAAAAAAGCCCCTATATTATTGGAAACTAAAATAAACGCTGTTAATCTGTATATTATAGAAAGTAAACTAAAGTAAACACAGTTAATCTGAATATTATATAACCCTTTTTGAAGATATAGATCATTTTTTTAATTCGATAATTTTCTCAATTTTTTATTCTAGATCTTTGGTCGAGCTGGGAGGCCTCAGTTCGACAAAAGTGGAGAAGGAATCATAATCACAACCCACGACAAACTCGCCTACTACTTACGCCTCTTGACCAGTCAACTCCCCATCGAGAGCCAATTCGTCGAGATGCTCAAGGACAACCTAAACGCTGAGGTGGCGCTCGGCACGGTAACCAACGTGAAAGAAGCCTGTCAGTGGCTCGGCTACACTTATCTATTCATAAGAATGAAGTCGAATCCTTTGGCGTATGGAATCGCGTGGGAAGAAGTGATTTCGGACCCGAGTTTGAGTACGAAGCAAAGAAAGTTGGTGATTGACGCGGCGAGAGCTTTGGATAAGGCGAAGATGATGCGGTACGATGAGAAGAGCGGGAATTTTTATTGCACGGAGCTTGGGAGGATCGCGAGTCATTATTATTTGCGGTATTCTAGTGTCGAGACGTATAATGAGATGTTGAGGAGACATATGAGCGATAGTGAGGTAAGTAAGAAAGTTTCTTTGTGTTTTTTGAGGGAATTATGCGGATTGGTCCTTATGGTTTTATGGTATGGTTGTTTTAGGTAATATACATGGTGGCCCGCTCGTCGGAGTTTGAGAATATATCCGTGAGAGAGGAAGAGCAGGAAGAGCTCGAAAGACTATTACGCCACTCTTGTCCGCTTGAAGTAAAAGGTGGAATGGTTGAAAAATACGGGAAAATCTCCATTCTCATTCAGGTCTTTTCTAAACCCTAAACCATTATTTATTTATTATTTGTTATTATTGTATTTGTATTTATTATCATCTATCTATTATTATTTATTATTTATTTGGTTATTTCTTTATTATTTATTGTATATTTATTTGTTATTTATCATTTCTACCTTTAACAGTAAACCCCGAAAAATCAAATTATTATTATTATTATTATTATTATTATTATTATTATTATTATTATATATGTATTTATTATTTCTTTATTTTTCTTTTTTGTTTGGTTGTTTACTTATTATTTATTTTTTATTTAAACCCTAAACCCTGCCTAAACAATCAAGTATTTTACTCACTCTTTCTCCCTTCTTTTTCTCAACGATTTCCCAACAACAGGTGTTTATATCTAGAGCGTCAATCGACAGCTTCTCACTAATCTCTGACGCGTCCTACATCAGTGCCAGCCTGGGGCGCATCACGCGGGCCCTGTTTGAAATATGTTTAAGAAGAGGCTGGTGCGAGATGACCTCCATGCTTTTGGAATACTGCAAGGCCGTCGACCGCCAGCTCTGGCCACACCAGCACCCGCTCAGGCAGTTCGATTATCGAGAAATCTCCCCTGAGGTGAGGGTGTTTCAGAAATTTTACACAAATATACATTTTTTCTCATATCATCCCTCTAAATTTGTAATAGTTGAATTTCTTTATCATACCAATGTATCTAACATTACTTATATATGTCAAATTCGGAAGTGTTAAACTAATTTTCAACCGTATAATTTTCAACCGTATAGATGAAAAATATATCATTTTAGTATGTTGTAGATTACATTTCATAATATTTTGAAGTTTCTATTGTACCATCATGTGATGACGTACTTCTGGCCGTTAATTTTTGTTGATGTATGATAGTGAAGAGATAGCGTTCCAAATATCATGAACTATAATCTACAACATAACAAAATGATATATTTTTCATCTATACGGTTGAAAATTGATTTAACACTTCCAATAGCGTACGTTGGATATGTTAGCATGAAAAAAATGTTGGCCATTGAACCTAATTCTATGTTTATTCGATATTTTTGTAAAACAGATAGTGAGAAAGTTGGAGGACCGAGGGGCGGATCTGGACAGGCTGTATGAGATGGAGGAGAAAGATATCAGCGCGTTGATCCGGTACACGCCTGGGGGCAAAATGGTCAAACAGTCCTTGGGATTTTTCCCTTATGTTAATTTGTCCGCCACAGTCAGCCCCATCACTCGCACGGTTCTCAAGGTAAGCCTCTCTAATCCTAGTTATTTATTGACTTATATATTTGTGTACGCATTTACTTATTTATTATTTGTTTATTTGTTTATTTATTATTTATTATCTATTTATTTATTTTTATTATTTATTATTTATTACTTATTATTTCTTATTTCTTATTTCTTATTTATTTATTTATCAATATTTATTATCTATTTTGTTGTTCTTTAGTTATTTATTTATCAATATTTATTTATTATCTATTTATTTATATTTATTTTTATTATGTATTTATTATTTATATATTTATTTGTTATTTATTTATCATTTATCATTTATTTATCATTTTCTTTTCTTTTTTGTTGCTTTTATCTTTATTTTTTAATATTAATCATTCTAATTTACTATCTCTTCAGGTGGATTTACTACTAACACCAGACTTCACATGGAAGGACCGGTACCACGGGACGTCCCTCCGGTGGCACATCCTGGTCGAGGACTCCGAGAATGACCACATCTACCACAGCGAGGTCTTCTCGTTAACAAAAAAGATGGCGCGGGGCGTGCCGCAGAAGATCTCGTTCACCGTCCCGATCTTCGAGCCGCACCCGCCTCAGTATTACGTGAGGGCCATCTCGGATTCGTGGTTGCACGCCGAGTCGCTGTTTACGGTCTCGTTTCATAATTTGACTTTGCCGGAGGTGATTTTGTGATTTAATCCTTCGATAAATAATTTATTACGTCTTTTTGGTCTTTTCCTAGGTGCAATTTCTCATGTACCACAGCAAATACCCTAACACTCAAATAAAAAAAAGCCTAAATTGCTCCTTTTTTGCTAATTGATGTACAAAATAAAAGGTGATGGATGAATTAAGGGTAGTTTTGGGATTTTGTGAAGCAAAATATGATATATGATAGTTCTTACATTTTTTAGGGCATACATGATATTTTTAATATTAGGGTTAGGGCATTCATGATATTTCTCATTTTTGGAGGAGTAAACATGTTATTTTGAGAATTTGCAGGGGGTATAAAATATAAATGAAATCACCCCAATAATATAAATATTTATATTATTTCTGACCTTTTCTTACTTTTCAGACGCAACACACGCACACGGAGTTGCTAGACCTAAAACCCCTCCCACTCACCGCACTATCCGACCCACTCTACCAAACCCTGTACAAATTCTCCCACTTCAACCCGATCCAAACGCAGGCCTTCCACATCCTGCACCACACCGACACCAACGTGCTCCTCGGGGCCCCCACCGGCAGCGGGAAAACCATCTCCGCCGAACTCGCCATGCTCCGCCTCTTCACCACCCAGCCCGACATGAAGGTTGTTAATTTTTTTTTATTTTTTTGAAGAAAAGTGGGGAGGGTTTAAATTTAGGGATCTGATATGTCACGACGCACTGTAGCTTACTAATAGTGTAATAACATTATATATAATTCATTTTTTGTAATAGTATATACATAAATAGTAAAAACAGTATATAAAAAACAAAATAGTATGTTAAAACAGTATATACAAATTCCAAAAGTAATAAATAAATAAAGAATAAAAATAGTATATAAAACAGTAAAAACAGTATATAGATTTATATTTAAAAGTGAAAAAACAGTATATATACCGTCCGTGATGATTCGGCGTGCTACAGTGCCGTCGTGATAACAGATCTCACTTAAATTTAAAATCCCCTTTTTAATTGTAATTTCATTTATCTAAAAATATTACATGAGAGAGAGCACTATTATTTACAAGTAAACAGTCCCTATTTACATGCAAAAATCCGCCAATTATCATCATCCCTTTATTTTCTCCCTATCTATATTCAAAAAAATTAGCGGGTCTATAATCTCACCCCAACTTTCTAACTAGGTTGTGTACATCGCGCCGTTAAAAGCCATCGTGAGAGAAAGAATGAACGACTGGAGATCCGGACTCGTGGCCAAGCTGGAGAAGAAGATGGTCGAGATGACGGGAGACTTCACCCCGGATATGAACGCGCTGATGTCGGCTGATGTCATCATTTCTACACCGGAGAAGTGGGACGGGATTAGTAGGAGCTGGCATACTAGAGGTTATGTTATGAAAGTCGGGCTCATGATTCTCGACGAGATTCACCTTTTGGGCGCCGACCGTGGCCCCATTCTTGAGGTAATTTTAAAATTTATGTACTCGCATATGTACCCCTCAAAATTTAGATTTTTGCCTATGTACACCAAACTTTCCATATTTGCATATATACTCCTCAAAATTTCCATATTTGGATATATACCGCTCAAAATTTTCATATTTGCATATATACCCCTCAAAATTTTCATATTTTGCATACATTCCCCTCAAAATATCCATATTTGCATATATATCCCTCAAAATTTCTGTATTTGCATACATACCCCTAAGAATGGTGCCGACCGTGGCCCCATTCTTGAGCTTATTCTAAAATCTACAATTTTGCATTCACACCCGTCGGAAATTCCCTTTTCGCGCTCGTAACATCTATTATGTTAATTTTCGTATTTTGTAGGTGATTGTGTCTAGAATGAGGTATATTTCTTCTCAGACCGAGCGGTCTATAAGGTTTGTTGGGCTTTCTACAGCTTTAGCTAATGCGAGAGATTTAGCCGAATGGCTTGGTGTTGGTGAACCAGGTCTATTCAATTTTAAACCTAGTGTTAGGCCCGTGCCTCTTGAAGTCCACATCCAGGCAAGTCCATCTTTTCAGCTTTATTTTTTTTTTTTGAGAAAATTTATGTCAATAATAAATAATAAATAAACAAAAAAGAAAAAGAAATATCAGAAATAATAAACAAATGATAAATAATAGATAATAAATTATAAATAAGTATATTAAACAAATAAATGCATAAACATATAAGTAAATAACTAAATAACAATAATACTTTTTTTGTGAAAGTTATGTTTCTTAATTTGTTTTTTTGTAAAATACAGGGGTATCCAGGGAAATTCTACTGCCCTAGAATGAACAGCATGAATAAACCGGCTTATGCCGCGATTTGCACGCATTCGCCTGAAAAGCCGGTTCTTATTTTCGTCTCGTCTAGAAGGCAGACCAGACTCACAGCACTTGATCTCATTCAGGTTTGTTTCACTAATTTCAAACTCTCCAAGGGTCTTTTTGTAAATTTCAAGTTTTTTTTATGGATGTGATATTGAACGGCCGAATTGTTTTGCGGAACAGTTTATAAGTCTTTATTTTTTGAATATAGTATGTACAGATCGGAAACAGTATATAAAAGGGAAAAACATTGTATATAAAAGCAATATATAGAATAGAAAAACAGTATATAAAACCAAAAGGCATTGTATAAATCCTGAAAATAGCATATAAATATAATTTTCTGAAAATCAGTATATATTAATAAAAAACAATATATAAAAACACAAAATAATATAAACAAAAAAAGTATATAAAACACAGAAAACAGTATATAAAATACTGCTTTCTGTGTTTGATCTCATTCAGGCCTCTTTCACTAATTTCAAACTTCCCAACGATCTTCTTGCAAATTTCACATTCCTTACATCTGATTTCTTTACTTCTCTTGTCCAGCTGGCGGCCTCAGATGAGAAACCGAGGCAGTTTCTGAACATGGCTGAAAATTCTCTTGAGATGCTTGTATCGCAAGTAACCGACACGAATTTGAGACACACGCTTCAATTCGGAATTGGGCTTCATCATGCCGGTTTGAACGATAAGGACAGGTCATTGGTTGAGGAACTTTTCTCAAATAACAAAATCCAGGTTTTAATTTTACCTTTTTATTCTTTATCTTTTGTTTTTGGCTCCTACATTATTTCAATTATTTACTTTCCATTTTTTATAAGTTTGTATTAGTTTAGCTTTTTTATTATTTAAAATTTAATAAATATTTTGTAGGTATTGGTATGCACTAGCACATTGGCTTGGGGTGTTAACCTTCCAGCTCATCTAGTCATCATTAAGGTGATAATTAATTAATCATTACTCAACATTCTAACCCATTTAATTAACGTAATTTCTCACCAAATCTTAATATCTTTGCAATTATAATTGCAGGGGACTGAATTCTACGACGGAAAAACAAAGAGATACGTAGATTTTCCAATTACGGATATTCTACAAATGATGGGGCGAGCTGGCAGGCCTCAGTTTGACCAGCATGGCAAAGCTGTGATTCTCGTTCATGAACCCAAAAAGAGCTTCTACAAAAAGGTTGATTAATTAACATTTTTCAGTTTTGTTGGCATTTTGTTTTTTGTCTAAGTTCGTAATATTATTTATTTTATTTTATATTTAGTTCCTTTACGAGCCGTTTCCAGTGGAGAGCAGCTTGAGAGAGTGCTTGCACGATCATATAAATGCAGAAATTGTTTCTAAAACAATTAGTCATAAAGAGGATGCTGTTCATTATCTTACTTGGACTTATTTATTTCGCCGCCTGGTATTTATTAATAATAATTTATTTTATTCCATTATTCAATTTATGTTTGATATACGTTTTATATTTACAATTATTTCCTCAAAAGGTTGCAAATCCATCTTATTACGGTTTGGAAAATACTGAAGCCCACACTATCAACTCCTACCTTTCAAGGTATATTATTTCACTTTTTTAATCAAATATTCATAAAAAAAAGATTCACTTAAATAAGTTATTTATTATTATATTTTTTTAATTGCAGATTAGTGGAAACTACATTTGAAGATTTAGAAGACAGTGGGTGTGTAAAAGTCGATGAAAATGCAGTCGAGCCTACTATGCTCGGTTCAATCGCATCACATTATTATTTGAGTTACATGACTGTTTCTATGTTTGGCTCTAATATCGGCCCAAATACATCTCTTGAAGTAAGTATATGCAACATATACTGATTAATACTATAGTTTTATTATATATTTTTGGAAATTAATGAATATTTTTTTAGGTTTTCTTGCATATTCTTTCTGCTGCATCCGAGTTTGATGAGCTCCCTGTCCGGCATAATGAGGTTAATCAGTACTTCTTTTAATTAATTTAATTTTTCATTATACTATAATTTGAGGTTAAAATTCCTCGGTCTTGAAAAAAATTATCAACAAAATGTTAATTTATGATTGTGGTTTTAATTAGATGTTTATGAGATATCAGATAATTTCAAAATGAAAAACTTGAAAAAATGGGTTCAACTATTTTATAAAATAGTTGCAGAAATCAAGCGTCAAACACGTATTCCATGATGAGCTAATTTTGTTATGAGAAAACGGTCAAATAAAAATAAATTGGTGAATGTGAGAAGAATAAGCTAACTAGCTTTTTTTAATCAAAGTGACCACAGGAGGTTTGGTTTGCCTATTATTAGTGAGAAGAATATTAATTAGTCGGATCACGAGTTCTTACAAAAAATTTACTTAATGAAAAATAAAACGTGACTTGTAGAAGAATTTTCTAATAATATAATATTTATCGCATATATTATGCAGGAAAATTACAACAAAAAATTATCTGAAAAAGTGCCTTTCAAAGTTGATCAAAACCGCCTTGATGACCCACACGTAAAAGCCAATCTCCTCTTTCAGGTCTGTATAATACAACTAATCAAATATTATTTCTTATCTAAAAATATATTTTATTAATTTTATTTATTTAACTAAATACAGGCGCATTTTTCAAGAGCCGAGCTACCAATCACAGATTACGTAACAGACTTAAAATCCGTATTGGATCAAAGCATTAGAATAATACAAGCCATGATTGATATTTGTGCAAATAGCGGCTGGCTTTCAAGTACTCTGAATTGCATGCATCTTTTGCAAATGATCATGCAGGTATTTCACTCTGTTCTTTTTACAGTTACACCCCTGTAAAGTTTATATTTGCGGTTATGCCACTGAATTTTGTTTATTTTTTGTGAAGGGATTGTGGCTTGAGAGAGATTCTACGCTTCAGATGTTGCCTTGCATGAATGAGAATTTGATTAGTCAGCTAAATAAGTCTGGAATTTATAAAGTGCAAGATTTGTTTAATAGATCTCATGATAATCTTCAAAGGCTTCTCAAGCCCTATAATGCTTCTCAATTGTACCAGGTACAATTTCATTTATCATTCTAAAATTACCTTTTATTATTTTTTGAAATATTTTTTCTGTTTTTTGAATTTTTTTTCTATTTTACAGGAGGCACAGAGGTTTCCTAGAATCCAAGTGAAGCTGAACCTTCAAAGAAGAGTAACTGGAGAGTCCAGTTCACAAATTTTGAAAATCAAATTGGAAAATACGAATATTAGGCGGTCTGGATCAAGAGCATTTACTACAAGATTCCATAAGGTTAGCTCTGAGTTTTATTTCCTTCCATAATAAAAAACTTTTTTAGACATATATTAGCAAGTAGAAATTAGTAGTTCCTTAAATTTGTTAAAAGTAGAAATTGAGGTCAAGTCTGTAATTTCTAATATGTTTCTTTGTACTTGAAAGCAAGCATAATTTATTAAAAAGCAATAAATAAAATAAAATATATACGTATTCTTGTATTTTATGTATTTAATATTTCAGGTTAAAGATGAAGCATGGTGGCTAGTTTTGGGTAACTTTGCAAATTCTGAATTATATGCAATGAAAAGAATTAGTTTCACGGATCGGTTGGCTACTCAAATAGAGTTACCCAAAACGCCCTTTGACATTCAAGTGAGAATATTTCTTTATTTCAAAATTGATCTTTAGTTGCTTTTATCATTTTAAATTTTTACTTGATTTAAAACTGGATTTGTTAATCTTTTCAGGAGACAAAGTTGGTTTTAGTGTCGGATTGCTATCTTGGATTTGAACAAGAATATTCTCTCACAAATTTAAGATGAATTTCGTGCGTGTTTACATAATCCCCTTTGAAATTTTATGTATTTTTCAAATTTTCATATATGTATTTTTTTTCAGTAGTTCTATGTGGGTCTGCCTTTTAAATTACATTGTATATTGTCAAGTAGTCTTAAATAATATGTATCTACGCATGAATGGTTTTGAAATTATAGAATGAAGTTTTCTTTTATGTAGCTCGTGAAACATGATATTTTTTATCCTTTTTTTTTGTCGTATTCAACACATGAAACACATTACTGAGCTAATTCTTAATATAAATATTCACATGTAACTGCTCTAGCAAGATTTCCTTATATATTTACACTTGTATATATGAAGCTGATTTGATTAATGGCAAGCAGTCTGCTACATTGGAATCTGAGCATCTCTTTTTATTACTACATTGGTATTTGTAAGATCAATTTAATATGGTTCTTACTACCTTGGTATTTGATAAATCAATTATGAAAAATACAAGTCTCCTCTTGAGTAAAGGTCTGACTTGAAATAAATCGAGTTTTGTATTTAACTATTTTAAACAAATTAGGATGTAAGAACTCAGTTATAAGCTATGTTGCACGGATACGGACACGGGTGTCGTGTCCGACACGACACGGACACGGCGACACGGCAATCTCAAAAAAACCTCCGGACACGACACGTTTTATATATATATATATAATATAATATATTTATTTTATGTTTAAAAAATATAAATAATATAAAAAACATAAACTAAATTAATAATAACTTGATTAGTAACGGTTTTTTAAAATCTGTAACGATTTGGACTACTTTGTAGGTTGTAACGGTTAATTCATAAAAACCGTTATTAAATACACTATTAGTAACGGTTTTCATCAAAGAACCGTTACAGAATTGCCAATATCTGTAACGGTTAACTGATAAAAACCGTTACTAAATACACTATTAGTAACGGTTTTCATCAAAGAACCGTTACAGAATTGCCAATATCTGTAACGGTTTATTATAAACCGTTACAGATTGTCTATTAGTAACGGTTTTCATAAAGAACCGTTACAGAATTGCCAATATCTGTAACGGTTTAGTATAAACCGTTACAGATTGAATGCATATTTGTAACGGTTCTTTCATAAAAACCGTTACAGATCATAAAAACCGTTACAGATCTATTAGTAACCGTTATAGATTTTAAGCCCGCCGTGTCCAATCCGTGTCCAAAACGTGTCCAAAACGTGTCCCGCCGTGTCCTGCCGTGTCCGAGCCGTGTCCATATTTTTTTTAACAATAAAATATTAGGACACGCGATTTGAAGTGTCGGACACGTGTCGTAGGCGTGTCCGAGCCGTGTCCGTGTCCGACACGTGTCCGACACGCCTACGGCTCATTTCGGAGAGCGTCCGCGTAACATAGGTTATAAGAAAATAAAAAATAAGATTTCATGGGTTTGTCTAGAAAAAGAAGGCATAAAGAGAAATAATTTGTTCTTTGGACCTTTCATCATCTCTTTGTTAGGTTGCACTTGCGTGTCAAATTTTAATCCGGCTCATTAAATGTTGATGAAACTGATGATGTAAACAGAATCCAATATTTGTGGAAAGATACGTAACACTAACATTTGACTTTATTGAACTCATCCGTTTTCTCTGATTTTGTTCTTGTTCTTTATAAGGCTGTTCCTTGCTCTCGACTAATCCCTTCTTTCTGAGAGATCAAGATGATCTAGTGCTGGTCTTCTAGTCGGAAGCAACTCCAGATCTATCTGGTGAGGCCCTCAGAATTGTTTGAAGCCAATAGTAGAACATAACTTTCCTATTTATGAGAATTTGCCAGTCAAAACATCACGATGGAAAGGTAAGTAACACTAACATTTGCTATTCCACATCTTCTGTTTCACCCCAAATATTAGGACATACATTATTTGTTGTTTCATATTTCTCAATTACATAATTTGATTATAAGCTATATTGAACATATATGGATAGGCATAAGATTCAGATACCACATGATACAACAATTTTAGAAAAACTTAATGTGATGAGTTTATTATATATATTGCTTTTTAATTTTATTAATAATTGTTTGTGTTTTTAATCGGTATTCGATACGTATCTAATACATACATTTTGAATTCTTAAATATCCGCATAACACTGATTCGAAACAAATTTTTTTAAAATATTATCTACAATAATCGATGATTAAGATTAAAAAGTTGTAAAGGAGTAGCAACATCGACATAGAAAATGCATTTCTTATAAATTAAGTTATCTGTTATTCAAGTAGAAACATCCTCCTTTATAATTTATCCATCATGGCCAAGAAAAAAAATAAAATAACGTACACCATTAACACAAAACAAAAAGAAAAACAAATGAAACATTAAAATAAAGCAACCACCCAAATTCAAGCTTCTTCAAATCACCAAAAACAAGTTACTAATATGCAGCTCCATATGCAACCGGCTCGAGTCTCGGCACGGGACGGGCCACAAGCGAAACAGCACGTTGTAGAGTGAGACCATAAGCCTCCTCCATATCCAGCTTCTCAGGCGTTAATCCTTCCGGAAGCTCCCAGTCAAACGCCTGAACCAAAGTCGCTGTCATGATCTGAACCATCCTGAGACCCAGACTCATCCCAGCACAGATTCTCCTGCCAGCACCGAACGGTATCAGCTCAAAATCATTTCCTTTAACATCTGCATGCTCGTGCGATCCGCCTGGCAAGAATCTTGCAGGATCGAATTTTAACGGGTCCTTCCAGACTGCCGGATCCTTGGAAATGGCCCAGACGTTGACCAACAATGTCGTATTTTTCGCAATGTGGTAACCGTCAATTTCGCAAGAGTTATCGGCCATTCTAGGGAGAGAAAGAGGGGTTGAGGGGTGGAGACGGAAGACTTCTTTGATAATGGCTGTCATGATTGGCAGGTTGGGTAAATCAGACTCTGATACCAGACGGTTACGGCCCACGACAGAATCGAGCTCCTTTTGGGCCTTTTTAAGGATGTCTGGGTGGCGGATTAATTCGGCCATCCCCCATTCTGCTGTGCTTGATGATGTGTCGGTTCCAGCTGTGAATAAGTTCTGCAATATTTAAAAAGATTATACTCGTCAATAAGTCAATAAGGATATTATCATAATTGAAATAAAAAAAAAATGGAAAGAAATTTGTTATATGCAATTTGTCACATCATTTATTTTTTTTAAGAAATAAAGATGAACTTTGTCTCCTAAGTAGGGTAGCTAATCAATAAAATATCATACAACCACAAAAGTTTAATTTGTCATCTTTACTTGTATTACGAGCTCTATGATAGAAAACGATATTTGATTTGTTTTATTTTTATATAAGGGATTTCATGTGGAGGAGTTGAGAGATCGTTTTCTTTCTTTTAGGTTTTGAAGGCTACACTTCACTATTTAACATCATTTTCTAACTAAATTTCTACACGGGGGATAAGCTAAACAAGATTCATGAAAATCATTTTGTTTTTACGATAAATAATTAAATATATAAAAAAAGTATTTTGTAACTGTATATTTTACAATATTATTTTATAATACAATATTTAGTTTTATGATTTTATACGTAAAATATTAGTTTATTTTATATTTTTTTCTTTATTTATATTTTAATATTAAATTCTATTTTTGTTCTTCTATATTTATATATATATTTTTTTAGAAATTCTTCTATATTTATATTTTACTTAAATATTATTTCCACTTTGTTTATTGTTATGAATTGAATAGAAAATATAAGAGGTATTGTGGTTGAAAATTATTTCAACCCTAAACTCTAAATAGCTGTACTTGAAAAATTCAATCTACTGCTTACTAGGAACTACAAGAGACAAGTCAAAATAGGTTTTCTTTTTTTCAATATTCAGAAAATTGGTAGTTTGTAAAAAGAACTTCCAACAATTAAGGTTGGTAGTTTAATAGTCCAAGGTTTAGTCCTACTTACCACAGAGAAGTGAATGAACTACATTGAAAATAAAATGACTGAAACAACTACAGACACATGAGAAAGAGTTCAACAGGATTGCAGTTATAAACAACCCCACCTTTTTATATTTGATTGTAACATTATAAATTTACTTAGTGATAAATCATGCTTATATATTAACAGTCAAAAGTCAAACGTTTTCAGCACACAGTTATCCTTATCATCTACAGATAAACTTAGCAGATGCTTAAAAAGATTATGAAAATACAATTTTCCTTAATTATCTATAAATAATTTACAACTATCATATAAAAAATGTTATACACATGTAAGATATTCATATTAATGTTTTTTTATGTGCAAGTTTTGCATGCACCAAAAATTCTTTCTTTGGATAATTATCATGTATTAGTATTATTAACATACAGAAGTACAAAATTTGAAATAGTTCTAGGAAATAAACTTCAATAAGTAAATTTAAAAATACCTCAATTCACTCAAAAAAAAAAAAAGTAAATTTAAAAATAAAATAAAATAAAACTCACCAGCATGAGAGCTTTAATATCTGTGTCAGTCAACTTTCCATCCTCCAATTGAACATCTTCTCCTTGCAATTTCAAGAGAACAGTCAATAAATCTTTCCCCTCCCCTTTATTCTTCCCCGTTCTTCTTGCCTCAATGAGCGAATCAAAAAAATCATCATATCTGTCATATTTTCACAAATAATAACATCAATTCGTTAATTACAGCTTATTAATCCAAAAATATACAAAAAAGAAAACATTTTATTTAATTTGTATACCTTTTGTGAAGTTTCTTCATCTTTCCAACAACACCTTGAGGATCCATCCATGCAACTCCCTTCACAAAATCTCCGACATTAAAAACTCCGGCAAGCTGCATGAGCTCAACGACCATCTGTTTAAACTCTCGCGCTTCCTTCCCCTCTCCAAAGACCTTCCACCCAACCGAAGCTCGGGACAGAGCATCCATGGCGCAAACATAGGTCGTCTGTCCAAGATTCACCGTTTTGCCCTCCTTCCCCTCCAGAAATATCGCTTTCGCCATCTCCGCCACCTCAGCCTCTCTAACAGGCTGGAAGTTATCCAAAGCTTTGTTTGAAAACAAATGGAGCGCGCATAATTTTCTCAAAGCTCTCCACCTTCCCCCATACGGAGCGAAAACTAAGTCGCCGTAGTTATACGCGACATATTCCGCGCCGGAATTAGGGGGTCGGTTACAAAAGTTCGAGTCATGGGTCTTGAGGAATTGAGTTGCCACGTGGCATGACGAGGCTACAACCACATCGACCGACCCGAATCGGAGATACATGAGAGGACCGTAGGTTTTTGCGAGCTCGTACAGAGTTTGATGAGGTTTCGTACCTAATTGTGGCAAGTTGCCCAGTACCGGCCATCCTTTCGGGCCAGGAGGGAGCTTACCAGAGGTACGGTTTTTGAAGAGGAGATTGTAGAGAAGGATTGCGAGAAAGAGGGAGGAGAAGAGGAGAAACAGAGGCGACATGATTTTTTTGGAGAGAGAAGGTTAAGATGAGCTGAAATGAGGGGAGAGAGAGAGAGAGATGGAAAGGGTTTTGGGCCATTGGGGGTTAATATATAGTAATTAAGGTTCTTTTGTTTATTTTAAGTTCTCTCCTTTTTTAGAATTTGATGAAAGAGAAGACTCAAGGAGGCTCTGTTCTGAAGTTTTGACGTCCCTTATTTAGTGATTAGCTATAAGTAAGATGGTTGAGAGTTCTGAGCTGACCGTTTGGTTGTCTGGTGACAATTATTGATGAAATGGAGAGGATCAGGTTTAGCAATGAATGGTTTGAAGAAGGCTGTGTGTACCTACCTACTTCCCTTATCTACCACCTTGTTTTGAGGAGGGATTTTGTTAGGTAAATTTGGTCTATAAATTATGTGGGTAAGTTTTAATGCGATGGAATTTTAATTATTGCCCTACAAAATTACAAAGTATCATCTTGTATCCCTCCAAAATATGAAATATCATGAATACTTCTGCAAAACATGAATATATCATGAAAAACCTTCCTCATCTATTTTCTCAAAAGAATGTTTAAGTTACCATTCTTTATTATTTATGTATAAATAAGGTAATTAAATACAAATGATCAATATTCTAGTTGGTTAAATAATTTGTATATGTAATAAGAGATCATCAGTTCTAATTTTGGCAAACATAATTATATAGCACATATTTAGTGTAATCTCTCAACTCAATTGGTTAAGGATAAAAAATAAGGTAAAAAAATAATTTTATAAAAACAATTATGAAAAAATGTAATGAGGATTATTTTGGTTCAAAAAAATTACATAAGAATAATGGGGTTTTAATCCACTTTATAGTATTATGCTGAACATAACACTAAAAATTAGTGGTCTCTAAGGAATCTAAAAAGTAAAGATTTTTTTTTTAAATATCCTAAACATTATGAGGTTTTTGGGAAAATTCACTTGAATATTTGTTATGTCTCATTCATGCATGATATCATTTTCGCGACTCCAAGGGTTGAACTTTTTCAGTTAAACTCTCCTTCTAGATACAATTGACTTATTACATACTAACATAATTCTTAAAATCATTGTTACATCATTAACAATCGCTACAATATAATTGATTGTTAATTTTAATTTTAATTTTTTAATCTTGGTGAGGGAATACAAAAACTCAATATATATAGAGACTAAAAAAAGAAAATCTAGAAATTTAGAGACTTTCTCTTTCATATTCTTGAGCTGAGAATTGCGAAATTACCGGTTGAGCTAAACAAGGCTTGCTTTTCTCTTTAATATTCAGAAAAGAAAAGAACTTTACGAAAAAAAATCTTTCACATAATTCCATGTTTGTTCTTATAATCATGACGTGACAAAAATGAAAAGACTAATAATTTTGCTTCAAAACATTAGGGGGCAAATTGATTCAAACCGAAATAATTATTTTCTAAAAATTTCATGGATTTAGATTAATAATTTTAGTGAAAAATATCTTCAATTAAAATTCTAGCAGCATTTAGAAAGGATTAGTATCTTTTTATTAGGGTGGGTAGCTTAAGAAATGCAAAATAAAAACAACTTGATACTTCTTTAATACAGACTATTTTTCACAAAGTTTCTAACAGAATAGATAAAAAAAAAAAAGGGGCAAATTTCACATGTACCCTCTAAAACCTAATAATTTTATCGTATACATCTACAAAATGATACAAAATTTTCAACTTTATCTTAATTTTAGGTAATAAATTATAAGTTCTTTTTTTGTTATAGAGAAATTTAGCTTAGAATTTGGGTCAATTAAGAATATAAATCTTTAATCTACCTATATACATATATACACTGGAGAATAATTCAATATAAATTCTTACCTTATTTTTATAAGGGGCAAAATCGGAAAAATAAAAGTTTAGCAATAATGTCATAACTAAACGGAACGTAGGGATGTTCATGATATTTCGGTGGTTTGTAGGCGTACTGATGATATTTCACGTTTTGTAGGATATACGTGAAATTATGAGGTCCTGTAGGGATACATGTGAAATTAGGCCATAAAAGAAACTATGTGATACTTTTATTCATAACATTAAAAAAAAGACAAATGTGATACATCTGAGCACTTCTTTAATATGAGTTATTTTAATTTGGGGTTATATTTTGTATTGCATATATGGCGTGCTTTCGTTTGTATGCATGACTAGTTTTTTTTCTTTTGTTTTTTTTGATTTGTAAAACATGCGGTCACCTGATGAATTACAATGTTTTGAGATAACATAAAATAAAAATGACAAAAATATAAGAAGTTGCAAAAAAGAGAGAAGGCATCCAATCCATTACTGTTAGAAAGAGAACCGATTAACAGTGCTTTATCCAAGAGTCAACCTCCGATGAGGTTCATCTCATAAGTGAATCTCTTGGTCGGTTTACGTGCGTGAAGATCCGCCGGTTCCGTTCAAGCCAAATCCTCCAAGTTCCGGCAATCCAAAGGGTATCCTAAGTCCGCCTTTTTTCATTGGTAAGGCGAGATCGATTAAGAGCCAAAGGTCACTCATCGAGCAATTAGTATCGGTCGGCAATTGCAAGTATAGGAGAATTCTATTCCAGTACCATCTCGCGTACTCGCAATGAACAAAGAGGTGGTCTCTCATTTCATTGTCAAAATTACACATAACGCATCTAGTTGTAGCTGGCCACCCTCTTTTAGCTAGATTGTCGGCCGTGAGAATTTTATTTTGAAGCGCGATCTAAGCAAATAGTTTGACCCTTGGAGGACATTTGATTTTCTATAATGTCTTTTGCCAATAACATCGAATACCCGGTTCCCGTAGGAAATTGTACGCCGACTTGGATGAGAATTTCCCATCCTTTGACCATTTCCAAACGATTTTATTCGTGTGCGGATCGAACGTAGTGGATGCATCATACATTACCAACAGAGAGTTAAGATTTTTCGAAAAGAAAGAAGTGTAGGTGGGTGAAAGTTCAAGGAGCGAGTTGGCATCGGTGACCCCTTGCGTTAGTCGCATGGCCGTTGCCCATAGGCCTTGTTTATCTTCGTCAAGCCTCCATACCCACTTGAGTAAAAGAGCGTTATTTTGCATAGTGAGATCGGTTATGACGAGTCCGCCATATTTTTTAGGCATGGAGACTTTGATCCAATTCACTAGACAATGGCCACCCGAGCAAGTCGTTTCACCTTTCCAAAAGAAGGCTCGAATGACCCGCGTAAGATCATTAATTACATCCACTGGAATTTTGAACGTGCATAAAATAGATTGGTAATGCATCTAGATTCGATTTGATAAGTGTCATCCTCCCGCCATAGTAGAGGAGCTTGCTCTTCCATGAAGCTATTCTACCTTGGACCTTTTGTATGAGAGGAAGATAGGTTATATTTGTTGGCCGCGTTAGGGTTAGAGGGAGGCCAAGATATTTGAGAGGTAGATGTTGCCGACGACATCGAAGAATGTTTAAGAATGTTGTAAATCCATTCATTCCATCGATCCGGGAACCATCGGCTACGGAGGAGGCTTAGAAGGAATGGCCAAGAGACGGTGTCGAAGGCTTTTTTGAAATCTACCTTCAACATTATGGCCGGAATCTTTCGTTCATGATAGAAGTTGAGTATTTCTCTAGTGGCAAGAAATGTCTCTATAATAGACCGCTTTTTAATGAAGGCGGTTTGGTTCGGGTGGATAAGGTGGGGGATAGCGTCTTGTAGCATATCCGCCAATAATTTGGTGATGATTTTGATCGGAGCGAAGATGACGCTAATAGGCCGGAAGTCGTCTAGACTCGTAGCCTCCTCCTTTTTCGCAATAAGCGTAATGGATGCCGTGTTAATGTGTCGTAGGTCAAGTCGGTTGTCAAAGAAGTCGGCTAAGAGCATGAAGAGGTCATTTTTAATGGTGGTCCAATTAGATTGGAAGCACTCTGACGGGAAACCATCGGGGCCGGACGATTTGCCTCTTTGGAGGGAGGATACAACATGTTTGACCTCTATTTCTGAGAAGGGGAGAATGAGATCTTGAAGGAAGGAGATTTCCATAGAAGAGGGATAGAGAAGAGTGGAGATGAAAAATGGAGGAGATGGTGGCCTTGTGCCGAGAATGAATTTATAGTGCGTAGTGAAAGCCGAGCAAATTTGGTTTGGATCGGTGATTATTATTCCGTTGTGAAGGATGGACGGAATGAAATTTTCTTGACGTCGAGCGCTAACTATTACATGAAAGTAGTGCGTGTTCTTGTCTCCAAGTTGCAACGACGTACAAGATGATCGTTGTTGCCATCGATCTTCTTGTATGTTAGATATTTCATGAATTTTTTCTCTCAAAGAAATGCGATGATTAAATTCTTGAGTCGTAAGATGCCTTGATTCCTCTAGTCTCTCATAGTGTTGCGTGACATCTTTGCACTCTTGGAGGGTTTCATTTGTTCTAGCAAATTTAACCCCGGCCCATTGTTTTAATTTAAGAAGAGTAGTTTTAGATTTGAGCGAGAAAGAATGTGCCGAGTTGTGCCCTGAAGGAGTGTTGAACCAAATGGTTTGAGTTATCTCTTCGGCCTCAATGAATTTTAGCCAAAACCGGTCATATTTGAGGGGCTTTCTCAGAGGCCTCCCTATTTTATTGAGAGTAAATTTGAGAGGCGAGTGATCGGAAGTTGTCATCGGTAAATCAACTAGAGAGAAGAGCGTATTGAGAGAGATAAAGTGTTGAGAGAGAAAACATCGATCAAGCTTGGAGAAAGTCGGTGAAGGTCGCTTACTAGACCAAGTATAAGTCCGACCGGTCAGAGGAACTTCTAATAATTCAAGCTCATTGATTAGATGATTGAATTCATTGATATGTTCCAATAGGTGATTATCTCCCGTTGATTCCTCGGGTGATCTAATGATGTTAAAATCACCGAGAGCTATCCATGGGAGAGAGGAGTGGCCAAAGATTTCATGAAGTGAGTCAAAGAATGATGATTTGAGAGTATCATCCGTTGGTCCATAGATGTTGGAGAGGATAAATTTAAAGCCTTGTTTAGAGGAGAGAATGACATTAAGAGAGAAGTCATTAGAAAATGAGTGAATAAGCGAGAAGGCGTTACTCCAAGCAATGAGCAAACCGCCTCTCGTACCGTTTGCCTCTTTAAAGACACAATTCTTGAATTTAGAGGTACATACACGTCTCATGTGAAAGAAAGTGAGACTCTCCCACTTTGTTTCTTGCATACAAATAATGTATGCATGACTAGTTATTTAGGCAATTTTTTATGTAAAAAAAATCTGAAAAAAACATCATCAGTTCTGGCTGTTTTACTTTTTTCTTTTCTTAATAACCAACGAGCTGATAAACAGCTGAGTCCAATTAATCATGTTTTGACAAAAAACTCGAGTTCAAAATTCTATTAAACTCCAACCTATTCGTATTTTGTGCAATCCACTGTATAAAATTTGCATGAACTTTTGTTATTTTAGGAGCAGCAGTGTTTTACTATATCAGCAAACTGGAATATGAAAGAACATCAGGTTTGGTACTATGACTATCAGATCATCAAGTTCGTATTCTCAGAATTTCTTTACATTTATTAATTTTGTTAATAAAGAAAAACAAATTGTTTGAATATGACATTCTGGCCCTGAAATTTATGAGGATAGAGAAGTTTGACTACAACTAGAAAACTATAATAGTTCCGACTGCAAGAATTGAAACTGAGTAAAAACAAATCAAGTTCACTGTCTATCATTAAATGTATCCTCATCCTCTACACTAAGCTCAAATTTCACTTGCGCAATTACTTCAAAAATATAATTTTTTTAATTTGCAATTTTGCAAATCAAACTTTTTTTCCAGATTACTTTTATGTTCCCTAAGACTTGAACTTGAGATCTCTTCAAAATTTTACATATATTTTATCGCTTGAGCTAGTAAGATTTGATTCTATAAACCAAGATTATTTAAAATAAATTTGATTTCCAAAACACAGACAAAATATATTCTGTGTACTATACTTTATAAAATAAGAAAATTATTTTATACATGAACACGAGGGAATGATTCTTATATAATATAATTAAGCATGAGAAATGTTTTCTTATTCCCTCAAAAAAAAAATGTTTTCTTATTGAGTCATATTGATATACATGAGGAAGGTTTTTAATTAAATTCTGTTTAAGTAGTAGGCACGCCTACTTTAAGAAAAAAGTTCAACAAATATTAATTTGCAATCTAAAAAAAATATTTAATGTGTAGGACGAAATTTGAAATAGTTAAATTGCAGAATAAAAAATATTGGTTAATTTTATTAGAAAATGAAAAGAGACAAAACGTTGGATTTATTATTACATTTTAGCCTTCGTTTTTATTCATTGGCATAGACACTAAAAAGGTAAAAACTAGTTTAGGACACCCTTTCCTCCAAACATTTCTACGTCATGTCGATATCATATCATGTAGCCTTGACCCCATTTTGCCTACTTTCCTACGAACAATAAACATCAGTGTTAAGTATTTTCAGGAAGTACAAAATAGAATTCACAAATTTGAAAAACAAAAAGGAAAAAGAAGCATCAAATTTAAACTGGCCAAGGCTAAATGGCGTGGAAGGGTTTGTTACCACATGAGCCAACTACCTCCAAACAATGTCTTGATTTTCTATGGCGTGCAGTCATCTGTGTTGCTACCAATTTAACATAGTCTTTATTATTGTACTGTAGAGTTCACGTAAACATAGTTGTATCAGAAAAATAATTGAATTACTCAAGTGAGAAATATGTTATAATTAATGAAATAAAACGAAAATACTCTACATTGATTGATTAAATTGGAATTTTAACATCTAATCTCTATTTTTCTAGTATGTCAACCAAGATAATTAGCCATTAGGTTAAGGAAATATTTGGGTAAGTTTCAGATTTTAGTTCTTCAATTAATTATTTTAATATATATAAGTCTGAAATGAATAAAAAAAGTTTTATTAATATGAAATCTTAACTGATAAACGATCTTCTTTGAATTGTAACTTTGCAGGTTAATTTTTTTTTTTTATTAAATCAAACAAATTTATGATGATCAGAGATGTCAATTACATTCAGAGTTGAAAATTATCCTTTTTATTCTATTAAAAGTCAGTAATTTCAGTTTGAAGATTAAGTTATCACTATAACTAAACAAATTTTAAATTATTAGAAGATATCAAGTTATCATTCTTTGCGGTTTGTCAACACAATAATCAAGTAGAAGTGGTTCTATCCAAAAAAGATTGGGACATGATTTTGAACTCTTAAATATTTTTTGTCATTTTCACTTAGTTTTCATAATTTTTTTTGTCGATGCTTTTGACTAGTACTTTGTATTTTTATATTTTCTTTTAAAACTGAACATTTTTATTCTTCAAGTCTTGTTTGAGCATCATAGATATTGTTTTATGTGAATAATGTAGTATGGCATCATAGATATTCTTTTAGGACGCTATAAGTGCACCAATACGTAATTTTGTTATTTTCTTTTTAGTACCTAGTGTTTAAAAGCAACTTTTTACAGATAGATTAATTTTATAACCCCTATAAAGGTTAGACTTACCAATCAATCAAAATTATATTTCTTGGACCAAAATACCTCTAATCAAATTGCCCTTTTTTTATTCAACCCACAAAAAAAAATGTAAGTAATTTTTTACATAAATTAAATAAATGAGAATTAAAATAGATATAAAATCATAAAAATAAATAATATGAAATTAGGGGAAAAATATTTATACAATATAATATAATATTATAAAATAAAAGATTGTAATAGAAGACATACAATATTATATTGCACGATTTATTTATTATTTTGATTTGAAAAATATAAAGTACGAAAAAAATTAATGATAGAATATTTTGGTCCAAACTCTTTTTGTTGTATCTAATTTGACTGTAACCCTCGGATTAAAATAAAATTCAATCTATTTATATTTATATGACTAAAATAATTAATCTTAAAACTCAGCTTTTTTTTTTTAATATAATTGTGCAATTTGGAGGTTTATAATAGGTAAAAAAAAGATATAATTTGTAAGAAAAACATTTAGGGGCTGTTTGGCATGCGGTAAATAAGGCAGTTTGTAAATGAAAATGATGTAGTTGAGTAACTTTCCATTGTTTGGACTGTTGTAATTTCTTAAACTGCTGCATTTTTAGATTCCCAATGCACTTTTATGCTGTAAATCAATATTCGGCCAGATTTACGAGCTTCCGAAATGCAGAAGCTTTAATTTATTAGGGGAGAAATAGATCGAATCCCGTCTCCACCACGCAGCTCTCTTCCTTTCGCACTTCTCTTCAACACACTTCACTACTGAGTGGTTGTCTCCTCCTTCACATCTCTCTCTGTAACACTTCATCTCTTGATTGAGTGGTAAGAATTTCTTGCTATTTTTCTTAAATTTAAGCATAAATTTTGAATCATTGACAGTCAAGATGTCTATTTGCTCTTTCTCACATCAAGCTTCCCAACGAATATTTTTTTTCTTTGGTTCAATTTCAATGCAGCCTTATGGATCAGAGAGAGTCAAAGTCATTCTACACCTTTTTATATTTGATTCAAACCTACTGATTTGGGGATTTGTTGGGTTATTAATTTTTGCTGAAGTTATTTACAATTTTATTTTTGTCTTCGATAATTAGAGTTTGCCATATTAATTACAATCTGACTTGTCTAGGATTAATTTGGGGGATTTTGTAGTACCAATTGAGGTGTGTAATATGACTAATTTATAGGACCTGTTTGGATTTATGTATAGGAGCCATATTAATTAGAGTTTGCCATTAATTTCAACTGTTTGGATTGGTTTAGAATGAAAGTTCAATATGTAATAGTTGCTTCAGATTTTAACAGAACAAATATAATACTTGTTTGGTTGAAGTAGACCCTAGTTGATCATATCCTATGTTTTTCTCAATTTTTTTATTAGATTATTCTCCTATTTGTCATGATGTTATTTGATCTAACACTAATAAATACCAATAATGTTTGATTTATATAGGTTCACAATGTTAACAGACGAACAATGAGTAGTTGCTATGAGTCTTGAAATATTTTGTCGTATTATCTTATTTTGATTGTTGTATATTTTGTTGTCGTTAGTCTTGAACTATTTTGTCGTATTTGTGTGGCTTGAATTTGTTGGATTTTTTAGAATGTTGGCAAATTGTTGGTTGATTTTATTTTGTAATATTTTGCTTTCAACTCTTTGATTTCTTTTTATTAGGATATGTGAGTTCTTGTTATAATTTTGAAATGTTATTGGCTTTTGAATTGAGGGTTTATATAATATTCAAAATATTGTAATGTAGATTTTGGTGATGAAGTTTATGAATTTTGACTATTATTATATTATACATATATAAATTTAATATGTTATATCTTATACTGATTATGCAGTTATTGTAAATAATTATTGTATAACTAAAAAGTGTACTTAAGTTTGTATATTCCGTTAACAACAATCCAAACATTAGAATTGGGACTGCATCATTTTTTGTTTCTTGCATCCAAACATGGGAAATGGAACTATTAATGCAGAGATTTTAATTCCAGAATCATGAATTATTTTTGAAGTTCCAAATGCGGCTAACCAAACAGCCCCTTATTATATAATTTTATAAAACATTGGTCATGCGAATTCTTAAGTTTGACGTTTGTACCAAGTCTCAAAAGTCAGAAGCATCCGACGGTTTGACTAAACTTGTTTGATTTGAACAAAAACAAGTTTCTTTATATATCCTCTTGAGAATTTCAAATTTAGAACAGAAGAGAAATTTCTGAATTGGCAGACATTTTAGAAGAAAAAACTAAGAATTCAAATGCCAAATTATGATTTCATCGTATTAAATACATAGATTTTAAATTCAAATTCGTAACCAAAATTGACATTCGTAATCAAAATTATGACATATTCTCATCTGACGACTTAAAAAAAAAATAATATTCTCATTTGACTTCCCAATCCCAACTACTTCCATGTTTGGATCCCCTCAATTTCAGTTTCTCTATAATTTTCAATACTATTAAATATAAAACGACATCTAGACTATTTTATCTATGATATATATACATGATATTGACATTATGTGGAATTAATAATATATATTTTATTTCCTGTACTTACCACATTTAAGTTTCGAGTTGATGCAAAAAAAAAAAAAAAAAAAAAAATTGAAAAATTGAACTCAGAGCGGTACCTTAACTACCAAACCCCCCTACCAACTTTCCTGCTTATAGATAGTAATATTATATAAATTAAATGGATATTATTTCTTTTTTTTATTGAAAAAGGATATTATTTCTACCTGCAAATTATCCGATTGCTTCAGCATTAATCTTTAATATATAGCAATTATTGTTTCCTATATTTTTATATTTTGTATGTATAAATGATGCAAAATAGTATTTCAACAATTATATAATTACATGTCAATTTATTTTACCTTGTAATTTTTAAATGAAGGCATTGATGATAAAGCAAGAATTTGATTGACAATGGTTGTAAATTATTTTTGACATTGACAATAAGAACCTGCACATCTTTTCAATCATTTTTGACCTATTTTTTGGGAATCTTAGAGTACACATGTATCAATTTTCAATTTTTTTTTAGCAAATAGTTTATATCCTAATCAGTTAAAACTTAAAACATTTGCATATACAGTAAGAACTCATAAATTTAAATTTTATATCTCACTCTATATAAAAAAAAATCGGCAAAAATAATCTTATAGCACACTTTATCAAAAAAATTCTTATAGGCACATATTTAACAAAATTTATCAATCTAATTGTTGAACATAAAAAAAATAATTTTCAATTTTTTGTGTTATGTTTTTATCCGTTCAACAAGAATGAAGAAGAATCAATTTAAGTGGTCTAAAAGTTATATAGGAAAGATAAAATAGTGAAAAAAACATAAATTTATCTTGAAAAATTCTATGGTGCTCCATTTTTAAGATGAATGATTAATCGGACAGCTGGGATTAAGTAGAACGTGGAGTACTATAAACTATTTTTTAAGGGAAATGAGAAATTACGACGGGATATTATAGCGACCCTGTAGCGACGGATTGAAATTATATACTGTTTTCATACACTATATAATGTTTTTATTTTTTATAATATATATTATTTGCCGAATGAATTTTTATATACTGTTTATTTTCAATTTATATATTTTTATATACTGTTTTCATTTTTTAAAATATATACTATTTTTTTCTGAAGAAAATTGGAGAGGATTTTTTTCATCCCTCTTCCAATTGTGTGTATTTCCATTTCTATAAAATTTTATTTACATGCCCTATTTCTTTTTACATTCAATTTTAACTCTTTTCTGTTTCTTTTCTTTTCTTTTACCTTCCCTATTTGAATTTAACAATCAGCTCACAAGACAAACTTACAACCCAAAATTCTAGCTTAATCCTACATTCTTCTCTAATTTTCCTTTCGCCAGCTGTCCCTCTTCTGAAGAGCTCCTCCTTACGTGTTAGGTTATCTCTTTCTTCCTGATATTCTTTTCTCTTCCTGTACTCTTTTTTGCGCCGCCTCTAATGTATCCTTCTCTAACAGAGCGGTATAATGGCAGATCTCACCTCTATCTTTACTCTTCTTCGTCTCTAGCTATACTCTTCTTGAGATCTACTCGATTTCCTCTTATTCTTCTCCATACGCCTCTCTGACTACTCTTCGCTCCTCCATTAAGTGCTCGAGTAATCTCTCTTCATCTCTTTCCTCGCCTGAGAACACTCTATTACATCTTTCTTTCCATACCCCAAATAAGAAGAGTGTTGTAAGCCGCTTAAGAGATTTTTCCCCTCCTTTTCCAATCATCTATGTTGTCGTTGTTTCCACGGCGATTACTTCCTTCGAGATTCAGTGTGTTACATATGAGATTCCAGAGCTTACACACATAATCACATTCGACAGATAAGTGTTTTACACTATCTTCCTCTTTGCTACATAGATAACATCGATTTGCCATTTGATAACCTCCTCTTCATAATATCTTGCGTTGCTATTTTATTCTGAAATGCATATCACAAAAATACATGGATCTTCAGAGGAACTCTGATTTTTCATATATTTCTGAGATTTTTGTTTGCTTGCTGTTCTATTTTAAGTTTGGTGTACTCCCTTTTGACTGAGAACTTCTTATTTTCTTTCCATTCCCACCTGATTCTATCTTTTCCTGTAACCAGGCTCATTTCTTTGAGACTTTCCTTGAGTTTTTGAAGTTCCTGGAGCGGTACTTTTGCTCTTACTGCTCTGAAGGCCTCATCTATGTTGGCCATCATTTTAACCTGAGCCAGAGATCTGTCTCTCTGTACTGCATGTGTATAGAGAGATGAAAATCTCTAACTCAAAATCTCTTCCTACCACTTGTTGTGCCAGAAGCTCACCCGACTGCCATCTCCAATAAAGTTACAATTTGCAAAAGATTTAAAAATCATACTTCCGCACGATTTAAGACTATTCACCCCCTATAGGCCGTAATTAGTTAACAATTGTTATCAGAGCCGGTGTACTGTTCTTTTCTAATCAAAATTTGAAAATAACTTGTATTTCGATCATGGCGACTCCTCCAATCAACCGACTTCAAATCGCTTATCCTGACAAGCTTAACAGTAAAATATGGAATATATGGAAGAAGTGCATGATGAACGTCTTCTTCCTATATGGTCTTCAAAATGTAGCTAAAAAAGGGTATACCGTAACTTACGAAACCGGTAACATACACAAAACTAAAATTTACACACGACATAATGGCACAAAACATTATTCCCACAAACATGATAAATTCTTTGTCCGTCATAGTTGATGACTGTCTAAATTCAAATCAAATGTGGAAAGCACTTCTTAATCGATTTGAAGGAAACGATCAAATGAGAAAAACCAAGTTAATGGGTCTTGAACAACAATTTGATTATTTTCGGATGATCGAGAGTGAATTCGTGGATGATATGTACACTTGTACGGCGTGACTTTGATAGTAAAACTATAAAGTATTATGAATGCTATTCTAAATCGTCCCTGTTCATTTATAGGATATTTGTGGAGACAAATATACTTGCGGATATAAATAAATATATATATTTATATACAAGCTATAAATGTACACCAGTATATTAGTTGACTGATGATTATGTTTTACTGATCATGGATAAATAGTTATCAAGTCATTAATATAGGTATATGTTAGAGACCATATACTGGACTGTCCCGCCATAAGAATGCTACATGTTTTACGTCATTAGCGATTCTTGTAACATAAAGTATTTATGGTCCTTTGACCTGAGATTGTCTCGGTTTCCAACATGAGTAATTTTATACTTTAATATAATCTAACACTGCCTTTAACCGGGTGGTCATAACGTTTATGATTGGGTATACAATGAATCATGTAGAGGGATGAGTGCAATCAAGACGGGATTTGTTCCTCTCATAAATGAGAGAGATATCTTTAGGCCTCTTGATGAATTGAACTGAAGAAATGTATGGCCATACTCAAATGAATTAATAAGAGTTATTAATGTCATTTGTTCTTGTTCAGTTTAATTCGGGATCAAGAAATATTAATCGATTAATATAAGGATGGCGTCTTACATGCCTTATGATCGATATAGATATCGCGTGACAAAGGGACTAAATACGTGATTGTTGATTAGGTAAATCGGATCACCTATATTCACTTAAATTGGGTAGTCATGATGGCTTGCTAGAGTCCGCTCATGATTTATAGACTGTCAAGTTTATTGCCAACATTAAGTGAACCTACAGGGTCACACACAAAGAACAAACTGAAACAGGCGCAGAAAATCCTAGCGACCTATATGATGAGTTGCATAGGAATGTCACAAAAGATATTGTCATCTTATGTGATAAGATGTGATATATATGTATATAAAGACTATGAGCACACAAGATCATGTAATCTAGAAGAGTCTAGATGATGATATGTGGATAATGATGAGTGATGTCATACACATCTTTTAGTGTGAATAGACATGACTCTTCACCTCTATATAAGGACATAGAGGGCTCCAAATTCATTGTACCAAATGATTCTCTCTCTCATTATTTATCATTCTCTTTTGTGAGACAAAAGAGAGAAAATATCCATTCTCATTTGTGTGACAAAATTACTAAAGGGTGCTTTCCTTTTATATGACAAAATGAAAGGGTGCAATTATATGAGAGAATTATACATCTTTTGTGAGACAAAATAAGAAGAAGAAAAAGAGTTTTCTTGTGGAAGAGAAGAACAAGCTACTAGCATATATATTGTTCTTCTTCCCGTTTTAAGAAGTTTGTTCGTGTGGATACCGGTAGAGGCATTCGTACTTTCGGCCCTTGTGATCTATTCGGCCTAAGAAGATGAGAACGGGTTGTTGAGAGTTTCGGTGGAGACCGATTGTGTGTGCGGTAGATGACTTCCGCACGATCCGACCTAGACGGCCTAGACGGACGGAAAATCGGTTAGGACGGTGACCGGTTTAGAGACGCATGGACAACACGCATGGTTTGAGCGTCACGGATTAAGCGTAATCCGAAAGGTATCTTTAAGATTTATTTCTTTGATTTAACCGATACGCACGGATTCTCGGGATGGGTTTTGGACGAATAATTTTTGTTTTCCGCTGCGTTATGCACGTCCGAAACCCAACAATCGAGTCCTAACTAAGAACCATAGCGATGCCGGCATCCACCTCGAATAACGAGGATGATGAGATGACATTTTTGGTACGACAATTCGGCGATTTTTGAGCACGTAAGAAGCGGTTTAACAACAATCATCGCCGCAACAACCAAAAGAATTATTGCTTCGAGTGCAATAAGAAAGAACACACAATCGAAAATTGCTACACCCTACATCCCGAACTCGCTCCGTGGAGCAAAAAGGAGGGCGAGAGATGGGAAAGACGATTCGATGACTGACGCGAGCGAAATGAAAGACGATTTGATGATCGACGCGCGCGAAATGAAAAAGGAGTTGATGATCGACGCGAGCGACGTAAAGGACGATCCGAAGAGCGACATGAGGATAGGCGCAACGATAGAGGAAAAGACAAGAAGAAGAAAAATCACTCCGCTAAACTAGCCGTGTGGGGAAACGAGTCGGGCGACTCATCCGGCGGCTCCGATTCTAATTCCGACTCCGAATCGGACATAGCAAATGTTGCCTTCATGGCAATTGACAACGTAGATGAAGTATGTGACAAGCGATTCAATAAATGCTCCATAGGCAAGGAGGGGTACTGCCTCCTCTTCCTCCTCTTCCCACAACATCTTCGCGAGGTAGATTTAGATCCTATCTTAATTATGTTTTAGATGTAGTAGAAATTCCAATTTACAACAATTTAATTAAAAATGTAGAATTCGGAAACCACGATGATCTAGAAAAAGAAATGGTAAAGGTTCGGGAGTCTCTTATCAATATCCAAGAACTTCTTATCACTTTCGATGTCTCGGTAAGGTTGTATAAATCACAAATTAAAGAATTTGAAAAATTAAATTTATTAAATAATAATGTTTTAAATAAAAATAATAATTTAAATAATAATAATAACACTTGTGAGTTTGAAAAATTAAAAATTGAAATAAATCATTTAAAAGTTGAAATAGTAAGTTTGAAAAATGAAAACAAATCTCTCAAATCCGCTTGTGCCAGAAATGTCGCAATTAGATATGACTTAGACAAGATTTTAATTGGGAAAAAACCAAATGACAAAACAGGTCTAGGGTTCAAGAAGGAAATCGGATCCAAACCCGTTTCTTCAAGACCCAATGACCATACATCAAAAAGAGAGCTCAGTCAACCTAAGAATAGTCGAAGAAATGCATTTATGTATGGAGACTATTCTAAAGGTAAAAATGTTAAAAATCAACATTTAAAATTTTTTAATTCATGAAGATAGCCATGGTGTCACAACTGAGTGACTTTATAAACGATATCCAAATGGTTATTTTTATGAAATAATTAATACACACGTCCCGAGAAAGATTCAATACAATGAATCGCATAATCGAGCTCCCAAATATTACACTAATAATCACCAAAAATTAAAAATTTCAAACCAAAACGATTCTTCAAAATCAAATACATCTTCATTCTCAAAAGTTTTTTGTACTAAGTCGATCGAACTGAAGCTAAGGAAAGCCGATTTTACCAATCACTTTAATAATCATTTTGTAAGAGGAATTGAAGAGACTCCTAGCCTCACTTGTTCTTTTTGCAACTATTGTTGCAAATAGGCCACATCTCTCTTGAATGTCATTTACGTAAACCAACTAGTTCAATGAACTTCGTTTGGTTACGAAAAGATAGAAACATCTCAAGTAGCTCTACCTCCAATTTGGAGGTATCGAAGTCTACCTAAACGCTTCGGTAAGCTCCCTCTTATTCCTAATTAAGCCATATTTTGAGGGGCAGTTATGAGCAAGAAATCATATTAGTGGAATAACCTTATTTATTTTGACTAATATGTTTTCTTGTAGATGTGTCTAAACTCATTAAGTAAAACCGACCAATGGTGCTTGGATAGTGGTTGTTCTCCCCATATGACATGGGATAAAAGTAAATTCAAGACCTTGAGATCTTTTGATGGCAGTGATGTCACATTTGGCAGAAACCAAAAAGGTAAGATAATTTGCATGGGTTCCATTGGCACCGAAAATTGGACTTTAGAAAATGTCTATTATGTGGTAGGAAATCTAATTAGTATAAACCAATTATGTGATGCGGATATTATGTGAAATTCGACAACTTGAATTGTCATTTAAGTTGAAATTCGGATAATATCACCATTTGTATGGGAAAAAGGCGGGGAAATTTATACTTCTTTGATTTTTACTCTTTCGCGCCTGGAACTCATTATTTGACGGCTTCAGAATCGAGTTCATACTTATGGCATAGGAGACTAGGCCATATATGTATGGACACGATTTTAAAGCTATCACGAAAAGAACTAATAAGGGGTTTACCATCACATAAATTTAAATTAGATGGATTATACGATGCTTATGAGCGTAGTAAGCACTCCAAGTCATCGAGTTTTAAGTCCAAAATCATGGTGTCTACTAAACGACCTTTGGAGCTACTTCATCTCGACCTTTGCGGCCCTATGAGTGTCTCTAGTCTCGCCGATAAAAGATATTGCTTTGTTATTGTTGATGATTATTCTCGCTTTACTTGGGTCTACTTTATGATTCATAAGAATGAAACGTCTGATATATTTATCAAATTTTGTTCATTAGTTGAAAATGAACAAGGCACTACTATCATTACGGTTTCTTAGTGATAATGGTGGTGAGTTTAAAAATGCAAAATTTGATGATTTTTGCTCTAAAAGTTGTTATAAGCGTGAATTTTCCCCTCCACGTACTCCACAACAAAATGGAGTCGTAGAACGTAAAAATTGCACTTAATGAGCATCTTTCTCCAACATTTCTTTGGGCTGAAGCGGTTAATACCACTTGCCATGTTGTAAATCGGTTAAGCCTACGGTCTATTTTGAATAAAACTTCTTATGAGTCATGGTACGATCGTAGGCCAAATATATCGTACATGAAAAATTTTCGGTGTAAATGTTTCATTCTAAATGAGTCGGATAAATTAGACAAACTCAATCCAAAATCCAATGAGGGTATCTTGGTTGGATATTCTAATACAAGTAAAGCATATCGGATTTATATTAAATCTTCACGGATCATTGTTGAATCTGTGCATGTACATTTTGATGAAACTAATAAAGGGGCCGAAAAAAGTGTTCCTATTTTAGATACAAGTAATCATGATGGCATGGCGGGAATTGACTTACTGTACATCGTCAACCTCAACCTTGGTGATCCGACCTTAGACGATATCAACAACTACGTTACTACGGAAAATTCGACAAATGGCGACAATTCGACTCAACAAATTCCAAACTCAAATCAAGCCGACAATCAACCAATTCAACAATCCGAATCGGAGCCGGCATATCAAATACCGGGGGGCGGGGGGGGGGGGGGGGGGGGGCTACGAGAAGTATCCACCCATCCGCTTGTAAATATTTTGGGAGATCCGCGAGAAGGAATTCGAACCCGATCCGAAATAAGAGACCTAGTCGCATATTTAGCTTTTCTCTTACAAATCAAACCTAAATCCTTCAAAGATGCAAATGACGACGCCTATTGGATCATAGCTATGTCACCTAATTATGAGAAACACGTTTATTCAGTTCATATATGAATGAGTGTATGGGTGACTAATATATTCACATTTATTAGATCGACCATGAATGACACTTCGGGTTCACGTCATCAGAATACGTGATTCTGATAGTAGAACTGTGAACCAACGAATGACATTCTAAACTGTCCCTAGTGATATGTAGGATGTTTATAGAGATAAACATACTTCAGGTAAGAAGCTACATATCTACACCAGTATATTCGTAGACTGGATGATCATGTTCTGCTAATCATGGACATAGGAATGTCAAGTCTGGAATATAGGCACGTGTTAGAGAACACGTACTGGACTTACCACAGTATGAGAATATGCATGTTATATGTCATTAGTGATTCTCATATGAATAGTGTGCTTGTTCCTATGACCTGAGGTCACCATGGATTCCTGTATGAGGAATTGCATACTTTAATATGATCTTACGTCATCCGTAACGGGATGATCATTAGGGTCATCATTAGGTATGCACTGAATCATGACGAGGAATGTGAGTGACCAAGATGGGATTTGTTCCTCTCGTTAAGAGGGAGATATCTCTGGGCCCCCTGATGAACTAGGACTGAAGGAAATGCATGGCCATGCTTAAAATGGATTAACATGTGTTGTTAATATCATTTAATGAGATATAAATCTCAGGGGGAGCACATATTAAGGGGGTGCTTTTCAAATTTTTTTCTCCGTCTTGTGTTCCTTTTGAATGTTTTTCAAAAAGAGGGAGACGAAATATAACTTATCATACTCTCAGAATAGGTTTTTGAAAATCATCAAAAGGGTGAGTTTGTTGTTCTCAGTTTGATGATATTTAAACCTATTCCGAGCTACTAAAAGGTAATATATTACTTTTAAAAGGTAATATATTTGAGCTATTATTTTGAGAATGATTTTCAAAGCTAATAGAATTCACGACAAGAAATCAAATATGAAAAATCAGTTGCAAAATAACACAACTTCTCATCTCTCCGAAAGACAAGAAGACAAGTCACATTTCTGGTTATCAAGCATTGGAGCTCTTCGTAGTCTTTAGTTTTAAATAGGTTTATTTCAATTTGAGTTATTTTATTTAAATACTAAAATTGAGAGAAATAATATTGCAAAACAACTCAAAACAGCCTATTCCATTCTGAATGGAACAATTGCATCCAGAACGGAATATTCCGTGCAAAACGGAATGCCTCTGTCAAATTTATGTGGAAATGATGTTTATTCCGTTCTGAAGGGAATGATTCCATTCTCAACGGAATGTTTGAATTTTTGAGATTTTCCAACCGTTACTATTCCGTTCTAAACGGAATATTTCCTTCCAGAACGGAATAGTCTGTAAAATGCTCTTTTTGATTTGGTCTTTCTCCCACCTTTAAAAGGTAAAACCCAATTTACTTTCTATCATCAATTCCTCCATTGCTAAAACTCAAAAATCAATATTTCGGTCTTTTGGTATTCATAATAATTTACTCAGAATCTTGTGAGAATTTGAGAGAAAACTTGTAAGCTATTTAGAGCCTTGTTGTTAGTTTGGATTGAAAGAAATCTGGTTCAAGTTTGGTTTCATTGCTTCACTACAAGTCGTAAAACGAGCGGTGATTCGAGTCTTGTAAAGAAACACTATTTCGATTAGTGAACACAGAGCCGAAAGGCAAGTTTCGGAGAGTAGGCACTTGTGAAAGCGAAAATGTTCGCTAGCAAGCAAAGGGTGGTTAATGCTCACGCAACCACTTAGCCGAATTTCGTAAACAAGTCGCGTGTTTGGTATTGATTCATTTTACTTTTCTATTGTTTGATTTTAATTACTATTATTGATTTGTACTAACATAACTATCAATTAAAAGTCAAACAAACCAAAAGTTACAATTTGCTAAAGATTTTAAAAATCATACTTCCGTACTATTTAAGCCTATTCAACCCCTCCCCTATAGGCCGTAATTAGTAAACAGAAAGAAAGTGTACTTTGCATACATCCTAGTTCTGCCATTCTTTTTGTTGCCTCATTACCATCACTGGACACGAGGGTAAATTCTGATTTGTCAAAGTTTATTCGTAAACCTGAAGTGTTGCTAAAAGCATTCAGGATTATTTTAAATCGTTTAATTTATTGGATGTTGAGTTTTAAGATGTATAATGAATCGTCAGCATAGAATAGTGCAACATGTACGTTGTCTTTCGATATAGTTATGTGCGGCCAAAAATTCTAACACTCTAGCTATTGTGTCAGCAGCTATTATAAAAAGGTAGGGAAATAAGGGGTCACCTTATCTCACCCCCCTCATAAGGAATATTGTTTTACCCGGGTTTCCATTTAATAGGATCTTAGCCTTCCCCCTTAATACATAATATTTTATCCATCTAATCCATACTTCTCCAAAACCTCTCGCTCTCAAAACATTTAGAATGAAGTACCAAGAGATTGTGTCGAAGGCTTTTTGAATGTTGGCCTTAAATAATAACAAGGGTTTCTTTTGCGTGTTTGCGATGTGTAGGGTTTCTCTTGCATACACAAAGCATTCCGAAATTTCTCTACCCTTGATAAAACCTAATTGGTTGGGTAATATAATTTCATTTGTAATCTCTTTCAATCTGTTTGCTAGTGATTTGGAAATTATCTTTTGCAAACTACTAACAAGGCTAATGGGTCGAAAATCTTTCGCTTGTGAAGGCTCCTCTTTTTTGGGGATTAATATTATATATGAGATAGAAAACTACCCCAATCCTTCTGGTACATTATCATTGCTAATTATATGAAATACCTCCTCTCTCAAAAATGGCCAGAATGCTTTAAAAAATCCCCGTTGTATCCATCTGGACTGGGTGATTTATCTCTTTTCCATTTCTTTACTACCTGATCAATCTCCTCTATTTTGATTGGCTCATTGAGGTTTTGAAATGAATCTGAGTTTTGTGTCTATATTTTAAACACATCCAAAACAGGGTCTACTTTGGATGGTCGATTTTCTGTCCCTATAAGACTTTTATAGAACTGGAACAGAATATTTGGCTTATCCTTGTGGTCGGTTTTAATTGTATTGCTGATGGGGTCAACCAAACTTGGGATCATTAATTTAGATTTTCGAATGGATGCTGATTTGTCAAAAAAGCTTGTGCTGTCTCCTTCCCTTAACCAATGTATTTTTGCTCTTTGCTTTCACATTTCTCTTCACTCTGATTTAAATCACTTAACCTTCTTTTTTTTGTAAATTCTTTTACCCCATTTTTCAGAACTGAGAGAGGGGATTCTTCCTCCCTTAAATTGAGCCATGTGATTATTTTATTACAATTCTCCTTATATTTTTTTATGTTTTATTCTCTTATTTTACTCCATCTTTTCAATTTCTTTCCCAACTCTTGTAATTTCTCTGAGAACTCTTGGACTGTTGGCAGCTCCTAGTTGTTCAATGATGATTGATTTAGCTTCCTCACTTTTTATCCTAGAATTTTCGAATCAGAATCCTTTATATATGGGGAAGGAGCTGGCTAAAAATAATTGCACTGGTACATGATCAGAAATTGTGTTTGGAAGATGTGTTTGTTTGTACCAGGGAAACAATTGGGACCAAGGGAGATTAAATAGGACTGTCCAGTCTCGCCTTTGCTACTGTAGTGGTCCATGTAAATTTCCTCCCTTTTAAGGGGGGGTTGAGGAGATTAAGATCATTTATAAAATTTTGAAATTTTCTGGATTCCTCCCAACTCTTGGTACTATATCTGGATCTCTCACTTATGTCTGCTACTAGGTTAAAATCACCTTGTAACATCCAAGGTATTATTGTATTTGGTTCCAAATCCCTCAATTCCTCCAAAAATTCGATTTTATTTTATAATGGGTTGTATAACTAAGAAGTAGTTGGTATTTCAGGCAAGTATGATCCCTCCTGATGCTCCTTGAGAATACAAATTTACATACCTTGATAGTTGCTCCCCAAAAATCTGCTTATGTATTCTATCCAAGTATTCCTTTAATTTGGACTCTTGAATACATATAATATATGGTTTCTCACTCCGAACAAACTCCTTCAAATCCAACTTCTTTTGATCAGCCATTGAGTCATCTCGCATTCCATGTTATAATTTTTATATTTCTGTTTATCATTATATACTAAAGGATACTTCTATTGAGATCTCTCAATGGGTTTATTCTGTAAAAAATTCTAGTGCTTCTTGCTGCTAAACATTCAATCTTACCCCTATCGACACCTGTAATTTATTGACCTGCTCTACTGTGTATACTCTCTGTGATGCCAGCTCTTGTGGATTTATCTCTGTGGTACTTTTTTTATTTCTACATTATTATTTTGCATACCCTAATGGGATTTCATTATATTGGATTAATTGAGCTTGTTCTATTGATGTTGTGTAGGTGTTAGGTCGATTCCCAGAGATTATGCTACTTCTCTTTGGTGCCTTTCTGACTCCATCTTTTTGTTGATTGTCGCCTTGAAGCTCTGTTTCCTCTTCTATCCCCATTGGCTGTCTGGCTCCCATCTCCCCTCCCTCATTTATTTCAACAATGGCCAATTGCCTTTCTTCTTGATTGGTATCTTCTTCTAATTCTACTGGCTATATGGAACTTACTCTCCCCTCCTCATTATATTCTATAATGGTCAGTTGCCAGTTCCTTTGTACATTTTCTGAGTTACTGGTAGCTATCTTTACTGCCTCTGGTTCTACTTGCTCTTTGTAGTCTCTTTGGGGAAAGGTGTTGATTGGTGTGGCTTGTATGGGGGTGTTTGGCAATGATGATCTGACATAGGAGCATGTTGGTATGTTCAATTTTTGACTTTGAGTAATCATGTTTGCTGCCAAGTTCTGAGCCCCTTTTTGTAATATTTTTACCCTCCACACTTGATTCACCTTCAACTCTTGTCTCCAGGCTGACTCATGGTAACATTTAGGGTTATGAATAATGAGTATTGGCATTTTACAAACGAATTTGCCATCTGTGAAGTGGATGGAGTACAGAATTGTTGAAGTACTATTGTGGGATAGTACTGCTGATACTTCTCGGTGTTTTCCTCCGTCCTTGATGAAATTGATGTGTTTTAGGGTACCAAAACGGGAAATGATCTTTGCAAGGACTTCCTTGTTTGTCAATGTTGCTGGTATTGTAACTAGAACTGGACTATATTATTCACGCTTTTTCTTCCTCTTTTTTTCTTTTATCTGGTCTTTTTCTCTTTGCGATCCCCCTTTTGATGTATTTTTTCTTGTTTCTCCTTAGATTGAGCGTTGGGAAACTACTATCTTTTCTTTTCTTGGGTCTTTCTGAAAAATGAAATCAATGCTTTCGGTCAACTTCTTCCTAGCGCACCAAACTAGAGCTAGGACTATTGCCTATAACGAAGAAAAAAAGATTAGAGAGAGATTCATTGTATCAACAGTTCTCTGCTTGAACTAACTAATAGACTGATGTGGGATTGATTTCTTTTTCACCCATTGAGAGTCTTCTTTGAATTCCCCCAGAGCTCAGGATCAAGTTGAAGAACTCTTTTTTCTAGTAGGATTTCCTTTCTTTAGGAACGAAGTAGGCCGTGGAAAGATGATCATTGCTTCGGTGCGTGCCATACTACTGCTTTGGAATGAGAAGGAGTAGTGGAGAATTGGTATCTCCGATTGTGAATTGTCGGTCTAGGAGGAGAGTTATCTCCGAAGCTAAGACTCAATGACCTGGGTAGACTACAAGCCATTGTCCTTATCCTCCTTGAAAGACTCGTCCCGCTATCCTTAGTTCGCCGGAGATGGTGTTTCAAGAATCGCATCTTGCTCCCCTGTTATAGAAATTTAAGTTTTGACTAATATATAAAGTTTCACCGAATGAATTTTTTATATACTGTTTTTTTTCAGTTTATATTTTTTTTATAATTTTTATATACCGTCACTGCAGTAGCCCGTAGCGTGTCATGTCGTCAGCTCATTTTTTTTTAGTATAATGAAAGGTAAAACTATAATTGCTCGAGGCCACTCTTTTCTACCCCCATTCTCCCCTCTCAGATCTTCTCTCTGAGATGGTCCTCTCTCTCTCTCTCAAAGCGAAGCAGGATGAGTTCTCTCGTACTTTGAATCTCGCTATTATTTTTCTTCATTTTATGGTCCAATTTCTTGTCTCGAGTCGATTCGTTGGGGTTCCACCATTCTCGCGTTTTGAGCAGCAGTAGCTTGTATCTGACATTACAGTACGTTGCCTACTGTTTGTTCCTGTTCCTCTCATCTGTGCTACTTCTTTGCTTATTTTTCTGTTGGATTTATCTTTAGATTGATTGGTAATTGTTTGATTAGATCATTTAGGGTTAATTGACACTTAGTTGTTCTCGTCTTCCCTTCTCTCTTTGGTTTCACAACTATGCCTCAATAAAAATCTAAATTATAGTTACTAAAAGCTTCTGTAATGAACCGGCTAAATAGAAAACAACATACTGATTCTATATCCATTAAGCACTATTGATATGTATGTTTTCGGTTTATTGCGCGGTCCTTGATTTTTGTGAATTTATGAGTTTTTGTCTAAAATAGTGGTATTCAAAATTTCAAATATAACTCAATCCCATAGATTTTATGTCTAGTTAACATGGTTTTAATATTTATTGCATTTACAGGTCCACTTGCCGGTTAAAATAAGTGATACAGTCGACATTGATAGTGAGGTCCACATCATTTTGGAACCTGCCGATAAACAGGCTATTCTATTTGCCCTCAATTGAAAAAAAAAATGTACTGTGATGATAATTAGAAATTAACGGAATTGTAATGTTTGGGCCAATTGAACTTCAATTGCATAAAAGGTGAGTTCTTTGGAGCACAAGAAAAATATGCAATGACTCAACAGGACGATGAGTTGATTGAGAGGCTGAATTTCCCTTTATTTTATTTAGTTTTTTGGTAGGATAGTGGATATGCATAATAGATTTGGTTTTATTATTTTAGAATTGTATAGAATTGGGGGTCTTGTCTTGTTTTTTCTTGAAGAATTTTATTCAACTGTTATTTTATTGTGACTAATAAGTATAATTTAGTAGTTTGTGGTCACCTAATTTTGGATATAGTGGATGGTATTTTTTTTAGATTTTTTTGTCAATATTCATTTTTTTGGATTGAATTTTTTTTTTTTTTTTTTTTAGAGATTTTTGGGTGAGTATATAATACTTGTTTTCAAGTCATAGTATACCTTTTTTAGTTCTAATATGCTATTTTTATAATATTGATATAGATTTCAAAGCGTTAATATATTTTTTTGTCAATTTTATTATTATTATTATGTCATCTTGTGTGCTGATATTCTATTTTAAATGCCAATGTATTATTTTCATCATCAACATATCATTTTCATTTTCGATGTTATGTTATTTTCATATAAGTATGATATTGGTGCTAATATAACAAATAAATGTCAATGCATCATTTTAGTGCGCATACGGTTGTCATTGAACAAAATATGATTTTTGTGCCAATATTAATTTGGTGCATGTCAATACGCCATTACATATAATTTAATTGTTCAATTATTTTTAGTATTTTATAAGTACTAAATATAACTTTTGATGTTGAGTAAATTTTTTTTTAAACTTATGCCTAGTTATTATTTTTTGGATGTTGAAAGTAAATAAATTTGGATGACAATACATATTTGTGAGTATCACAGTATATGTTTTAAGTCTAATTTACCTCTTTTTAATCTAATATATTATTTTATAGTACTGATATATTTTTTTAAGTAATAATATGTATATTTTTTTGTGTCATGTCATTGCAAGTCAATCATTTTATATACGAATATATTGTTTTCTGGTGGAGATGCAAAAGATAAGAGAGAAAACATGATATTGATAGGATGAAATGGAGAGGGCGGAATGGAGAGATGAGACCACACATGTGGAAACAAAAAGAATATAGAATGAGCCGGCTGTAATTAATTGTGTAGTTAATCAAGATTCAAGAGGTACCCAAAACACCCTTCCAATTTGAAAGATCATGATTTAATCCATCATGAAAGCTAAATAGAAGATTAGAGTACCATAAACGAGCTCATTTATCTTACTATATTTTACCAACATATTTTGTCAAACACCTTTAAGATAACATGGAACACCTTACTATCTTTTATTTCATAATTTCATTCTTCAACTTATTGCCGATCGTTTATCTATGTTCAATAAACACATTAAATCAAATTAAAGATTCGAGAATTTCCGAATTGTTTGATGCAAAATGCATAAAAAATTGAAAATTGTAGGTCGGTTTTGTTTTTGAAAGTTCACTATTGCTACCTACTACATTGCTTGACTCATTCAATCACTCATTAAATTACTCCACAACTCTTCCAATTTGACTTCAATCTGAATCCTCTGTTGTCACGATGAGAACCACAACTCTTCCAATTTGACTTCAATCTGAATCCTCTGTTTCACAATGAGAATATAGTCAATAACTAGTTTGGTTACAACTTACAAGTAGTTAGAGGCGATCATGTATTTATTCAAATAAAAAGAGATGATTTCTTACAAATAAGTATATTTATTGCAGAATTTGAGAGATACCTAACGTTTTCAATTTCTACATAGAATTTTTGGCAGTTTTTAGTATTATGGGACCGGTTTTTACACTAGTTGGTATTTGGTGTCTGCATTAGGGATTAACTAACATCATGACAAGATGATTTTATTATAAAATACTACAACAATATGTTAGGCTGAAATTGCATCAAGTGTGTTGAAAATAGTGTGAATACACATTTGTATTGTGCATAAGTTAGTCATTACGACAATTAAATCATCAGCATTAAACAATCAGATAATAATTAGCGTTATTAATAACCAAAAAGGGCACAATTTCATGTGTACACTTGCATAATCTCAAAATATCATGTATATTCCCCTAGAAAGGGTTGTGATATTGCGTGATGGGTCTGGTGACGACCCGTGCACGACGGCTGACGTGGCGTTAGGTGACGGATCTCCAACGGACTTCTTCTAGCAGAGCAGGCGACGACAGCAACATGACGGGATGATGCTGGCTGCTGAGATTTGAAAACAGAGGCGCACGACGAAAATAATATATAGATGATTATATTGTAGAATTAGTGGGCTAACCCAAAAGTATTTGTGCTAGGAAATGGATTATGTATTAAGACATTATTATTTATTTAATAAAAGTTATTTCTTATATATCTGTGTATATGGGTTATGAATGTACATTTACATATCTTACATTAACCATGAATAACACTTCGGGTCCACGTCATCAGAATACGTAATTCTGATAGTAGAACTGTTAACGAACGACTGACATTCTAAATTGTCTCTAGTGATATGTAGGATGTATATAGAGATAAACATACTTCAGGTAAAAAGCTACATATCCACACTAGTATATTCGCAGATAAATAAAAGTACATGATTAGCTATTAAAATTTATACCTCGGATCGTCCTGATCCGGGAGATTACAGCGGATGTTGGTCTGAACAACTACGCCTAGCTTCCTTCTTCTTTGTGCTCCTAAAGCTCGACTCGAACGAACTCCTTGTTTCTCCTAAGGAAAAAAAACCGATCGCTCGCTAGTCTTCAAAGAAGAAGACCTCTACTCGTATCCACGCCGAACTTCGAATGGTCGGAATAACCGGACTCGGCTAGACAAGTCCGGAAATACTTTCAGGAGGCTTTCTCTCTTTCTCTCTGTATTACAGCAGCCTGGAGGCTCTGTAAATTATGTTCTAATAGAGGGGGCAACCCCTATATTTATACTAGAGAGAGAGGCGAAAGATTGCTCAGTTACCATAACTACAACCCTAATTCCAGCGCTTATTCCGTTCCCAACGGACCTATTATGTTCCCAACGGAATAGGATTTTCTTATCAGAAACCTTGGCTGCCAAAGAATTGGCTGAGTTCTGTTGCCAACAGAACTTCCGTTGACAACGGACCTCTTCTGTTGCCAACGGAACTATGCTGATTTTTAAACAATCATTCATATCAATCATCCAATGATCGATAATTTCCTTCACTCATTTATACATGATCCTAGGGCGGGTTGAATCCATAGGTTCCGCTGCGCATGTAACGTACATGGCGATGGGTCTGGTAATGACCCGTGCACGATGGCTGACGTGGTGTTAGGTGACGGATCTCCAACCGGCTACTTCCAGCTGAGCAGGTGACGACAGCAACATGACGGGATGATGCTGGCTGCTGAGATCTGAAAACAGAGGCGCACGACCAAAACAATACATAGATGATTATATAACAGTATATAATTTAGACAAACAATATATATATAACAAAATATAATTCAGACAAAAAATAGTATATATATACTATAAAGTTCTAATATAACAATATATATAATTCATGCGAAAACAGTATATAGATATGATACAACAGTATATAATTCAAACAAAACAATAGAGTGTGGCTAAAAAACATACGTATGTTTTTGGGGTGAAAAATATATGGTCCAGAATACGTATTAAATCATCAAAAATTCAAATTTCAACCGTACGGATGGAATATATATATTTTGAATATATTGTAGATTAATTTTCACAAGAATTAGAATATTATATCATTACCATCATATATATATATATATATTTCAGACAAAAAACAGTATATGTATAGTATAAAATTATGATATAACAATGTATATAATTTAGATGAAAACAATATATAGATATGGTATAGATATTTGTTCAACTGAATAAATAAATTTCTTGCACTTTCTTCCACCCACTCTTTTTGCATGTTATTGATCGAGCCATTGAGCAATAAAGTATTAAAGTTCATTTCATGATTTGCAGGGGTATTTGTGATATTTCATGCTTTTCATTATATTTTGAGGTTTTTGTAGGAGTGTAAGTGAAAATATGCCAAAAATTAAAATTGTGATATCTAAATAATATGCTGCACTTAGAAATGAATTATTGTTATGTGAACATCTTGCTCTAATTTAATCTCTGATTAAGCTTCCTTAATAATATTTAAGAAAGGTGATAAAACTGCTCATCCTCTCTGCCTGGTCAATAGTTGTCCATTCTGTCAATTTTTTTTTTATTTAATAGAGAGGGCTCAAACTCTCACATCTATTTTCAAAGAAATTTGACTTTTTCAAGTTTTGAACCCATAATCTTTGGTTTGTGGGGTGATTGATGCCTTACCACTTCTATTAGAGGAACTTTGGCCCATTTTGTCAACTGTATCGCAATCATCTGTCTTAGGTTTTGCTTTGAATTTTTCAGAGTTTTATTTTGATGTTTATTTGGAGCTCTCAAAATATAAAATACAAAATAGAATTACAAAAATTAAACTAATGTTAGGCCCCAATTTGTTATAGTGTAAGAGTTATATTATGTCATTTGTAGAATAGAAATGTTAGAAATTAGGATCAGATTATAGAATCAACCCTGAAAGTTAATAAAGAAAATATTTCTCCCCTTATTTTTATTTTGATTCTCCCCTTGATTTCTTGATTATTTCTGAGTTATGAGAGTTATCATCAGAAGTGTTGTTTATCATAGAAAACCAAACATAAATCTATTCGTTGTGTAATTTTCGTTAAACTGTACTGTTACAGTGTTACTTCAACAAAAACTCCAAAAGAAAGGAAATAGATTAAAATCTTGTCCAAACATTAAGACAGGGAATAGGCTAATGCTGTCCAAACGTTATGAGTCAAAACGGACAAAACAGAGACTGATCAATTGGTACACGTACGGTTTGCCTCCATAGAATGACAAAACTAAGACTATGGGCGTTTCAGAAGCAAAAAAAGAAGAAAAATGAGAAAACGAACTACTGGAGTAGCTAACAAAAACAGTTCTGAGTTAGGTAGCGTTACTTAATTACAACACGTGACATGATTAGGTTGGTAAATGGTTTGTGCGTTGTCACGTGCCTGCCCGATTCTGTTTATTTTTCAAAAGTTGAGTTGTAGAAATTGCAAAGTTGTAGACTCAGGATCAGCCCTATCTTTCCGGTTGCTTGAGTTAGTAATATATATGGGTTTAAATTAGTGTATTTTGTGATAGTTAGTGTTACATACACTTTGCTTCTTCTAAAATTTTGATGAATTTTCCATTATGGTCTTTCCATTGATGTAGGTCGAGATCCATCACTGTTAAGTTCGGATAAAAATATTGTCCTTAATGCTGTATTGTAAAAAATTATTTGTATTTTATATCTTTAACACAAAGTGTTCGATATCAAAATAAGAAATTAATTGGACAAAAGATTTTTTTATTGTATTGTGTTATTACAAAGAATAAGAAAACAATTCGACAAAAGATTAGACGTTTAAATCTTTAATTTGATAGTGTTAATTCGATACAAGCAAATCTTCCATTAATCATTTTAGATGCTTAAATCTTTCTATTTGTGGTGTTAGGTTAACACATTTAAACATAACTAATAAGAGCCGGCCCTTGGGCCAAGCAGGCGAAGCGATGGCTTTGGGCCACAGAGAGTAGAAGGCCTCCAAATTATATATTCAAGTATAGATGTATTACAAGCTCATGATTTTTAAAAGCATAATCTGTCAAGCCCACACGCGATGACCCTGACCAATTTCAGCATTTCAGTTTCTACTTTATTTAACCCCCTCATCTTGTCTCCTTTCTATTACTCTTAATGCAAAAAAAACTATTCATTAATTATTAGTTATTGTAGGGTCATATATTTTTGAACTCGTAATACAAGTACTTGTATTTTAATTAGGCAAAAAAATATTTGTATGTCGGAATAATAAATGCAGCTTTGGGCCTCTTTCAACACAGGACCAGCTCTGTAACTAATATTGTAATTTCATCTAGCTATAATGCAGGGGCTTTTTGGCAAAATTCCTTTTAATATGTTATTTTAATTTTTGACCAAAATTGATCTGATTATTTGTGACGTGGTTTAATTTGAGGAAGTATTTCGCCTTGCTGACTACCAAAGTATGTTTTTTCTATTTTGTCTTTTTACTTTTTATCGTTATAAGATTATTTTTTTTAATTCAGAGGGTGCTTTAGAGAGGTGTAGTAGAGAACTTCTATGATTCATTAGTGGTTATACTAATGCTAAGTAAACACAAAATTTAATTAAGATTTGTAATTTCATTTACTTTTTAATAATTGATGTTTATATGATTAATAATTTAATAGTCTTTAGTTTTGTAGTAGTTTTTTTAGGTATTGCAAGAAAAGGGAATTCATATATGGGGGTATTTTCTTTCAATATTTTTTTTAATTAGTTTTTCAGTTTAACTTTTCTATTTTGATATTCTGATTTGAAATTTGAATATGAAATTTGCACATTTATCAGTGTGGGTCTTACACACTGAGAAGAAGGTGATTTTGGCCTCATTTACGGATTTCAGTGGAGCTATTTTGGTGATTAGTAAGCTAAATTTAAAAATGAAAAATCATGTTTTATTTTATTTCTACTTTCAAACGATTATATTAAATAGTATAATTACATCTAAACTATTAAAATTTTCAAAATCTTGCTCTTACGTAGGCCACGCTACAGCACTTGTCTAACTCATTCTCCACTTGCTGGAGCAAAGCAGCGCATTTTGTTTTGAGTGTAATTGCTACTTCCTGTAAATGTAAGAGGAGATTTGGCCATAGCTGAGCCAGCCTATCCTTGCACCTGGTTCTGTTTTCGATGACATTCTGCATAGCGAGAGCAACTAGGTTGAAGACCTATCGCGCCAACCTTGGTCCTTCCAATTCGGGACCCTTCCGGGCAGGTCGTACTGATAGGAGAGTCGGTCTCAAAGATTTCGCTAGGGTTACTCTCCCAGTAAGTATATATTGATTGATCTT